>CM021106.1:305807132-305838337 GCA_007115665.2 Sequoiadendron giganteum | reverse complement strand
CATCCTTACCCCTTTACCCTCTATCTATCTCCAATTCCCTCCCTCCCTCTCTCTATCTCTCAAGTCTCTCCCTCCTAATTCATCTCCCTCTTTTAGGTATCTCTCTCACTCATTCTCTCCTTCTATCTCTCTCCCCTCTACCCTTAACCCTCTACCCTCTACCCTCTACCCTCTACCCTCTAACCTCTACCCTCTACCATTAACGCTTAACCCTCTACCCTCTATCGCTTTTCCACTCCCTCCCTCTCTCTCTCTCTCACTAACTCCCTATATCTCTCTCTCCTTTACCCTTAACTCTACACCCTAAATCCTTAGCCCTTAAACCCTTAAACACTCTACCCTTTACTTCTCTTTATCTCCTCCCACCTCTCTCTACCTAGACCTCTCTTTGTTTTTTCTCACCTATCTCTCCATCCCCACCTCTCCCTCTATCTCTGCTTTCATATCTACTTCTCTCTACCTATTTATCCCTCTATACCTATTTCTCTCTCCCTCCTTGCCTCCTCTCTCTCAATATATCTACCTTCTTTCCCTCTCTCTCTACCCTTAACCCTAAACCCTAAACACTTAAAACCCTCTACCCTCTATCTCTCTCCCACTCCCTCTCCCTCTCTCTCTCTCAATTCTCTCCCTCCTACCCGCTCTCCCTCTCTCAAGTCTCTCTCACTCACTCACTCCTTCTATGTCTCTCCCCTCTCCCCTTATCCCTCTACCCTTAACCCTTAAACCATTAAACCCTCTACCCTCAACCCTTAACCATCTACCCTTAACCCTCTACCCTCTATCTCTCTCCCACTCTCTCCCTCTCTCTCTCTCAAGACTCTCCCTCCTACCCCCTCTCCCTCTCCCAGGTCTCTCTCTCTCTCACTCACTCACTCAATCCCTCTATCACTCTCCCCTCTCCCCTTAACCCTGTTAGAACCCAAAATTTCATGAAAATCCTAAGGTATTTTACCTATTTGAATCAAATATTTTCCTATATTTTCCATAAAAAATCATTTTTCCCATCCAAAATCATTCAAATTCCTTTACCGCCATTCAAAAAGGGTAAAAAATGACTTATATCCTATACTTCTCCCCTAAACCCTTTAAATTTTTCTCCCTACCACTTTACCATGGATAGCCTTCAAATAGTCTGCGGTTGTGCGGTAGAGGGTTAGCCTGGCGGTCATCAAACAACCACTGCTATACCATGCCCAATAAAATCTATACCCACGGTAACATGGTAAACATGGAAGCAACTGACGACGGTGAGGGTAGTAGCTAACGATCAAGCACAAAATGTTTACCGCACCACCGCGCGTGGTGTAAACATAGACCGTGGTGGCGCGGTGATGGTGAGTCATCGGTGAGGCAACAGTCAGTAAAGGGCCACCGGGGTACCGTTGGCGGTCAAGCCGGTGACCATGGTGATTGCAGTGGAAGCAGAGACGGTGAACGGTTAGCGGGATGGCAATGGCAATGTAGCGGTCGGTAAGCAGTTACCGCTATACCACAACCTATGAAAATGGTAACCACGGTAGCGTGGTAAGGTGATAAATGACACCAAAGTAGTCAAGGTCAAGGTACCATGTTACCGTGGGGAGACATAAGTTTGACCGTGGTAAGGTGGTAGAAATAAAAAGGACTTTGCAGCAGCATACAAAGTGAAATAAAAGGCGATAAAATAGTAAAGTGAAGATTTAAAAGCTAGAACCATAGTCAAAAATATTTAATTTGCTGAGAGGCAATATAATTAAATATTTTAATCTCTGTGATAAAATGTAAATGACCATAACTGGGAAATGAAGGGTCGTGACCCTTGGGATTTCATTGTATAAATATTTGCAAAAATTCTATAAGTAAGGATAGGGGGGGTGGTTAGTATAGGAGTGAGATTTTCTTAGAAATAAGACTGGGAATGGAAATAATGTACATATCTTTCTTGAAACAGAGCAATGGAAACTAACAACTAGAAATTAAACCAGAGAAGGAAAACACATATCATTTTCTATTTTGACTCCATTTCCCATGTGGATAGAAGGCACTGATCTGCCTCAACCCAGAGATAAAACTTCACATCAAACATCATTTTCAAAAACCTTTCATTTGTGCAGTAGGAGTAGGATTAGTTGCAGTGGTTTTGATCTGTTCACTTCCATTTTCCATTGTGGATAGATTGCTCAACTAGGAAATACATGTCAATCTGCATCATTCATTAGGTACACCCGCCTTGGTCTAGCAGAACCTAAAGAGAAGAATGTTCAATTGCATCACTTGGCATTTTACGTTGGTCAAAAGCATTGTGAGAGCTTGGCAACCTATCGTGGTTCAAACTTGCATTTTTGAGACCCAACAAACCCTAAACCCTAAACCCTAAACCCTAAACCCTTAACCCTTAAACCCTAAACCCTTAAACCCTCTACCCTCTAACCTTAACCATCTAACCTATATCTCTATCCTAATTCATCCCTCTCTCTCTCAAGACTCTCCCTCCATCCATGCCACCTTCTTTTCCCTAATCCCTCAACCCTATACCCTCAACACTTAAAAACTTGAACACTCAACCCTATACCCTAAAACCTCAACCCTCAACCCTTAAATCCCAAACCTCTAAACCCTCTACCCTCTACCCTTAACCCAATACTATCAACCCTAATCCCTCAACCCTTAAACCCTTAAACCTAATTAAAATCTCTACCATAATCCCTCAACCCTCTACCTTCAATCCTAAACCCTTAACCCTTAAACCTCAACCGCTATACCTTGTACCTTATATGTTGGACCCTAAACCCTAATCGATCAACCCTATACCCTCAACCCTCTACCCTCATCCTTAAACTCTTGACCCTCAACCCTTAAACCCTAAACCATTAAACCCTTAACCCTCAATTCTCAATCCTCAACCCTCAACCCTTAATCCCTTAATCCTCAATCCTTAAACCCTAAACCCTGAACCCTTATACCCTCTACCTTATACATGAGACCCTCAATGCTAATACTTCAACCATATACCCTTAAACCTTCTACCCTTTACCCTCAACCCTCTACCATCTACCCTCTACCCTATACCCTCAACCCAATACCCTAAACCATCAATCCTATACCCTCAATTCTCAACCTTCTATCCTATAAATTAGATCCTCAACCCTCATATATCTCTATCCCTCTCTCCTCTTCTCCCCTTCTCTCTATCTCACTTCTCTCTCCATCTCTCCCTCCATCTCTCCTTCCATCCTTCCCTCCCTCTCTACCCTAATCCCTCAACCCTCAAACCTTAATACCTAAACCCTTAAACCCTCTACCCTCTACCCTCTACCCTCTACCCTCAACCCTCAACCCTCAACCCTCAACCCTCAACCCTCAACCCACAACCCTTAAACCCTCTACCCTCTACCTTCTACCCTATAAATTAAACCCTCGACCCTCAATTCTTGACCCTTGACCCTTAGTACCTCAACCCTAGGTAGGTAGGGGAACATAGGTGAGATACAAAGTGATGAAGGGAGAGGTAGGTAAGAAAAGGGATAGGGGAGATAAATATTGGTAGAGAGGGTAGGAGATGTAGAGAGGAGAGAGATAGAAATAATTAGAGAGGGGAGGGAGGGAAAAGTAGGGAGGATATAGAGGTATGTGTGTGTGCGAGAGAGAGAGAGAGAGAGAGAGAGAGAGAGAGAGAGAGAGAGAGAGAGAGAGAGAGAGAGAGAGAGAGAGAGAGGAGACATGGTTGAGATATAGAGTGATGGAGGGAGAAGTGGGTAAAGAGAGGAAGAGAGGGGATAAAGATAAATATAGAGGGAAGGAGATGTAGAGAGAGATGATAGATAGAGAGAAGTGGAGAGTAGAGGGATGGTGGAAGAGGAAAGGCGGAGATAGAGGTGAGTGTGTGTGAGAGGGAGAGAGAGAGAGAGGAGAGAAAATGAGGGGAAAGAGGAAGGGGGAGAGAGAGAAATAGATTAGAGAGGGAAGGGGTGAGAGATATAGAGTAGAGAGGGAAGTCGAGAGTAAGAGAGAAATATGGGTGAGGGAGAGAGTGGTAGGTAGTGGAGGGAGAGGTAGGTAGAGAGGGAAGGAGAGGGATGGATAGGAGGGAGATAGGGAAGGAGGGAGAGTGAGATGGAGAGAGTGGTGAGATAGAGAGTAGAGAGGTAAGGAGAGAATGATAAATAGAGATAAAGAGAGAGAGGGAGGTTGGAGGGAGGGAGAGGAAGAAATGGATAAGTGATACATAGAGAGGGAATGAGGGAAAGTGGGATAGAGAGAGAATGGTGATTTAGAGAGGAGGGAGTGAGAGGGAAGGAGGGAAGCTGGGAGAGAGGGAATGGTGATTTAGAGGGGAGGGGGTGATAGGTAGAGATAGAGATAATGGTGAGATAGAGAGGAGAGAGAGAGAGAAAGAGAGGGATGGAGAGACAGAGAGAGAGGTAGGTAGAGGAAGGGAGAGGAGAGATAGAGAGTAGAGAGGGAAAGAGGTAGGGAAGGAGGCATAAGTGAGATAGAGAGGGATGGAGAGAGAGATTGATGGAGGGAGAGGTATGTATAGAGAGGGAAAGCAAGAGGAGAGATAAAGAGTAGAGATGGGAGGGAGAGGTAGGGAGATAGAGGTGTGTGTGTGACTGAGAGAGAGAGAATGGTGAGATAGATAAAAATATCAATTGAGGGTATGGGGGTTGAGCGATTAGGGTTTAAGGGTTGAGGGTTGAGGGATTAAGAGGGTATGGGGGTTGAGGGATTAAGAGGGTATAGGGGATAAGGGATTAGGGGTTAAGGGTTGAGGGTTGAGGGATTAAGAGGGTATAGGAGTCAAGGGATTAGGGTTGAAGGGTTGAGGGTTGAGGGATTAAGAGGGTATGGGGTTGAGGGATTAGGGTTTAAGGGTTGAGGGTATGGGGTTTGAGGGATTAAGAGGGTATAGAGGTCAAGGGATTAGGGTTGAAGGGTTGAGGGATTAAGAGGGTATGGGGGTCGAGGGATTAGGGTTGAAGGGTTGAGGGATTAAGAGGGTATGGGGGTTGAGGGATTAGGGTTTAAGGGTTGAGGGTTGAGGGATTAAGAGGGTATGGGGGTTGAGAGATTAAGAGGGTATAGGGGTCGAGGGATTAGGGTTGAAAGGTTGAGGGTTGAGGGATTAAAAGGATATGGGCATGTGCAGGATCATAATGGGCCAAAAAGTGGCAATATGTAAGTCATATGATGGCCCATGTGGCTGGTGACTTTTATTTTACCCAAAATTGATGAAACAAAAATGGTTTTTAGAGGAGATTCTCAGCTTTCCACCAATATAAATTATACTTTAATTTGAATTTAATAAATAATTATTATTCATTTTCTATTAGAATTACGAATAAAGTCCTGATTGATAGGCTGATTGAAAAATATCGATAAATTTCAAAGAATATCACATTTTTTCAATCCAAAACATGCGTCACATTCTATGCTTCACATAATATAGGATTAAAAAAATAAAATTGAATTTCATGAATTTTTGACCAAGTTAAGGTGGTTAGACAAACAAGATTTTATATTTTTAAAAGTTGTCATAAAAAATCACAATTATTTATTTAATTGGAAAAAAATTATAAAAAAATATATATCACATCGGGACATGAGTCCTCTACTTCTATAAAAAATCTTATAAAAAAATAATATCATTTTATTGTGGTTAGGGTGGTTAGACAAACACCTACTTCTTATTTTTACCCTGAAATTTAAATACTACTGCATTGAAATTTCAAATTTTCACCAAATAGATTTATTTTTTCAAAATATAGGTCTAGTAGTTTAGAAACTACATTCAATTTTCTATAGATTCTTTTTTAACATTTTTTTTAAATAATATAGATAACTTATTCAAATTTTTACGTCAAGTTGTCTAACTCTGATTTTCTATCTTTTTATTGCCACTTAAGGGCATGTTTTTTCCATGATGATCCTGCACATACCCATATGGGGGTCGAGGGATTAGGGTTGAAGGGTTGAGGGTTGAGGGATTAAGAGGTTATGGTGGTTCAGGGATTAGGGTTTAAGGGTTGAGGGATTAAGAGGGTATGGGGGTTGAGGGTTGAGGGTTAAGGGTTGAGGGTTAACAGGGTATAGGGGTTGAGGGATTAGGCCTCGATTATCTCATAATCCCTCTTTGTCAGGCCTTACTTACCTCCCACCCTACTTTCTTAGGTCTCTCCTTCCCACCCCCTCTCTCCCACTTTGAATCCCTCTCCTTCTCTCAGGTGTCTCCCTCCTAGCCTCTCTCTCTTCGATTTCTCCCTCCCACACCCTCTCCCTCCCCCTCTCTCCCTCTCCCACTCCCTCTCTCTCTCAATCCCTCTATCTCTCTCCCACTTTGTGTCTCTCCCTCTCTCTGAAGTCTCTCCTTTTTAGAGGAACATATTTGGCGCTCGCCAAATGGGTTTTACCTTGAAACGGTAAAAATAAGGGTTGACCTCGTGATTCAGGCCCACATTCTCCTGTGTTTGTCTGGTTCAACGCTTTATCCGAGTCAAAAATGCCTATTTGTTTCTGCAGTTGACTTCATATTGTACCAAGCTATGCTTGATCCATCACCTTTTTACCACCAATCTGCATGGTAGACAACGTAGAAGAAGATATTTTGAAGTTTCTACATCATTTTACATTATTTGAGGTAATATATTCATTTTGGTAAATTGAAATGTTTGTATTTAGTATATTTGTTTGTTTTTGACAATATAAACTAAATTTCCTTAATGATTTTATTAATCATAATAATTGGACTTAGAATTCAACATTGAATTAGATGGGATTTGAATAAAAAAGTTTAATTTTTAGATTTGCATAAAAAATTTCAATTTTAATGAGTTTGAAGAACAAAAAAAATAAAAAAATGACATTTACTTAACATAAATCTATTTATGAATTCTATTTGCATTTCTTATAGTAGTCCATTTCCAACATGGCTAGTGGAATTAACTGTATTTCATTCTTTTTTTAACTAATTTGGAAATTTTTTATTTTCATCTAGTTTGGAAAACCTAATAGCTTTCATCAATGTTAATGCAAGTGTCCATTAATTTTTTGTTCCATAAAAAAATCAGCTTCATCTCACGTGCTTAGATAAATTCAAGTGAGTTGACATAGTTGATAATGCTTATTGTCTTTCTAAGTTACCTCATTGCCAAAGAAATAGTGAATAATGATAATGTATAGCATCACAAAACCTTCTTTGAATCCATATTCTTCATGACTTTGTTGACAATCAAAAATTTGGTTTTGAGAAAAATAAACACAAGAGTCTCTAGTTTTCATTTAGGTGGCAACAATTTATACCCCAGGTTTGTGATTCTCATTGATTTTTTGTATTGAATGGTTTCCACCCCTATCTGCATCAATTTTTCTGTAAAATGCATTACTTACTTTTGTTCTATGTGTGTTTGTGGACATGTAGCATTCAAGGTCATGCCGAGGAAATGACCAAAACCTCTAACACCAAAAGAACGTGCAGTTAAAAATGCAAGGAGAAGAGAATAAAAAAATGTAGCTTGTGAAGCAAAGGAATTGCAACCCATAAAACCACAAATTCCCGTGCAATCTAAGAGAGATGTCAAATTGGCAAAACAAAGGGCACGAATGAGGAAAGTTCATGGAAGGATAGGAATGGATACAAAAGTTGGGGGCACATCATCAACCATAGGTGAAGCTCAATGCACATCTCCAGTTGAAGACACATTGACAACAACATGTGGTTTTCCAGGTACATCGGAAATCAAATCTCCAATTGAAGGTACATGATTTATCCCTGATGTTGTTGAACTTCCCAATATTGACACAAATTTACATTTGAGAACTCCTCCTAGAGTTTTGCATAAAAACCTACATTTTTGATTGATATTGATTCTAATGTTTTGAAATGGATGCCCAATAAGATTCCAAAACGTACATGTCAAAGATATGCAGAAAGGATATGGAGTTTTTTTTTTGCGAAGCTAAGTGAGGGTGGAAGATGCCAACTATTTGTTGGAATGATGAGGCAACTCAAATTTAGGCCCACAATGAAGGCTCTTGGGCTAAGAGTTTTGAATGACTCAAGTGAAAATTCCATTGTAAAGAACTTGATGAGTGCATACGAGAGCGTGGGTTCCACCTCACGCATGAAGGATAGTTGTGCCACACGACATGTGATGACAACAACACTGTTAAGTAGTCAAACAAGGAACACGGTGAACCTTACAAAGGAAAGTAAGTCTTTGAAAATAAGTAGATCATCTCTAATGAGAGCCAAAGGAAGGCGTGAAAGAGTGGAGGATCCAAATAGCAATAAGTTATGGGAATTTTCATGTAGAGTGCCATGGAAAGACATCAGAATTGCTCAAGGCTTGAGATCTTTAATTGTGAATTATTGGAAGGATAACACAAGCACCTCTCCTAATCAAAGAGATCTTGCAAGAAGGAGAATTGGTAGTAAAAACCATGAGCCACATCCAATGCATTATTTGGATACCACTCAAACCCAATTTTTTGCTGATTTTGTACAAAAGTTTCCTAAAATTAAAATATGTCAAAGGTATTTTGAAATGCTAAAGCCTTTTTATGTCAAAATAAATCACACACGCAAGAAACACTAGATTATCTAGCCCAAAATCCATAAAATAAAATATTATACTCATCTAAAGACTGTCTAACCTCATTCACAAAACCTTCTGATGGAATTTCAAATACCCTAACCAACTATTAGCAGTGATCTTCCTTGAAATCCTGAATGGTCCCTCTATCTGAACATCTAGGGTTTCTTCAGTCTGTGTTATCTCTTGATGATTTGATATTTGTCTGCTATCTTTTTCCAATTAATTGTCGTATGCCATCACTTCACTCCTGTGAGAACTGGCATTAAATTCTTTGTAGTCTTCCATTTGAAATCTTGTAGCACATTTGACTGCCATGAAAGCTCAAAAAACTGGTAGAAGAGACCTAAGAGGTAACAAAATCCTAACGTCTCAACTCAGTCTTTATTAAATTCAATCATAACAAAACAACCTACTCATGCATGTGAATTTGACTCATTCAAGGCATTAGAGACTAACCTCTTACAAATTTTAAAATAAAAGGTTATTTTGACCCTAAAGGATTGAACATAGACCAACAATTGTAATTGTTTGGATCTACCAATTCATCCCCCCTCTCAGTTGATTGTGTGCCCTTCACCCTTGGCCTTTCCATTATTATCATAACTTTGAAGAAAAATATGAAAAACTACCCCAAGTGCCTAACAATGATATTGCCTCACATTCATCATCCTATATTGATCCATCCACTTTAGCCTCATCATCCACCTCACATAAATCCTTTCCAAATATCAAGGTCCAAATACGAGACAAGACAAGGGTTGTAGAGACTATGGTCTTAAAGGCTATTTTTATGTAGGACAACCCCCATCTTCTCCTAAGACATATGGAAAACCATAAAACATATAAAAAATCCTCTTCCATCATCAAATTTGAACCCATGGTTTTCTCCAAGTTGGGAGAGCTAAACAAAGAGGTTATAGAGGAAGACATCTCCAAATTGTTGTACCAATATGAGAAAGAGAAAGCAACCCTACCAATAGATCAATATGGTAAGGGATTCCAAGTCATTAAGAACATGGGGGATTCACATTGTTGGAGTTGAGAAGATACAACTTCATAGGAGCCCAGTGACCTCTGCAAGCAAATAACCTGTTACAAGGAGAAGCAAAGAGAAGCAACAAAGAAAATGCTCAAGAATGTGGAGCAATGTATTCACCTAAAAATGTAAAATGAATAATGATACAAAAAATAGTTTTCAACTACATATAGATGAAAACCCTAAAATGGAAAACCCTAGGCTTGCACAATAATAATTAATAAAGTAATTAATTATTATGCACCTAATGTTAGCTTAAGTGAAAAGAGGTAAAAGGGAACTTTAAGTAATTAAACAAATATTGTTTAATTAATAAAGTAAATACCCAATTACTCTAACACCCTCCCTTAAGATAGACTTAGGGAGAAGCTAAAACCTAGAAGAAGCTACTGAAAGCAAAAGCAATGGGTCCCGACAACAAGGCCAGATTAGGTACCTATGTACAAAATCAATGCAAACTAAATGAAATGGGGTAAAGGAGAAAACCCAGTGGGAACAAAATTCCTCCCCAAAATAGAATGCAAGGAAGGAAAGCAATGCACTACTGAAAGAAGGATAGGAGGTGGATAACATTATACCCCCCATAGACAACTTCTATCATATAAGTACATGTACAATGGTCTCCATAGGAGAGATAGAAAGAGAGAAGAAGGTCCCCCCACAATGAAGAAACTCCTGTCACAATGGTAGATGCCTGATGTAGAATCCAAAAGGAGATCCTGAAGCGGCAAATGATATTCCTTCCCTTGGGAAGAAATGGATCCAAAGGACGATGTTGAAGAAA
The DNA here is from genome assembly GCA_007115665.2 of Sequoiadendron giganteum. Taxonomy (NCBI): domain Eukaryota; kingdom Viridiplantae; phylum Streptophyta; class Pinopsida; order Cupressales; family Cupressaceae; genus Sequoiadendron; species Sequoiadendron giganteum. The sequence goes on along the minus strand of CM021106.1, from coordinate 305,827,941 downwards.
CCCTAAGAATAATGATGAACGAATCTGTCTCAAGATGTGTGCCATGATAGGATGCTGAAGAGTCTCACTGTCTGAACTGAAACAAATAATGCCAAATCCAAATTGATGTGGAGAATAATGAAATGCAACCTTTGAATGCACGGATAATGGTGGGTGAACAATGATAACCTAACTGTCAAGGTAGAGGAGATGAATGTCCTCAAAATAATCCTCTAAATCTGCAATATAGGACTCCACAAACAAGAAAGATATGTCTGCAACATAAGAGTCCAAAGTAGCTATGTCTAGAAGATGTATGATTCCTTGCTGCACTAAATCAAGAACAACAGGAGATGCTGATGAAGTCTCAGTCTGAAGAGTAGGAACTATGAGACAAACCTCTGATCCATCGGAACATGTAAGGGTGTCTAAATACTCAAGCTCCTCTAAAGTATCATGATCAAAGGGTGTATTCTCTCTCCAAGCAATGGGTAAGAGACAATCTGAAGTAGGATCCTCTAGGAATGGAGAGAGAATTGGGTCTCCATAGATCTCCCAAAGACGTGTCCAAAGTGGGTGAGGACAATCAATGTCCGATATAGCCAACATAGTGTCATGATCAACACTAGACAATATAAGTCATACTATGTGATTTCTAATGATATCCCATGCTAATTTTCCCTCTAAAGTTGCTGGTTCAGGTATGAGATCATACAAATAGGGCAAAATATTAAGCCACCTACAATGTGTAAGTATACCCTTTGCCCATGACTCATAATTACCCCGTTCTAGAAGAACAACTGAAGGGTGAGTAGAAAAACCCATGATAACTCTTGAAATGAAAAATTCAGAGACTAATGATCTCAGCAATGATAAAGCATATCAACATAACCCATCCAACGCAAACAAAGCCCATGTAGGAGCCAAGATGACCAAGTAATTGAGCAAAGTGTAAAAACACACAAAGCTAAATAAAAATTACCTGGTAAATATTCTGATAAAATAGACTATATATCTAGAAATATCACTGTAATACCTTTCCAGCGCCTATTTGTTTGTGCAAAACGGAGTTCGGATGCAAAAGATACGCCCCTTGGAGTGAAAAAACCAAGTTCTGACTTTGACTGGAAAAATAGACTGCAAAATTGCAAAATCAAGAAAAATTACTAGTACCACTAGAACGGCGCCGAAACCAACTTTTTGGTAATATCTCATTTTTGAAAATCCGAGAAAAAATGCCCGTTTTACGTTCGATTTAGCGTAAGTTGCTCAAAAAAGGAAAAAAAATAATTTCATAGCCCTCAGGGGCTAAAAATTCATCGGCCCCTGGCCACATGGACGACCAGGGGGCTGGCGGTTGGGTGCTAGGCGCGCGGCCCCTGGTTCTTCATATGACCCTAGTGCAGCAGGGTAAGCCCTCAGGGGCTGTCGGCGGGGTGCTAGTCACCCATAGGACCTGGCGGCGGGGGTTTGAAGCCCGCGGGGGCTGGAGGGGCTGACAGGAGTCGGTGGAGCCCACCCTCGGTGAGCTCGATGGTAGGGCACAAAGCTCGGCGGATGGAGTCAATGGGGAGCTCTGCGGACGCAACTAGGTGGAGCGCGGGGCGGTGGATGGAGCAGCGCGGGCGGAGCGAAGCCGGAGGCGGCTAATTGGTGGGGAGCGGTGGCCGACAGGGATGGGGGCGGCTGAGGGCGGTGCTGCGGCGGATCGCCGGTGGCTGGTGGCTGCTTGGTGGTGCAGCCGATGGCCGAAAATTTTGAACGGGCCATCGAAAAAAAAAAGAAAACCTTAGTTTTTGTGATTTTTTTAATTTTTTTTTTGCTATTTTTTTGCTGCGAGGGCCGTACGACCAAACCCTAAATTTTTTTTTGCATCCCTGGTTGACTGTAACCAAAATAGATGATTTGATAGTCGATTTAGGGGTTTTTGGGTGCTACGAATCCAATGGCACTGTCCGTTTGGGCCCAAAGTGAGCCTAAAATTTAGAGTATGCTGAATCCACAAGAAGAAACCTTAGAACCCTAGATCTGCTTCCAATGCAAAAAACTCAAAACAAGAACAAGCAGTTGCAGATCTGAAGCTCTGATACCATGTTGGAGTTGAGAAGATACAACTTCATAGGAGCCCAGTGACCTCTGCAAGCAAATAACCTGTTACAAGGAGAAGCAAAAAGAAGCAACAAAGAAAATGCTCAAGAATGTGGAGTAATGTATTCACCTGAAAATGTAAAATGAATAATGATACAAAATATAGTTTTCAACTACATATAGATGAAAACCCTAAAAAGGAAAACCCTAGGCTTCCACAATAATAATTAATAAAGTAATTAATTATTATGCACCTAATGTTAGCTTAAGTGAAAAGAGGTAAAAGGGAACTTTAAGTAATTAAACAAATATTGTTTAATTAATAAAGTAAATACCCAATTACTCTAACACACATGACATGGTAGCCTTGGTCTACATCAACAAGGAATAAGATAACCCATTTTTCTAGAGAAATGACAAAAATATCAAGAGCTTGGGTATGGTTCATTATACGTTACTCCTAACATCGAGAGTACCCCTAAAATCATATTGCTTAGGGTTGAAAAGGTAGGGGAAGCGTATTCCTTGGAGAAATTTATGCAATCTAGGTCATCTCTAACATACCTTAGGGTATGACATTCAACAAAAAAACTACTATGGTTCAACCGAATCGATCCCTTAAGGGTGCAAAGTGAAAAAGGGCAACAATATTTGACAGGGTATTACTCATAAACCGTCGTGATTAAAAAATATCTATCTAAACCTATGAGATCAAGTTGGACCCCTCTACAATAACCTCTCTTGGTTATTGCTATCTTAGAGGCATTTTCCTGTGGTGGCAAATTTTCACTCGAGGAAAGAGTTGTCAAATGCAAGTAGTTGAAAGTTGCAAAGTGGTGCAAATTCTGTTCTATAGCTCGTGTGACCAAAAAAACTATTCCAACATGTCTGGGTGGGTACGTTTACACTAGGCATGGTCCTGTTTTGCACCTAAACATACGGAATCGCTCTGAGCTACGTTCAACCAGATCGATCCCTTAAGGGTCCAAAGTGCAAAATGGCTGTGAAAATCAACATGCTATTACTCGGACACCGTGACACTTATAAAATTCTCATCTAATCCTAAAAGATCATGTTTGGACCATCTACAATAACCTCTCTCGGTTTTCGTTAGCTCGAAGGCATTTTCCTATGCTGGCGAATTTTCACTTGGGGAAAAAGTTGTCAAATGCAAGTAGTTGAAAGTTACAAAGTGGTGCAACTTTCGTTCTGCAACTTGTGTGACCAAATGGACTATTCCAACGCATCCAGGTGGGTATGTTTACGCTAGGAACGGTCCTCTTTTGCACCCAAACACGCAGAATCACTCTGAGCTACATTCAACCGGGTCAATCCCTTAAGGGTCCAAAGTGCAAAATGGCTGCAAAATTCAACATGATATTACTCGGATACCACGATGCTTAGAAACTTATCGTCTGATCCTATAGGATCAAATTGGACCCATCTACAATAACCTCTCTCGGTTTTCACTATCTCAGAGGAATTTTCCTGTGCTGGCGAATTTTCACTTAGGGAAAAAGTTGTCAAATGCAAGTAGTTGAAAGTTGCAAAGTGGTGCAACTTTCATTTTGCAGCTCATGTGACCAAATAGACTATTCCAACGCATCCAAATAGGTATGTTTATGCTAGGAATGGTCCTCTTTCGCACCTAAACACGTGGAATTGCTCCGAGCTACGTTCAACCTGATCGATCCCTTAAGGGTCCAAAGTGCAAAATGGCTACGAACTTCAGCATGCTATTACTCGGACATCGTGATGCTTAGAAACTTCTCATCTGATCCTATGGGATCATGTTGGGCCCCTCTACAACAATCTTGCTCGATTTTTGCTATCTCAGAGGCTTTTTCCTATGGTTGCGAATTTTCACTCAAGGATAAAGTTGCCAAATGCAAGTAGTTGAGGGATATTTTCAAACAATTCACTGCCTTGTCTATGGCTTGTCATGGCATTCCATCACCATGAGACCACTTTTGTTTGAGGTATTTTTTCAAAAAGTTCAATGGCTTGTCTATGCTATTGCTTACTATTATTCTTTAATAGATTTTTTCCAAGCATCCATAGCTTGTTTAAAAGCATCTATTTTAGGCTTTTAGCCATAGCAAGAAGGCAATGAACTATTTGATAAAATGCTTTGGTAGACATATATGAAAAATGTCATAGCATAGACAAGGGAATGAACTATTTGAAAAAATGCCTCAAAGAAATGTGGCCCCATGGAATGGCATGACAAGCTAAAGCAATTGGCAGCTGCTCCTAGTTATTAGTTATGCAATGTAAAGTAATTGCATAACTGCTTAGGTTGACTTTGTAAAAAGCTATATTGTAATTGAAATCTTATCATCTATCAGCATCTAGTTATTCGTTATGCAATGTGAAGTGATGCTTTGAGTTTGAAAGATGTGCAATGCATGAATATAAAATAAAAAAATAGATTTTCTACATTTCATTGGTTAAACTCTTTATTTTATTTTCTCTCTATATCTCTATGCTATGGAAATGCCTTTCGATTTCAAAAAAGATAGTTTTTATCTCTTGTTATACAATTTTTTACCTTTTTTTATCTCTTGTTATAAAAAGGAGCAGATATACAATGTTAAAGAAGAGTGAAAGCACAACTAAATTTATCATTTCAAAGCAATTTTTTTGATGCATTTTTTCAAACAGTTCACTGCCTTGTCTATGCTATTGCTTACTATAATGCTTTTGATATATTTTTTCAAAGCATCCATAGCTTGTTCAAAATCACTTGTTTTAGGCTTTCAGCCATAGCAACAAGGTAGTGAACTATTTGAGAAGATGCTTTGGTAGACATGTATGGAAAATGTGGTAACATAGACAAGGTAGGGAACTATTTGAAAAAATATCTCAAAGAAATTTGGTCTCATAGAATGCCATGATAAGAAAATTCAATTGGCATCTTCTCCTACTCATTAGTTATGCAATGTGAAGAAATTGCATAACTGCTTAGGTTGAATTTGTTCAAACTATATTGTAATTAAATTTTTGGCATCTATAAGCATTTACTTATTAGTTATGCAAAGTGAAGTAATGCTTTGACTTTGAAAGATGTGCAATGCAATGTAATCAATGACATGAATATAAACTACACAAATCCATTTTTTACAATTCATTAGTTAAAATATTTATTGTATTTACTCTCTATATTTATATATTCTATGTAAATACCTTGCAATTGTATTTAAAAGGCTTAATAGGTCAGTTAGGTGGTATTTGAAAAATCAAGTTGTGAATGAATGGTAATTAAGAGAAAAATTGGAAAATTGCCATCTTAGAAGTCTAACAAAGGGTGGTTATGGTGGTTGATCGGCTCAAGAGGTAGTTGGAAGGTGGTATCAAGATATATTTTTGTAATACCCTGAATTGAGGGTTGATTTTGTTCAGTTTCTAATAAGAAAATATACTTGAAAATGTTGATCACTGGTTTTCTTTGTTTTCCTGAATTTTCTTTGCCTTGCATAGGCCCATACAAGTCTATCATGACTTGAGGCTTTGGATACTTGATTTAATATGTGTTTACTCTCTTTTCATCTATTCTAAAGGTTTAAATCCACTGCTGGTGTGTGTGGGATCAACAAACTTGGTTACTGCTTTGTTTTCTGTGTTAGGGGTTTTGAGGGCAACACCATGACACATTAGCCAATCCACCTACTGTTCTGACCCTATTGTTTAGTGGATTGGCCTGTACCATGATTATTTTGCTGTATGAATACTTTGGAGGCCGAGAGAATGAATAAAATTAGTGGGGTGTGAAGTTCTAATGCTGTTTAGGGGTGTTTCCACCATGAAAGTAAGGAACTCAAGTACTGAACCTTAGAAATACTCAAAGGAATGGGATTGTGAGTGTATTTTAAGTTAGGGTAGAGGTATTTTGGGGTGTTTGGACCTTTGGAAGGATTGGGGGAGGTCTAGAGTTATGCGTTTCTTTAAAACCCTTGTTTTTGTGAAGGTTTAGGATGATTTGTGAGTAGAGGAATAGAAAAAGTTCTTGGGGCTCTTAAAATGGGAGAATCTTGAGTTTGGTGAGCATCCCTAAGATTGTTTCAAGTTTCCTTGGTTTGGAGGTGAGTTTGTGAGGGGGTTCGTTTGGAAATTAGGCCTAATTGTGAAGCCTAGATTGAGGGAGGTGTATTGAAAGTTCATGTTGGTCCAAAAGAGTTACTACTGGTTTTGGCATATACTATGTAACCCTGAAAAGGGTATCTTAATCCACCTTTAAATGGTTAGGTGTTTTGGAAAGGTTGGGAGAAATTAGGCTTGGACCGGGTTTTGAGTTTGGTGTAGGAGCACCTACACCACATCATCAATTTTTTATTTATTTGAATACATCAATAGGGAAATGTTAGTGTCTTTAGGTTTATTTTGTCTAATTATCTTTGAGAGATCAAGCATAATGCAAATAAAGTGTGTTCTGTGTCTTAGAAGTCAATTAGAAATAATATTAGTTGTAAAATGCTGACAAAGTAACTTTAACACAAACAAATGTAATCAAGGGACCAAATAATCCCAAGGTTGGTTATGGGCATTGGGGAGAAGATGGTTGTTGGAAAATGATTTAAAAATAATTACCAAGGCTTGAATGAGAGAGTGGAAGAAGTTTTGTAACAATTTTACACAATAAACACCACAGTTTTGAGCAATTTTCTAGAAAAATACTATTTTCTTGATCTTTTTGAGTGTTATATGGGAAGATATAGGTTCTTCATGGTATAAAAATTTTAGAGTATGTGTCTATATGTTTTCTAATTCATTTATTTTTTATTTGGTGTCTTAAATCTTTGTTTGTAGAGAGAACCAACACAAACAGTGACTATCCCAGTGTTGTTAAATCAAGGGTTTGAGGGGAAATTTGTGATGTAACAATCAATCCACCTGTTGTTTGCTATTGTATCTTGGTGGATTGATTGAAAACATGTTATAATAAGTGTGTCAAATCATTTTGGAATAAGGAGTCATAATTATGTGGTGTTTTTGTGACTGTTCTAAGACTGAACAAGGGTTTTCCAACATGGAAGTGAGGAACCAAAGAGAGGTTTTTAAGAATTAATGCTTGTAAGGGTTATGTGAGGGTCTGATGAGTTTGTGCAGAAGTATTTTGAGGTTTTTGGGGCTTTGGAAGTGTTGAGAGAGGTCTGGAGTTGTATGTTTCTTTAAAACCCTTGATTTTGTGAAGGTTTAGGAGGGTTTCTTGGGTTTTGTGAGTTAGAGGCTCTGTAGACACAAAATAATGACAAAATTTGAGGTTTGGCACCATGAACTAAGACTATCCAAGGCGTTTGGATAGATACCTAAAGTTGGAAGGGTGGTCCCATTGGAAAAAAAGGGCTAATTGTGAAGCCAAAATTGAAGTAGGTGTGCTGAAAGTCTATGTCAGTCCAAAAGAGAGACCATTGATTATTTGGTATGTTGTGTAGCCCCGAAAAGGGTATCTCAATCAATCTTGTAATTGTCTAGTGTTTTGGAAAGCTTGGGAGAAATCTGGCTAAAAATGAGTTTTGAGTACTACAAGAATAACCAGTCACAAATGTGAGTTTTGGAAACCTTGATGAATCTGACTTAGGGATTGTTCTCAATTGATTCAATTTTCATTGTATGAATGTTTATGGTCTTTGTAGGGCCTTGGTGGAGTCTTGTTGTTCATTTTCAAGGTTGAGGATTTGAGACCCTTGAGGGTGGGTTGATGCCTATTAGGCTGAATCATTATGAAGAAGAGTTCTTGATTGAGAATTGAAATTCCCATTGTTGTGAGTCTTCTCCACCTTGGCTCTACATCAGAGTTCTACAAGGGTGGATTGTTGGGTAAGGTGTTGAATGAAGAGTTTGGTTTGATGGGGCTTTGAGGTTGTGTAGATTGCTCAAAATAGGTTGCATTAATCAAGTTAGGAGCCCCTTGAAGGCAGATTGTCAAATTGATTGGCTTTGAGCCTCCTTGCCTCTGCATCGGTGAGGCACAAGTAATTAAATCATTCCAAAGGATAAAAGCCACCACGAATGAAGCTTATTTATACAATACACTTTAGATGGGGATTATTGAGCATTCGACAGTAATTAATTAAGCATTAGATGTAAACAAAATCCATGCCTACAACATTCAAGCATAAAACTTACATGATATGCATGATAACATCATTCAAGAATGGCAGTAGAAAAATAAGAGTTTCTTTAATCAAAAACCCGAAAGGCTATACAATGATATATATTGATAAAAGTATATAAATATATCCAAAAAAACCATATAGGCTTAGTACAAAGGAGCCATTTGGACATAAAATATCACGTATATATATCAATAGTACAAAATATATGTTCCAAAATGCCACATAGGCATACAACAAACAACACTAATACATAGTCATTTACCTCTAGGGGAAGAAAATAGATCCCTTGCTGCCTTCAAAATTCGGGTGGATGGAGTGACTGTTGCTTCTCTTGTCTTTCGAACATGCTTGCTACTCCTCCTCTCTTCACTCTGTACCTTCAAGTGATACAATTAAAAGTAAAGATTTTAAAACATAGAAATTGAATTATGGAATGGCATATAACAAAATATAATCACTTACCGCATACATATAGTCATCATGCACATTTAAAGCATCACCATGTCCATGATCTGGAGTGACAACCACTTGTAGAAACCATGAAGATAGAAATTAAAATACATAAAATTATCATGAAAATTTTCTATAATAGACCATAAAAGAGAAAATATAATGTCAAATCGACTAATCTATTCCATACCTCTCTCAATAAATCAGAACTGGCTATTGCTGCAGCAACTCCATGGTCCATCGTGCCACCAACATCACCAGGGCTATCTCTTGTCAACAAATGCAAATGAAACAATATCTCAGGTATCATTTTGATATAGGAGAACATAATGTGACACAATCAAGGAATACTTGAATGCAATGTTTGTGTTTCTCATCAATTTTTTAGATTTGTATATACACAAAACTATGAAAACTAGCTAACATAGATTTACAACCCTATTAGTGAATAAAGGCTACCTGAGTGTACATTGTTTGAGGATATGAATCATGAGGTGTGGAGGAAGAAGGTGCACTAGGAAATTGTTAGAAATCCGAAGCATGTTATGAGACAAAAATTCAAATATAACATTCAACTATTCAAATGCAATAATAATATCTTTAATACTAGTTGCATACCTGTGGACTCATCATCAAGAATGTATAAGGGTCTCTAGGAATAAAGCATCCCTCATGAAAAGTACGACCCTGAAATTTAATCATATCAAAATTCTACTAATTTAGTTATTCTTAAATTTCAAAATATATTTTAATAAATGACATTAAAATAACTTGCTAAATTTTACCTAAGTGTCAATGCCAAATGTATCATTTAGAATATCATCTATGAAAGCCATCGCCTCTACAACTGATGTAGAATGTGTAGCTGCATCACGAGCACCTTGATAACCACAAGCGCCACAATGGTGGGGTGGAGCACAGGGCCTACACATCTCCTCCACACTAGGCTCTACTAGAGGACTCACACATTGTAAAATGGTCTGGGTGAGTGATCCAATTGACTTCATCATGTCCACCTCTACACTGTCTTTAACAATGGAAGGAACAATGACATGCTCCACCATGGGTCTGCCCAAGGCTCTTGGTGCCAACTGTGGATTACGTCGTACAATAGGTCTATCGTGTGTGGAGCCCCCACCTCTACCCTGAAAGTCTAAGATGTCAAAATAGTTTGGAATTTTATTGAGGACAAAATCGCAATAGAGTTTCCTCAAAAATTATTGCGGCATCTCATGGTTATTGCATGGAGGTTGGTCAAATACCATCCACCACTACTCCCAATTTTTTTTTCTAATTAAATCATGGTGGCACCAATGGATGGGGAACCTCCTGCATGCATGTGACAAAGGTTCATTGGTTTTTGGGTCTTTAAATAGGGCACACAACTCGGCTTTGCTAATTTTTAGTTTTTTGACATCTGCATATGACAAACCATTAGCATAAAATTGCCTCATCTCATCTCTCTTAGTTGACCAAAAATTCATTTGCTCGCTCATTTCTCTTACATGAGTTAAAATTGACTTCAATGATTCAACAATCCCTCTCCTATAAGGGTGGGTTTCAACTTGCTCAGTTAATCTTGTAATTAATTGTTGAATGTCTCTTTTATTGTTTTCAATTTGATTTTGAATATTTTCTTGTGTTCCTTGAGGATGCCTATGAATTGATGGAGGGGTTTCAGGTTTTTCTTATATAGGAGGCTCTTGATGAGGGGGTGATTGTGAATTCTCAATGTTTTGAGGTGGAGATTCATTCCTTGAGAATTAGAACAAAGTTTTATTATAAAAATCTATTTAAAGTTGCATTCCAAATTAAATTCAAAATAAATAGAATAAAAGTACACACCTCTTTGCAATCTTCGACCTCTCCGACGTGTTGGCAGCATCCTCATGGAAAATGGCAAGCTAAGGATGTAAAGAATGGAGGAGATTTGGCGAGCGCGAGTTGCAAAATTGAAATCTTTCTTCTCAAGCCGCGGGTTGAAGACAAAATGAGGGTTCCAAACCCGACTTTTGCATTTTATGTCTAGAAAGACATTTGGCGCATGCCAAAGGCCTTATTTCAGGGTTTTTTTGATCATTTTTTCAATTTGGCATCTAAATTATGTCACAGATTGGTGCACTTACCCTATACTCAACACAACACATAAAAACCCAAGGAGATTTCCTACATAAGGGTTCCTTCAAGAATCACATAGAGGGGGAGTGAGGAACACACTTTTGGGAAGTGTAAAAAAAATTTCATGTGTATTATAATAACAATCATGTTTTTAAAATTCCACCATTTTTATCATCATAATCCAACACCCAAATTATCACTCTTTTACAACCAAAATCACACACATATATCTCTCAAGAAACAGGAGGAAAATATTTTACATAATGCCTCAAACTCACTCAACCCCAAAATATGGAATTCTCTCATCACTATGGGAGAGCCTATTCCAACTAATCACAACCCAAAAACTCACATTGACATAAACAACAACACATATGCACAAATCTATCAACAAAACAAACTACAATAACTTTTAAATTTGAAAACAAACACATACACATAATATTTTCAAATGCATTGGAGTAAATAAGTTAAGAGGCCTACCTAGAATTTTCTTCACCATTTGAAGAAGATTGGTGCAGCTCAATAAACCACTCATTTTTTTAGTTTATCCTTTTTTTATTTTTTCATTCAACTCCCAATTCTAAAATTTGCACATCAATAAATGAACAACCAAAAAATGTTTTCTTCTGAAAAAGTTTTAGAATTAAATAGAACTCTCCAATTTCTCATATATCATTATCAAGGTGCCACTTGTCACCTTCACAATTAATATCCTACAAACTCTAACAATCTTGCTCACACATGTGTGATAAATCCTCATGAGACCACTCCTTTCTCAAGTCGATCTCTCAAGTGTGTGAGCATGGGTAGTTTAAGAAATTCTCTTCTCATGATTATTCCATGTGTCCCACTCCTCTCATGCTTCACTTCCCAAATTTGACCACATGGTAAAAAATAATCACATTTAAAAGTGGTGATATAAAAAGGTTCAAAAATAACTCAAGATTAACTTTATGACTTCCAAATGAATCATAACCCAGTGAAAATGACACATTAAACTCACTTAAACTTTGAATAAAAAATGACTTTACACTAGACACCTAAATGTTACATTTTATCATTTGACTCACTTAGACATCACATTGAAATGAACTTTACAACATTACATTATACTTCACAATTACAAGAAATAAATGAAAAACATAAGACCTTAGCCTCTCCAAATAGAATAGGTTGAGGATTAATTATTTTAATACAATAAGTCACCATGTCATCTCCTCGATTCCATTGGCCAAGAGTACCTACACACTCAACCTCAAGCATTAATCTATCATGATAATTTAATAGCTGAAGCAAAGGAACAAAAACAAGTACATAGTCACATACATCATTTGTAACTAACATCTTTAGGTAGATTTCCATTCATAATAAAATTCTATTCAACAATTAAAAAATTCATAAACTAGGCAATTAGGATTATCTAATATATAAACACATCAATCTCTAATTCATAAATGAAATCACACATCACATTATAAAATAAAATTATTTAAAACTAATCATATACATGTCATCATCAAACTATCATCAATATGGATCATGTATGAACATACATATAACAAGTGTTTAATTGGATACTCAAGATCAATAGTCTATAGAAAAATAATAACATGGCATAAATATCTCAAGTAGATAAAAAAAAATCAAGAATACACATGTGAATCTACCACTAGGAGATGCGCCTCATAACATGCATTTCATGTTTAACTTGCTAGTATGATTCACTTTTTGTTAACCAAATTTGATATGATTTCCTCCTTAAAAGTGCACATAATATTTTAAAACCAAAATTTGTGAAGGGAGCCTAGTTGTGTATAACAATAGGCAACACCATCAAACACCATGGAGAAAAAGGCCAAGGGCCAGAGTGAAGGCCAAACCTTTTAATGAAGGCTAGGAAGCACAATGAGAACACATTCTATATAGGTTTGGTCTCACCTTGTCCTCTATCTGGTTGAGATTTATTATCTTGGTTCCTCTCCAACTATTCTTGAGGTTTATAGCTGAGAGAGGAGGGGTGGGTGCATTTATGTGTTAGATGGTACTAGCATGGATAAGAATTTTTCTATTTTTTCTAGAGTATATGTTTTTATTTTCAAACAATACTAATGAATAAATGAAAAAATCAAGTGTATTGATTATGATGGATGACATCATCTGTATACTACAAGGATGGGGAAGGCATAAGATATGAAAAACTAGGACAATCACACAATTCTAGCTTATACTTTTTAGTTCAAAAATTGAAGTCCCTTGCCTCCAAGCATAATGCCTCTCTTGAATCAAATATGTTTAGGTAACCACAAAAATTCATATCGAGGTATTTATCTCTATCTATGGAATAATACACACAAATACATAGGACTTATTAGCGTTATTTCAAAACATGTTTAACTAATCACCATGACTTCATAGTAAAAAAACATCATAGAATTTAATTCTTGTTTTTCTTCTTCTTTGGGTGGTAAGATGATTGGAGATTTGGGCACTCTTAGAGTTGGGGGACAAATTAATGTGCTTGAAGAGGGAAAAAGAGACTCTAACGAACACTCTAAATTACTTGACTACAAATTTTACTATAAAATATGTTTTTGTATCCTCATATTGATTATATGAGATATTTATAATTCAAACACAATTATACTATAAATGTTTCAAAATTTCAATTTGTTGAGACTAATGTTAGAAAGTCCCTTCAATATTTTTGAAGGGTTTTTTAATCTTATCCCCATATATTTATACAAAAATTTAAGTATAGATGGAGATTAGTAATATATTATGTGGTTGGCTACAAAAGAAATTATCTAGACTTGCATGAGGAAAATGTGAATTTAATGACTAAAACTAAAATGATTATGAAGGTTCTATGAAAATTTATTTTCTATGCAATTTTGTGATCTACCATATGCAATGAGACTTATGTGGGGTTGCATACCTCATAGTTTGGGATTAAATATGAGCTTACTTTTATGTGGTAATTGGTTCAACTAAAAATTGATGAAATAAAATTTCTTGTAGCGTCTATGGATGAATGGGGTAAATTGTAAAATTTGAATCAATGATTGTCTAAATAGAAGTGTTTTCTATTATTTGTGAAATGGGGAGTACTAAAGACCTTATTGTTGCTATTGGCATTGATGCAAATATATTTGGTTTTTGAAAGGAGAATAACCCTAAAGAATTGTGACCAAATCTTCCAAAGAAACTAAATTAGAACATGTTTGTTATAAATGTTAATCAAATTTATACTATATAAATCACATCATTAAATGTATACAATAAATGATTTGCATATTAAAGAATTGTTAGAAGGTGAAATGCCTAAAGCTATGCTTTTATAGTACCTCCATCTATTGAGTTTCTAAGTAAGAAATGTTTTAGGTAAATATAAATTTCCTTTTTATTCTACTAAAATTTGATGACATTTTTCTATGCTCTAATTAGTTTTGTGTGAAGGGAAAATCAATGGATAGTATTTGCAACCACAATGAACAGTTTAAATTATACGTATAAAGTTGTATCTCAACTTGTCCAAAAAGGTTCATGAAAACATAAATTACAAAAGCAACTGAATGTGGAAAATAGTAAACATACTATTAATATTTCTCTTCAATCCATTGGTATTCTTCAAATTGATGTCTATGGAATGGTCTTCTGTAACTGCTTTATATTCTTCTCTACAATGCTCACTCTATTCAACAATATTTATACACAACCTACACAAGGATCGTGAAATCTATATATCTAATCTTTAAATGCCTAGATTGAATTTGTCTTGGTTAAATAATTTTCAAGTGATTAGAAAATACTAATAAGACAAAATCATTGACATTCACTTAAAAGAACTCAAATACATTGAGGCAAATGCCTAGATCAAATTTACCTTCGTTAAATGATTTCTAGACGATTAGAAAATATTATATCATTTTGTACAATATATGAGAGATCATATTTTACAAAAGAAGTGAACAAAACATATCGTGTTTTATACATGTGGATAGAAATAGGTTTAATGCCCTAGAGCAGATGCATAACGACCCATATAATATTAATGGCTAAGTAATGTTTATGAAGGAAAGGCCACCCAAATCATGCACCAAAATTTAAAAAAAGAAAAAAGAAAACATGCTTATTTGATCAACTCACTAAACCATTACAAATGATACTAACATGACTATAAAAATGAATCCAATTTCTGTTAGTATTGAGATTGTGATGGTTAAGTTGTAGTGTTGTTGTTCTTACCATTAACATTCAAATCTTTCTGGAGTGTTATTGTTGAATGTTTATATCGAAAATGGGATCCTTTGTTTGTGATCTCATTGATTAATAGATCCGGAACAAAAACGTTTACCCAAAAATTATATAAGAATGATTTGAAAATTGTTTAACAACAGGAGATAACTTCCCAACTGAAAACTGCCACGAAATATAGGCTATTGACTAATAAAATATCTGAATACCTCATACTGGATATCATTGACCAATTTATCTTGAAGGACAAGTTGCAAGCATTTTGACTTGTAAAAAGTGTAGACTTTTGACTTTGATTGTAACGTCGTTTGTTGGCATAGGAGTTGATATTTAAGTACATGCAATTCAACGTTAACAACTGTTTCTGTACCTCAAAACCAGTTCACTCAAACTCTGTAATTCAACGATAACAACTGTTTCTGTTCATACAGCGTGTATAATTGGCTCTTCTTAGCTTGCACAGGGTTTCATATTTGCTGGATGGTGTGGCAGTGAGCCCACCATATCTTATCAGTTATGACTTTGACGTTTACTTTCCATCAGATCATTTTGATCTTAATAAAATGATTTCGGTGTTTTAGGGTAATATCCAGTACAATAGCAGTAAGGATAACTTAACATTTACACATGCATTATTGTTTCATATGCATTATTAAATGTACATAAATAATAATAGAAATTTATATGGTTTTTCATTCTGTAAATTTGTTCTCTTCTTTTGACATTAATCAATTAGTGTTGACATTTGCACACATCTTCTTAATGTTTGTCTCTTCGCTTCACATTTCTATGCAAGCGACACCCATGAATCTCGTGCTTCTAATGTCTTGTACCACTACCTCCCATAGTCTTGAGATACATCGCCTCTTCCTCACACAATTTGATATGATCATCTTGAAACTTCTCTATGAATATGCCTTTGACCATCTATACCACATGTTGTATGAGCAACATTAAAACGTTTCTTCTTACTCGGATTTCATCTTCCTTGATTTGATATCAATACACCTATAAATAATTTATAAAAAATATCATACAAAAATTTAATTTGTTACATTGTTCATTGACCTTTTTAAAAGGTCTTCACTCTTTTAACTTCTACAAGCACCTTTTTCATAATAAGCTAACTATTAACTACCCAAAGCATTACTAATATTAACAAACTTACTTTTGGATCATAACATCTAACAATACTTATTGATTATTGTAAAAAAATCTATAAAGCTGACATATTCCCTTCAAATAATCTGAATGAAAATCTTGCCTTAAAAAAAAATCATATATCATGCCCCACACCTCATTATAAACCAGTGCTTAGTGTATAAACAATGTGATATACCAATCTCCACTTCTCACTAAAAATAAAAATAGAAACCCTTAAACACTTGTCTTTGCTTAAAATGCTAGGAAAATTGATGATGTCACAACTAGAAAACATACATTGATGAAAATAACAAGTGCACAATTAGTTAAAAATGTTAGCATAATTTATCTTAGGGAAGTAAATAGAGGGAAGAAAACTTGATTCCCCACCAAATTAATTAATTGTTGTTTAACCCATTTTTCCTAAATAATTATTATATTTTAGAAAATGTTTAGCCATACACTATAAAGTTCAATAAATAAAAAATCAAAGTGCATAATTGAACAAACTTCTAAAAATTCAAAATGTTTTCGAGCATCCAAATGTTTCTCCATTTAATTAAAAAATATTTTGCGAAAAAATCTACAACCTTGAAAATCACATCTATCTCAAGAACATCTCAATCAAACAAGTCTAAATAGGAAAAAGATTTCTTAGCATTGGAATACTTCTCCAACTATTAACAAAGAAGAGTGACAAATGCTCAAAAACCTTTACTATAGTAAAACCCAAAGAATACTAAATGTTGGAAAAAGTGTGTTGTTCACATTGCATAATGTTTAATAGGTAAACTAATATTTTTTCTGTGGTACACCTAGAGAATCTAGGGATTCATGCATTACATGGATTACAATTTTTGTTGGAACACTTTGTATGTTGTATGTACCATTGAGATAATATTTAATGTGGGTTGAACATTGAAAATATTATTTAATATTGAGAAAAATTATATTAAAAATTAAATGAGGGGACATGATTTTGTAAGATCGTGGTTTAGAGGCACATGGCCTTTATATAATACTAATTGGTAGTTTGTGCAAGGTTTTTTTTCATAAAAACAAGAGCATGAATAGTTGTCCAGGTTGGTTGTCATAACCTTTGGCTTGTTGACTAAGGTTGGATTAAGCATCTCTTGTAGGTTGCATATGTGAGGAGAAGAAGCATGGATTGGGATGTGTTACTTCATGCTTGTCATTTTCTTCTTCACATAGAGTTCAATTAGGGAGCTTGATGTTTCAAAATCCTTTTCTCATAGTACATCTTTTGTCATCTTGATTGTATGCTCGTCTATCCTTTTGTATTTTGAATCTTGAATACTTGTTTGCATATCTTTCTCTCTTGAGATTATATGAAAATGGTTATTATTGTTACAATTTTTCTTTCACAAATAACAAATATAATAATCCAAATAATTCTACACTTGATAGCATCTCTATAATAGAATTAAAACACTCTCATTATAGTTTTGAATGTAGTAAATAATGCAGAAAACATTATTTCAACATACTATTACCTGCATACTACACAATTGTAAAAGTATCAAAAATTTGAAAATTTCTCTTTGAACCAAAATTATATTTTAGACAATATAAAATCCCTTGACTCTAATAACTTTAATATACAAACAACTTATCTAAGTGATTACATTATTTACAAGTTGCGAATAAAATTTAACTCAACAAGTTCATACCCTTGTACCACAAAAATATAATCAAATTCTACTCATTCTCTTGGATTCTTAGCCTAACTATCATTTTGGTTACCATGAGTTGTGCATCTCTCTTTACAATAAACTCTCTTTAATATTGAATATTGTGTACACTTATAATATAGAAACAAACATTTATTCTTCATATAAAAGTGAAAGATCTACAAAATAATATTATAGTGAAGAATCTTCAATAAAATAAATATAATTAAGTATTTTGGGCATTCCAACCAAATAGAACTTTATATACAACAATTAATTAATAATTCTTGAAATAAATATATGTAAAATTTCTTTTAGTGAAAATTTAGACAGCTTTTGAATATTAACACTTGTAATTTTTGGATTCAACAAGGTCATCGAATTTATTCTCAAATCCTCTCAAAGAGCCTTCTAGCCCTTCCTCTCTTGGTTTGTGTAAATCCCCTAGAAAATCCATTTCTCATCCTCCTAATTCTAGATAGAGGTCTAGGTCTCCTCCAGATGATTTGAATGAAAGAGTAAATAATGAACAAAAAGTTGCCATCTCTAATTATTTTGAAGTCTTGCCACAAGAGGATGATAACCCTCTAGATGGTTCATGCCATGTCCCCACAATTGTAACACATTGAAATACATCAAAATACAAATAAATAACAAAATACATATTAGCAACCTAATGCTATTATATTTTAATATTAAAATGTGAAATACTGAAATACAGATAACTAAATATAAATAATAACAATATAAATATTATAATTATAATTATCGTAAGTAATATTATAATTGTTATACAATTATAAAATAGATCAAATTGATGTTAACTAAAATCATTATAATAAATTCTGCAATCTATTAAAAAAAAAATAAAATAAAAAAATAAAAAATCACTATAATAATAAAATAATATCTACAAAGAATAAATCTGAATATGACTACACTTTAATAAACAAGCAATAATCACAAACATGTGTATCAATACCTAATAATAATACTTCAGCCAACAATTAGAAGCCATGATTAAAGGAGCACTTGGATGGTCATGATAATTACTGGTTGCAACTGTTGACAAGTCAAACTATATTAAGAAAGTCATTTAAAACATATAGGAGGGATGAAGGAAATAAGAAAGGAATGGATGAATAAAAGAAGATTGAATATATTCTCACTGGGAATTATATTCTTTGAGATTTGATCACGTACAAAGAGTAGCAACTAAGGTAAGTGTTATCATAAATTTAAAATAAAAGTTGATAATTATTTACGTATTTAGAAAATAAGAATTGTTAAATGTAATTATGAATTTAGTTATTAATGTGTCAAATATATTAAAAACTTAAATGATAGTTGAGGCTTTATAAATATATTATGATTTAAAAATACATTTTAATATATTATGATGGATAAATATATTAAGATTTAAATGACATGTTAATAATTTGATAAATATATTTAAGTATATATATACAATGATTCATAAATATATCATAGATGATTGAAAAAAATAATATATACATAATAATATACATATATATATATATATTCATGCAAGGTAATTATTGGCTCAATTAGGAATAATTATTTATATATATATATATATATATATTTTATTTACAATTGTCTAATAATGATGCTTGCAAAAATTATTGAGCCTTAAAGCAATTATGATTCCTTAATATAAGAATGGATTTTTGAGCATACTCACTTTCGCTAATACCCAATTAAGGATAGGGAGTTTGTGGAGGGAGAGGTGGGGTAATTTGATCACTTGATGGATTGTCCTAAGATATGTAGGAAACCTTGAGGGAGTCCACTTGGAGATTGTTTCATGTGCCCTTGACATAGTAATTCTACCATCCTTCACTGGGGTTAGGAAAGTGGGAAGGACGAAAATCTATTCAATACATAGTAATAGGTTATATAAGAATGTGACTCTAGGGAAAGATTTAGGGAAATCCCACAAGGGGACATTACAAATGGTATCAGAGCATGTTCCTTCCATCTTGTGTATGCTACGTGTGTCTTACATGTATTCAAGTGTATGCTTTGCAAAATACATACTTTGTGACTCGTGTGTATACGTGTATTCATGTGACTTACATATTTAAGTGTATACTTTACATGTATTCATATAAATGCTTTGTGACTTCATGTACCCGTGTGTATACTTCATGTATTATTCACATATATGCTTCATGCTTCTTGTGTATACTCTCAATATTACATGTATTCGTGCCTCATATTTATACTTTATGTATGACCTATATCTATGTGTTAGTTCGTGTGTCTTAAACAAGATGTGTGTACTTATAATTGCTTTATGCTTAAGACTCTGAAAATATTAAAAATGTTGTTTGTCAAGTTGTTTAAGCGGGTTGGTTGTTTTCTTGAGCTACTTGCTTACGTGCTTGAGCTACCTTCTTGTCTACTTTCTTGAGTTGGTTGCTTACTTGTTTGAGCTACTTGCTTGCATGCTTGAGCTACCTGGTTGTCTACTTGAGCTGGTTGCCTGCGTGCTTGAGCTACTTGCCCATGTGCTTGAGCTTCTTGCATGTGTGCTTCAACTTCTTGCATGTGTTCTTGAGCTACTTTCTTGTGTTCTTGAGCTTCATGCATGTGTTCTTGAACTACTTGCCTGTGTGCTTGAGCTACTTGCCTATGTGATTGAGCTTCTTGCATGTGTGCTTGAACTACTTTCCTATGTGCTTGAGCTATTTGCCTATGTGCTTGAGCTTATTGCATGTGTGCTTGAGCTACTTGCCTATATGCTTGAGCTTTTTGCATGTGTGCTTGAACTACTTGCCTGTGTGCTTGAGCTACTTTCCTGTGAGCTTGAGTAGGTTGCTTGCTTACTTGAGCTACTTGTTTTCTTGGTTGAGCTACTTGTTTGTGTGCTTGAGCTACTTGTCTATGTGCTTGATCTGGTTGCTTGGTTGCTTAAGCTACAAGTGTTTTATTGGTTGATCT
>CM021106.1:305746969-305807032 GCA_007115665.2 Sequoiadendron giganteum | reverse complement strand
CAATAAATGATTTGCATATTAAAGAATTGTTAGAAGGTGAAATGCCTAAAGCTATGCTTTTATAGTACCTCCATCTATTGAGTTTCTAAGTAAGAAATGTTTTAGGTAAATATAAATTTCCTTTTTATTCTACTAAAATTTGATGACATTTTTCTATGCTCTAATTAGTTTTGTGTGAAGGGAAAATCAATGGATAGTATTTGCAACCACAATGAACAGTTTAAATTATACGTATAAAGTTGTATCTCAACTTGTCCAAAAAGGTTCATGAAAACATAAATTACAAAAGCAACTGAATGTGGAAAATAGTAAACATACTATTAATATTTCTCTTCAATCCATTGGTATTCTTCAAATTGATGTCTATGGAATGGTCTTCTGTAACTGCTTTATATTCTTCTCTACAATGCTCACTCTATTCAACAATATTTATACACAACCTACACAAGGATCGTGAAATCTATATATCTAATCTTTAAATGCCTAGATTGAATTTGTCTTGGTTAAATAATTTTCAAGTGATTAGAAAATACTAATAAGACAAAATCATTGACATTCACTTAAAAGAACTCAAATACATTGAGGCAAATGCCTAGATCAAATTTACCTTCGTTAAATGATTTCTAGACGATTAGAAAATATTATATCATTTTGTACAATATATGAGAGATCATATTTTACAAAAGAAGTGAACAAAACATATCGTGTTTTATACATGTGGATAGAAATAGGTTTAATGCCCTAGAGCAGATGCATAACGACCCATATAATATTAATGGCTAAGTAATGTTTATGAAGGAAAGGCCACCCAAATCATGCACCAAAATTTAAAAAAAGAAAAAAGAAAACATGCTTATTTGATCAACTCACTAAACCATTACAAATGATACTAACATGACTATAAAAATGAATCCAATTTCTGTTAGTATTGAGATTGTGATGGTTAAGTTGTAGTGTTGTTGTTCTTACCATTAACATTCAAATCTTTCTGGAGTGTTATTGTTGAATGTTTATATCGAAAATGGGATCCTTTGTTTGTGATCTCATTGATTAATAGATCCGGAACAAAAACGTTTACCCAAAAATTATATAAGAATGATTTGAAAATTGTTTAACAACAGGAGATAACTTCCCAACTGAAAACTGCCACGAAATATAGGCTATTGACTAATAAAATATCTGAATACCTCATACTGGATATCATTGACCAATTTATCTTGAAGGACAAGTTGCAAGCATTTTGACTTGTAAAAAGTGTAGACTTTTGACTTTGATTGTAACGTCGTTTGTTGGCATAGGAGTTGATATTTAAGTACATGCAATTCAACGTTAACAACTGTTTCTGTACCTCAAAACCAGTTCACTCAAACTCTGTAATTCAACGATAACAACTGTTTCTGTTCATACAGCGTGTATAATTGGCTCTTCTTAGCTTGCACAGGGTTTCATATTTGCTGGATGGTGTGGCAGTGAGCCCACCATATCTTATCAGTTATGACTTTGACGTTTACTTTCCATCAGATCATTTTGATCTTAATAAAATGATTTCGGTGTTTTAGGGTAATATCCAGTACAATAGCAGTAAGGATAACTTAACATTTACACATGCATTATTGTTTCATATGCATTATTAAATGTACATAAATAATAATAGAAATTTATATGGTTTTTCATTCTGTAAATTTGTTCTCTTCTTTTGACATTAATCAATTAGTGTTGACATTTGCACACATCTTCTTAATGTTTGTCTCTTCGCTTCACATTTCTATGCAAGCGACACCCATGAATCTCGTGCTTCTAATGTCTTGTACCACTACCTCCCATAGTCTTGAGATACATCGCCTCTTCCTCACACAATTTGATATGATCATCTTGAAACTTCTCTATGAATATGCCTTTGACCATCTATACCACATGTTGTATGAGCAACATTAAAACGTTTCTTCTTACTCGGATTTCATCTTCCTTGATTTGATATCAATACACCTATAAATAATTTATAAAAAATATCATACAAAAATTTAATTTGTTACATTGTTCATTGACCTTTTTAAAAGGTCTTCACTCTTTTAACTTCTACAAGCACCTTTTTCATAATAAGCTAACTATTAACTACCCAAAGCATTACTAATATTAACAAACTTACTTTTGGATCATAACATCTAACAATACTTATTGATTATTGTAAAAAAATCTATAAAGCTGACATATTCCCTTCAAATAATCTGAATGAAAATCTTGCCTTAAAAAAAAATCATATATCATGCCCCACACCTCATTATAAACCAGTGCTTAGTGTATAAACAATGTGATATACCAATCTCCACTTCTCACTAAAAATAAAAATAGAAACCCTTAAACACTTGTCTTTGCTTAAAATGCTAGGAAAATTGATGATGTCACAACTAGAAAACATACATTGATGAAAATAACAAGTGCACAATTAGTTAAAAATGTTAGCATAATTTATCTTAGGGAAGTAAATAGAGGGAAGAAAACTTGATTCCCCACCAAATTAATTAATTGTTGTTTAACCCATTTTTCCTAAATAATTATTATATTTTAGAAAATGTTTAGCCATACACTATAAAGTTCAATAAATAAAAAATCAAAGTGCATAATTGAACAAACTTCTAAAAATTCAAAATGTTTTCGAGCATCCAAATGTTTCTCCATTTAATTAAAAAATATTTTGCGAAAAAATCTACAACCTTGAAAATCACATCTATCTCAAGAACATCTCAATCAAACAAGTCTAAATAGGAAAAAGATTTCTTAGCATTGGAATACTTCTCCAACTATTAACAAAGAAGAGTGACAAATGCTCAAAAACCTTTACTATAGTAAAACCCAAAGAATACTAAATGTTGGAAAAAGTGTGTTGTTCACATTGCATAATGTTTAATAGGTAAACTAATATTTTTTCTGTGGTACACCTAGAGAATCTAGGGATTCATGCATTACATGGATTACAATTTTTGTTGGAACACTTTGTATGTTGTATGTACCATTGAGATAATATTTAATGTGGGTTGAACATTGAAAATATTATTTAATATTGAGAAAAATTATATTAAAAATTAAATGAGGGGACATGATTTTGTAAGATCGTGGTTTAGAGGCACATGGCCTTTATATAATACTAATTGGTAGTTTGTGCAAGGTTTTTTTTCATAAAAACAAGAGCATGAATAGTTGTCCAGGTTGGTTGTCATAACCTTTGGCTTGTTGACTAAGGTTGGATTAAGCATCTCTTGTAGGTTGCATATGTGAGGAGAAGAAGCATGGATTGGGATGTGTTACTTCATGCTTGTCATTTTCTTCTTCACATAGAGTTCAATTAGGGAGCTTGATGTTTCAAAATCCTTTTCTCATAGTACATCTTTTGTCATCTTGATTGTATGCTCGTCTATCCTTTTGTATTTTGAATCTTGAATACTTGTTTGCATATCTTTCTCTCTTGAGATTATATGAAAATGGTTATTATTGTTACAATTTTTCTTTCACAAATAACAAATATAATAATCCAAATAATTCTACACTTGATAGCATCTCTATAATAGAATTAAAACACTCTCATTATAGTTTTGAATGTAGTAAATAATGCAGAAAACATTATTTCAACATACTATTACCTGCATACTACACAATTGTAAAAGTATCAAAAATTTGAAAATTTCTCTTTGAACCAAAATTATATTTTAGACAATATAAAATCCCTTGACTCTAATAACTTTAATATACAAACAACTTATCTAAGTGATTACATTATTTACAAGTTGCGAATAAAATTTAACTCAACAAGTTCATACCCTTGTACCACAAAAATATAATCAAATTCTACTCATTCTCTTGGATTCTTAGCCTAACTATCATTTTGGTTACCATGAGTTGTGCATCTCTCTTTACAATAAACTCTCTTTAATATTGAATATTGTGTACACTTATAATATAGAAACAAACATTTATTCTTCATATAAAAGTGAAAGATCTACAAAATAATATTATAGTGAAGAATCTTCAATAAAATAAATATAATTAAGTATTTTGGGCATTCCAACCAAATAGAACTTTATATACAACAATTAATTAATAATTCTTGAAATAAATATATGTAAAATTTCTTTTAGTGAAAATTTAGACAGCTTTTGAATATTAACACTTGTAATTTTTGGATTCAACAAGGTCATCGAATTTATTCTCAAATCCTCTCAAAGAGCCTTCTAGCCCTTCCTCTCTTGGTTTGTGTAAATCCCCTAGAAAATCCATTTCTCATCCTCCTAATTCTAGATAGAGGTCTAGGTCTCCTCCAGATGATTTGAATGAAAGAGTAAATAATGAACAAAAAGTTGCCATCTCTAATTATTTTGAAGTCTTGCCACAAGAGGATGATAACCCTCTAGATGGTTCATGCCATGTCCCCACAATTGTAACACATTGAAATACATCAAAATACAAATAAATAACAAAATACATATTAGCAACCTAATGCTATTATATTTTAATATTAAAATGTGAAATACTGAAATACAGATAACTAAATATAAATAATAACAATATAAATATTATAATTATAATTATCGTAAGTAATATTATAATTGTTATACAATTATAAAATAGATCAAATTGATGTTAACTAAAATCATTATAATAAATTCTGCAATCTATTAAAAAAAAAATAAAATAAAAAAATAAAAAATCACTATAATAATAAAATAATATCTACAAAGAATAAATCTGAATATGACTACACTTTAATAAACAAGCAATAATCACAAACATGTGTATCAATACCTAATAATAATACTTCAGCCAACAATTAGAAGCCATGATTAAAGGAGCACTTGGATGGTCATGATAATTACTGGTTGCAACTGTTGACAAGTCAAACTATATTAAGAAAGTCATTTAAAACATATAGGAGGGATGAAGGAAATAAGAAAGGAATGGATGAATAAAAGAAGATTGAATATATTCTCACTGGGAATTATATTCTTTGAGATTTGATCACGTACAAAGAGTAGCAACTAAGGTAAGTGTTATCATAAATTTAAAATAAAAGTTGATAATTATTTACGTATTTAGAAAATAAGAATTGTTAAATGTAATTATGAATTTAGTTATTAATGTGTCAAATATATTAAAAACTTAAATGATAGTTGAGGCTTTATAAATATATTATGATTTAAAAATACATTTTAATATATTATGATGGATAAATATATTAAGATTTAAATGACATGTTAATAATTTGATAAATATATTTAAGTATATATATACAATGATTCATAAATATATCATAGATGATTGAAAAAAATAATATATACATAATAATATACATATATATATATATATTCATGCAAGGTAATTATTGGCTCAATTAGGAATAATTATTTATATATATATATATATATATATTTTATTTACAATTGTCTAATAATGATGCTTGCAAAAATTATTGAGCCTTAAAGCAATTATGATTCCTTAATATAAGAATGGATTTTTGAGCATACTCACTTTCGCTAATACCCAATTAAGGATAGGGAGTTTGTGGAGGGAGAGGTGGGGTAATTTGATCACTTGATGGATTGTCCTAAGATATGTAGGAAACCTTGAGGGAGTCCACTTGGAGATTGTTTCATGTGCCCTTGACATAGTAATTCTACCATCCTTCACTGGGGTTAGGAAAGTGGGAAGGACGAAAATCTATTCAATACATAGTAATAGGTTATATAAGAATGTGACTCTAGGGAAAGATTTAGGGAAATCCCACAAGGGGACATTACAAATGGTATCAGAGCATGTTCCTTCCATCTTGTGTATGCTACGTGTGTCTTACATGTATTCAAGTGTATGCTTTGCAAAATACATACTTTGTGACTCGTGTGTATACGTGTATTCATGTGACTTACATATTTAAGTGTATACTTTACATGTATTCATATAAATGCTTTGTGACTTCATGTACCCGTGTGTATACTTCATGTATTATTCACATATATGCTTCATGCTTCTTGTGTATACTCTCAATATTACATGTATTCGTGCCTCATATTTATACTTTATGTATGACCTATATCTATGTGTTAGTTCGTGTGTCTTAAACAAGATGTGTGTACTTATAATTGCTTTATGCTTAAGACTCTGAAAATATTAAAAATGTTGTTTGTCAAGTTGTTTAAGCGGGTTGGTTGTTTTCTTGAGCTACTTGCTTACGTGCTTGAGCTACCTTCTTGTCTACTTTCTTGAGTTGGTTGCTTACTTGTTTGAGCTACTTGCTTGCATGCTTGAGCTACCTGGTTGTCTACTTGAGCTGGTTGCCTGCGTGCTTGAGCTACTTGCCCATGTGCTTGAGCTTCTTGCATGTGTGCTTCAACTTCTTGCATGTGTTCTTGAGCTACTTTCTTGTGTTCTTGAGCTTCATGCATGTGTTCTTGAACTACTTGCCTGTGTGCTTGAGCTACTTGCCTATGTGATTGAGCTTCTTGCATGTGTGCTTGAACTACTTTCCTATGTGCTTGAGCTATTTGCCTATGTGCTTGAGCTTATTGCATGTGTGCTTGAGCTACTTGCCTATATGCTTGAGCTTTTTGCATGTGTGCTTGAACTACTTGCCTGTGTGCTTGAGCTACTTTCCTGTGAGCTTGAGTAGGTTGCTTGCTTACTTGAGCTACTTGTTTTCTTGGTTGAGCTACTTGTTTGTGTGCTTGAGCTACTTGTCTATGTGCTTGATCTGGTTGCTTGGTTGCTTAAGCTACAAGTGTTTTATTGGTTGATCTACTTGCCTGTGTGTTTGAGCTACTTGCTTATGTTCTTGAGCTAATTGCTTGCTTGCTTGAGCTACCTATTTTCTTGGTTGAGCTACCTTCTTGTGTGTTTGAGCTGCTTGCTTGTGTGCTTGAGCTGGGTTCTTGCTTGCTTGAGCTACTTATTTTCTTGGTTGCCTGCTTTAATTTTTGACTTGTGGGGTTTTAAGTTATAAAGTGTATATTATGACTCGTGTGTACTCATATGTGTACATGTATGCATGCCTTACGTGTATTTATATATATACTTCAGGTGTTATGTGTATTTGTGTGTATGCTTCATGCTTCCTATGTACACTTTATGTATTATAAGTATTCAAGTGTATTCAAGTATATACTTTGTGGCTTATGTGTATTTGAGTATATTCAAGTGTACACCTTGTGACTTGTGTGTAATCAAGTGTATACTTTGTGACTTATGTATTCAAAGTGTATTCAAGTGTGAATTATGTATTCAAATGCATTCAAGTATATGCTGTGTGACTTATGCGTATTCAAGTGTATCCAAGTGCATACTATGACTTATGTGTATTCAAGTGCATTCAAGTGAATGCTTCGTGCCTTACATTATGATCTATGTGTGATCATGCATATACTTTGTGATTGGTATTCATGTGTATAACTTGTGCCTTACTTGTATTCATGTGTACATCTTGCAACTTGCATGCATTCACACTTTGTGACTTATGTGTATTTATGGGCATACTTTGTAACCCTCATGTATTCTGGCATATACCACATGTATTTATGAGCATGCTTCATTAAGTATATCCATGAGTTTTCTTCATTCTAGATGTGCCTTGAACAAAGATTACTCCATGTGTGTTTATGATTACTACATAGCATAAGAACCGTGTTTACCAAATACCTCGAGTTGGGAGGCACTAACAAATTAACTTATCTAAAAAATAAATTATTATTAGTATCCAAATGCAATAGTGAAGAGTTGTGACTATTAAAGTGAAAAGGTGCAACTCCCTCAAATTTGCAATACAAAAGGGAATATTGTGTGATTGCTTGAGGACAAGAAAATTTGGGAGGGGAGGACTGTCATGTCCCCACAATTGTAACACATTGAAATACATCGAAATACAAATAAATAACAAAATACATATTAGCAACCTAATGCTATTATATTTTAATATTAAAATGTGAAATACTGAAATACAGATAACTAAATATAAAAAATATAAATATAAATAATGACAATCTAAATATTATAATTATATTTATCATAGGTAATATTATAATTGTTATACAATTATAAAACATATCAAATTGATGTTGTTAACTAAAATCATTATAATAATAAAATAATATCC
This sequence comes from Sequoiadendron giganteum, assembly GCA_007115665.2. Lineage (NCBI taxonomy): Eukaryota > Viridiplantae > Streptophyta > Pinopsida > Cupressales > Cupressaceae > Sequoiadendron > Sequoiadendron giganteum. Next base: position 305,798,904 of record CM021106.1, on the reverse strand, counting down.
ACAAGGAATAAATTTGAATATGACTACACTTTAATAAATAAGTAATAATCAAAAACATGTGTATCGGTACCTACTAATAATACTTCAACCAACAATTAGAAGCCATGATTAAAGGAGCAAGGATGGTCATGATAATTACTAAAGGACACATCCCTTACAATCAAATGGTTGCAACTGTTGACAAGTCAAACTATATTAAGAAAGTCATTTAAAACAGATAGGAGGGATGAAGGAAATAAGAAAGGAATGGAGGAATAAAAGAAGGCAAAATATATTCTCATTGGGAATTATATTCTCTGAGATCCGATCATGAACAAAGAGCAACAAATAAAGTAAGTGTTATCATAAATTTAAAATAAAAGTTGATAACTATTTACGTATTTAGAAAATAAGAATTGTTAAATGTAATTATGAATTTAGTTATTGATGACTGTCAAATATATTAGTAATTTAAATGATAGTTGAGGCTTTATAAATATATTATGATTTACAAATACATTTTAATATATTATGATGGATAAATATATTAAGATTTAAATGACATGTTAATAATTTGATTAATATATTTAAGTATATATATAGTGATTCATAAATATATCATAGATGATTGAAAAAAATAATATATACATAATAATATACATATATATATTTATATATATATATATTCATGCAAAGTAATTATTGGATCAATTAGGAATAATGATTTATATATTATTTACAATTGTCTAATAATGATGCTTGCAGTAATTATTGACCCTTAAAGCAATTATGATTCTTTAATATAAGAATGGATTTTTGAGGATACTCACTTTCGTTAATACCCAATTAAGGATAGGGAGTTTGTGGAGGGAGAGGTGGGGTAATTCGGTCACTTGATGGATGGTCCCAAGGTAGGTAGGAAACCTTGAGGGAGTCCACTTGGATACTATTTCACACACCCTTGACACAGTAATTCTACCATCCTTCGCTGGGGTTAGGAAAGCGGGAAGGACAAAAATCTATTCAATACATAGTAATAGGTTATATAAGAATGTGACTCTAGGGAAAATTTTAGGGCAATCCCACAAGGGGACATTACATTTCATCACAAATTGTAAGATATTATCTTGGAATGTTGGAGGGATTTCACTCCCTCATCAAAAATTTAAAGTCAAAGATACCTTAGAGAAATAGAAGCCAAATGTGCTTTTCTTACAAAAAGTCAAGGTCAACAATAATTTCTTAGATGTGAATCTTTTCAGCCTTTGGAAAGATTCTCTTTTCATTTATACCTCACATAAGGAGGGTAGTGGTGGAGCTATGATTGGTTTGTCTCCTTGGATTGCTAAACATGTCATTGATAAAGGAGAGGACCCCTCACATAGCTGTGTTTGGGCCCTTTCCTTTATTAATGGACAACTCATGGGGTTTCTTCTTAGTCTATGCTCCTAAAAATCCATTGGAAAAGGTGGTTCTTTGGGACTGGATGTATAAGAATCTTTTGAATGCTGATTGGGTGTTGGGTGAGGATTTTAATATGGTGGAACATCATGAGGATTGCAGCTGGTCTAACTATTTTAATCTAAGCCATGAGGAATTTGAAAAATGGATCTTTTGTTGAAATTTGCTTGGAGTGGCTAATCCTATTCATAAAATGTTTCACACTCATGCCAATAATTGGCTTACTTGGTCTAATTGTAGACCAAGCCATAGTGATAGGAAACTAAGTAGGTTGGATCAGCTTTTATTATCTCATAAAATTAAGTTAGACAAGTTTCATCCAGATTATTGGCTGCAGGTGGATTATTCAACTACTTTATCATATCACTTTCCAATTTTCTGCGCCCTCTCCTTTTCACAAAATGCTGATTTCTCCTCTCAGATTCCTTTCAAACTTAATATATCTCATCTTAAAAATGAGGAATGTGTTTCGAATTTAGTGAGAATTTGGAACTCAATCCCTAAACCTCTTGAAGGAAAGTCATGCATTGCTTGGTCGTCTACTGCAATATCTCAATGTGTTGAGTTTCTTCGATCTTTCAGACTTGAAGAATGGCTTGGAAATGTAAATGCAAGGATAAATCTCTCCAAGAGCAATTAGAAAATGTTAGAAAAAAAATTAACTTAAATTCTCATAATAATAAAATTCAGACTTGCATATTGCTGCTATTGAAACTTAGCTGCATAAATTAGATCATTACAAAGGGCAAGGTGCCAAAATCAGATCTAGAATGCATTGGATCAAGGATGAGAACAAGGGATCTAAATATTTCTTCAATCATGTCAATTATAAGCATAAAAAAGATAGAATTGTGGCTATAAGGGATGAAGATGGATATCACATTGATAATGCAGAAATTATTAAGTTATTCTATATATTTTATGAAAATTTGTTCAAAGAAGAAAACAATTGGACTGATATCCAACAGGCCTTGGAAGAGAGCATCTAAGATTATATTCCTAATGTGATAGATCCGAAATATAGATTTTTTTGGATCAAATCCTCTCTTTAGAAGAAATTGAGCATGCCTTGTTTGCTATGAAATCCAATAAAAGCCTCGGTATTGATGGTCTTCTAGCTAAATTCTACCAAGTTATGTGGAATCATATTAAGGATGATTTTTATTTTTTAATTTAATTTAGAGGCCCTACAGAATGGCTCCTTAGGTCATAATATCAACAAAGGTATAATCAATCTTATTCCTAAAGGGAAGAATGAGGATTCCATCGCTGGTTGGTAGCCAATTACCTTACTAAATACTTCCTATAAAATCATTGCAAAGGCATTAGCAATCATAATTAATCCTATTGTCCAAATTACTGTGAGAGCTGAGAAAACAAGTTTTCTTAAAGGAAGATATATTCTTGATAATTTAATGTTGGCATGGGAGACAATGGTTTGGGCTCAACAATTAGGCCAAAATTCTTTGATAGTCAAGTTGGACTCTGATAAAGCATATGATAGAATTTGTTTGTTCAATTGCACTGGTATCTATATATCCATGCATATTTTTAACCATAGATCCCATGCTTTGATGATCACATTGATGTTACATATTTAATTTCCTTGTGACTTTAGGTACATATATAGATAGAAACTATTATAAATTGATTTGAATGATGCTTAATTTTATACATCTGCACTACAACAATTGATTTTTTTTTATTATCTATAATATAATAAGTTCAAGTGAAAATTATCTAGGTTTAATAAATAGTACTAAAGGTGAAAAGACATTATTACTATCCTTTATAGAAATTAAATAGAACCTTTAGAATCTAGTTCTTTTACTTTTAGTACTTTTTGATGGGGTACATATTAGGGCTTGACTATGAAAAAAATTATGAGAGTGGATATTGATGGTTAAATTAAATTCAAGACCTATAAATTGTCATTTTGCAATGAAAATTAAATGAGGTTAAGATAATAAACATGACTATTTTTGTGGCTTGGCCCATTAAGTTCTCATATTAAATCTAGGGTAGATACTAAAGACTTGAAAATATGATTACTATCCTTTATACAAATTAAATAGAACCTTTAGAATCTAGGACTTTTAAACTTGTAATACTTTCATGGGGTACATATTAGGGCTTATGAAAAATTATGAGAGTGGATATATTGATGGTTTAGGGTTTAGGGGGCACTTTTAAACTTGTAGTACTATCATGTCACTTGGCACGTGTGGATCAATTTTTGCCTCATATAAATAGTGTGTGTACATGTGTAGTTATATATGTGTACACATAACATTCAATGTACATTTAACATGTTTAACATATATAAACCATAAATAGGAGCATGAGTTCTCTAAATCTAGATATAATGTTTAAACAATCAAGTGTAAACATACATGTAGATTAACATAAACATTTAAACATAAGAAAACACATGTACATACATCTAGATGAATGCATAAACATAAAAATTATAAGAAAACATGTACATGCGCACATAGATCATGAAAATACACATATAAACATAAGAAAACATGTACATCTAGAGATGAATATTTTTAAGCTCAAACACATGTATACATATATCATAAGAAAATATACTAGAGATCATCAAATGTTGGTAATAATGTATCAACAACTTAACAAATGTACTAGAGATCATCAAATGTAGGTAATAATGTATCAACAATAGGTAAAAAATATACTAGAGATCATCAAATGTAGGTCATATAATGTTCAACAACTCATAGATCCAAAAACCTATTTGTCTTGCCAACTCCTAGTCGAACGACCCTCTGAATGAGAATCCGGCTCCAATGGATGTGCTGAGCCCTAGAGATAAAATTATACACAATATGTTAAATACATTATATATATAATGAAAGTTATATAAGAATGTACATATATTTTTAAACATCTATAGATACATATACATATAGAAATTTAAAACTCGCATGTCCATTGACAACAGTATCATCAACTGAATCACGTTGACGTAAACAATCTAACCCCAAGATAGGAGTAACATGAGGTATCTTCATCAACAATATATATCATGAATAGTTATAACTAAAATTTAAATAATTTAAAAAAAATATTATATTGAACATGCACATGCACACATACATATATATACACATGTACCCACACATCAGGTGGCATCGGATATGAGCCCTTTATAATGGCTTCCTCCACCAAATAAACCAAACGAGCTGTCTGAGTTCATGTGTCAAGATCTACATCCATTTGAGCCATCACATGTCATGCTAGTAATGATGAGTGAAGGGGAATAACCAGCTAAGATGGCATCAATGATGATGAATCTGAACCCATCAACATATCTAAAAAACTCATAGAAGTTTGCACCCTCTCGAGTTCAACTAAAGGATTAGTAGCCTATACAACAATCAAATGATCAGTAGGTGGATCCTGATGTGCATTAGTACTGGGCCAAGAGTGATGAGAATGATGGGATCTTGGATGTGAATGAAGGGATGCACCCAAATGACCTCTGACATGGCCTATAGAGATCCCATGGTTTTATGTAAAGAAGGCATATGCCTCCAAGAGGTCCTCAGCCAAACAATGCAAAGTACTACATGCCATCTCTCCTATAAGAGCATCTAGTTGTGTGGGTGTAGAGATGCACACCATAGTATAAGGATCAATGTTGCTGTAGTGTGCTATAAATGGTCTGGATTGTGGATGTCTAGACATCAAATACTGACCCACATGATCAATAGATATCCTAGTGGGCGTAACTGCAATATCCCTTAGAATGTCAATTGCTTCCCTTTGAGAAGCAATGACAACTTGGTTTGCTAAGGGGGCCAGAGCTGGGGTGAGATCAGGAGACCTCTCGCCAACTAATACCCTAAACACTAGGGCCGGTTGACCTGCTCGATGATAAGTGTCCTTATTGGAAATACTGCCACACCCTTGACCAAGATATGGTGGAAGGTCATAGTTGTTGACATTGAGGCCCAAATAAACCTCAACATACAACTACAATGCAAAATATAATTGAATTTGGTCATTATTTGGATATTTACCAAACACTGCAAGAAATCAGGGGTAGATCAAAGTGGCCATAGCAACATCCACACATTTGGTAACCTGGTATTCCCTCACCTTAGGTTTATTCTGACAGGCTAAAAATATTGGGTTTTGATTATTTGTTTGGTCACTAACTCTTGAATTTGAGAAAAGGGAACATCACCACAAACTTCTTCTCGCATGTGGGAAAGAATAGCAACTACTCTATTGGGGGCACTAGTGGATTCAAGTTTATCTCTAATTTTTTATAGGATTTGTAATATGGACATGCAAGTGTCCTTATATATGCCCGTGTTTATACCATCATTTAGTGAATCTCTCAATATTTGAATCTCACTATTAGTACTTGCAAATAGTCCTTGAGGCTAAGGTGAAACTGGTACATCTTGCATGATGTGTACCTAAAGGAGCAATGGGACCTTCTTTCTTTAATATATCTAGATCTAAAGAATAGAAATAATGGAACATGTAACATTCAATTTAAATTCAAAACAACTATTTACAAGCACAATATAAAATGTATTGAACTCTATCTAGATAATAGTTCTTGTACATGTGTGCAATAAATTTAATGTAACTTCTAGAAATGTAACTTAACAAGTGAAACAAGTAATTTGAAATATTAATAAATCTAATGTAATTCACTTCATGTGAACTCATTTCACCAAAATGTAGAAACTTCTAACTATACATGTTTAAATACATAAAATGGTCTTAAATATATGATCCATGAGTAAATCACAAGGGCCAATAAGTTCTTTTAGCAAGACTTGAAAGCATCTAGATAAGGTATTGAACTATTTAATAAAATACCTCAAAGACGCGTGGTCTCATGGAATGCCATGATTGTCTAGGGTATGCATAAAATAGATTGTTTAAAAATTATTTATAGACTTTCAAGAAAATGAAACTAAATATATCTGATATAAACTTTCAAGAAAATGAAAATTAGTAAGTCACTTGCTCTTTGAGGTAATAACATGCTTAAAAGTACCTAGAGAATTCATGATCAATAGAATTTTATATGTAATTGATCTAGCTTTGTTGCATGTTTTAATGATTGACTTGTGTAAAAAATTTGTAGATATTTTTATCACATGTGTAATAAATAAATATTGAACTATATAAGGAATAAAGGATAATCACCATTTAATTTTTGCATAAGGGTTATGACTTCTTTGTTTGAAATCCTTGCACTATACAAATCTAAGACTTCAAAATGCATTGATTTATTTTGTGAAGCTTATGAATTGGGTTTGAGCACCATACGAATTTAGAATTGAAACCTATAAAGCTTGTTTAAGTATGTAAGTGGATTATTCCCCTTGAGGAAGTGAGAGAAGAATATGAAAAACCATGCTAGCTATCCCAAATGAGAAAAATAATATCATGACATGTGAGCATGAATTATAAAGGATTGAAAATGAAGATGTATGCTACAATGAAATAGAATGAGTAACTAGTTTGTGACCATAATGCATGTTGGAAAAGATTCCAAGGAAAATAGTCCAAATACAAGGTATGGTGAGGAAGCGAGGATATGTAAATATCCACCTCATGCATTTTCATAAATTAGGAGGTAGATAAGTGCTCAAATGATAGTGTGATGATTCAACTCATATGATTGGTGATTATACTGATAAGAATAATGTGGTGGAGATAAAATAGTATTTTATTAGTGATATTATAGTAGATAGATGTGTAAGCACTCAATTTGAGAAACTTGAATATATTTTTTATGCATGATGAGCTTCCTTTTTTTGTTGACTGTGATGATAATGAATCTAATGGGATCTCTAGTGGTTGTGATTTCTCTTATGAATATAAATTGGAGATACCTATCTCATATGAAGAGTATATTGATATGAATGTTGATAAGGCCTATATATACTGATCCTAGGCTTGTTTTTGTAGACATGTAAAATTGGTCTAATACCTATCACACACCTTAAACAACATCAAACAACATCAAAAACCCTAATTTCCTCTATTAATCGAATAATACGACATTATTTAATTAATTCACTTTTTCATCATTTTTTAATAATTAAATAAATTCCATTTATTTAATAAATTCCTAAAACCCTATTTCTGTTACTAAATGAATAAAACAACATTATTTAATTAATTCACATTTTCATCATTTCAACAAATTAAAATAAATCACATTTATTTAATAAAGTCCTAATATAACTTTATTTCATCCCGATTAGTTAAATAACACCAATTATTTAATTACATCACTAAATCATTTTATGTAATGCCCCGCCAAGTAACCTTATGTACTATTGCCTCATTCTGGGAATGAGTGATGTAACTATTGGATTAAGATAATGTTTATGAGATTGTATCTTGGTTGATTATCTTATTAGGTTATGTGGTATTCTTATGATGTATGATGTTTATTTCATAAAGTGTATAATGCTATGGTTATATGTAATATGTATATGTGGGTTTAAGTAATCCTAACCTTGTAGCCTTAGAGGTTGTTGTTAATTATTAAGTGAATGTGTATGTTAAATGCACTTTATAAAAAAAAAAATGGTTCGCTTAAGACGTTAATTGCAACTTCCTTTAAGGTTACTTGGCGGGGCATTACACATGGTATCAGAGCAGCCATGGGAAAATAACTTAACACTAGTCTCGTATTTCAAGCATAACTCAAAAACTACGATCTAGATATTTGCAATTTTTTCACAGGGATAAGAAAATTCCAAGGTGCAGAAACCCTTTAAATTTCTTGACAACCCAGTTTGTGTAAGTGGAGTTATATGCGACGCAACCAGACCATTTTACCATGAAAAATATAACTACCCTGCGGATTTTAAAATCTGATTTTTAATAATCAATAGAGGGTTTCATTTTCTAAAAACATTCTAAATGCATTGTTCAATCTCTATGTTTGATTTCAATAACAATATAATCGATTTCCCCAAATAATTTAAATTCAACCGAGGTTTTAACAATTTTCACTCAAGAATTTTCACAAGCAAAGACTGTAAATTTATTTAATTTTTTTATTCTAATATCAAATTTGTTTTCTAAAACAGATTTAACAAACAAATCTTTAATCACTACTATTTAAAAAAAAACAATCAAGAACAATAAAACACAAAGAGGAAAACCTGGTACAAGAAGCTACAGGAAGAGATGAATTTCTGATGCAAACCTCCTCCAAAGATTTCCTGAATTTTCTTCAATCCTCCAATGAATCCAATCCAAAACCCAACAAATGCAAACAATCTTTCCTCCAATCAATTCTACAATTAAAACTTTCTTCAAACCTTTCTTGTGCAAATTTTCCAAAATTTCTTCTCTGCTGTAAAAATGTATTTTTTTAAAAACTCTTTCTACCCTAAAATTAAAACATGTATTCCTTATAAATCAAAAATACCTAATTCAACCCTAATTCACATTACATGCAATTTAGATATTAATTTCAATTTCAATTTCCATTTCAATTTTCAAAAACCCACTTTCAATGCAATTTCAAATAATAAATTAATTTCCGAAGTTGCAACTACTTTTCAAAATAAACATTTAATTACAATTTCTAATTTAATTCCTACACATTGAAATTAAATTCCAAAATTAATTTTAATTCTTTTATTTCCCTTCATTCTCTTGCATCACGTTTAATTAATTAATTTAATTATTCAATAACTAAATTCAACCCCTTTGGGTTAAATTTAATTAATTAAATATAATTAATTAGTTTAAATATAAACTTTTATCCACATTGCATTATTTAAATTCAGTAATCATCAACATGATTTAAATGTAATTATTCTAAATATTTATTTCCCAATCAAGAATCCTTCAGAATTAAATAACATTAAAGCAAGACAGACAATGACTCGACACACATGACTGACGACACACTAAGGCTGGGGTGTAAACTTGACACATGTTACCTAGCTACTATCTCCCGTTCAACTTAACCGTTGGATCGACATGCTCAAACTTGTGAAACCAGGTGGAGTCGATGTCATGTACCTGCAATCATACAACCATGTAAACAACATCATACAATATATTCAGCATATAATACACACCGTGAAGAAGGAATTACAGAATCGCAGGGCGCTCGCAAGCAAGTGATGCGAACCCGTCTTCTTCACCAATACACTCATCGAAACTGACACTTCCATCATAATTCCAATAGTGTCATAATAACATCTCATGTTAACTCTACAATATTATTAAACCATAATGCATGTGAAACAATAATCAGATAACTACATCCCACAATAATACTTGTTGCTCAATAGTAGCGATCAAAACATCATAACAAAATGTATCTAGTATCAAAGTAACTGCAACCAAACATAACATAAATATAATACTTTAATATTATAAATTATAATATAAAATATTATTAAATAATATTTTAATATTATAATAACAATACATAAAATATTAATATTTATAAATATCAATTTATTATTATTTTAAATAAAATTTGTATATTAGATTAGTGGAATTAAAATTATAAACATATGGGGAAGTTATTGTTTATTTTAAAATGGCATGTTAAAGTTTAATTGAAAGAGTTAAATATTTGATTTAAAGAATGAATAATTTAAAATTTAATTGTGGAATATAAATTCATGTGTAAAAGGTCCAATTATTAATTTGATTTAATTGAAAAAATATATATATGATATTGGGTTATAGTCCAAATATTGATCTTATTTTAACACAATAAGTTATGGAAAAGACCAAATGTTAATTTGATTGATTTTATAATGATTTAATTTGTAAGGGCAATTGGTTACTTAATTTAAAGCGAAATGTTTTGAGTTATAGTTGAAAATACTTATTTTGTTAAAAACAATTAGAGAATAAAATATTAGTGTAATTTCTCTCTATCTGAAAAGATGAATTCTTAATTCAGTTTTATCAATATAATGAATTACGTAATGAAATGAGAAATGGATTTAGAGTATCCAAATGTAGTTTCTTCTATTGCCTTCAATGATTATGTCTTTCGTGTTTATATTTTGAGAATGGGTTGAATACCTGTTAGTTTATAAGTCTTCCAGATGGTCTGTTATTTGTGAGGGTTGTCGTTGTGATGTCAACCTGTTGTGAATTCTCTTGGTAGTGCATGGGATCGTGTTGTTTTAAAAGTAAATTTAGGAATTGATTATTATGAAGAGACAATTAATTATTTTAATTTAATCATTTTCTAATTGAACAATTTATTTGTTGAGAATGTATATTTTATGGTTTGAATAAATGGATGTATGTAATAAGAGTTTGGAAAGGGAAACTTTTAGATGAGATTAACATAGGGTGTTGTTGGAAAACTAGAAGAAATATAAGGTTTGGGTTAGGAAATTGAAAAGAATTATTGTAGAAGATTTATGTTAATTTTAAAGGAAAACAATGGATTCGACTTAAATTATTTTGAACTAGTCTATCCTTTATTATAAAGGCACTTATTTAGTTTTTTTTTCAATTAATTTTGAAAGGGCAATAGTTATTATGTTTTATTTCTATAGAGAAAATTAATCATTGTGATTGGAATATTAAAGGATCTATATAATTGAGTTTATTAATATATATGTTTGGTGTATATATAATATGGAGCATATAAAATATGTTAAGGGTAAATTCATTATCATATTTCATTTTAATAAGATGTATGCAATATATTATTGAATAGAAATTTAAAATGGATTGATTAATATATATGGGTAAGTGGATAGAGAAACGATATTTTATTATATTAAAGAGATCGCATGTTCTAAATAGGAAATTGAATAGAGATTTAAAATGGATTGATTAGTGTATATGGGTAAATGGGTAGAGAAAAGATATTTTATTATATTAAAGTGATTGCATGTTCTAAATAGGAAATTGAATGAAATGTAAGATTTGGTTAGGAAATGGAAAGAGTTTACTTGCATGGATTTGTGTCGATTTAAAAGTAAATTAAGAAGTTTTATTGATGAGGCAATCAATTATGTTATTTATTAATTTCTATTTAGATTAATTGAATCATTGTGATTGAATTATGAAAGAGATATGGATTTAGTATATCCAAAAGTAGTATCTTCTTCACGATTATCTTAAAGGATTTAATTCTATGTATTCAGTAAATGGAAGTAAGTTTAACTGTTTTAGATTTCCAATAATGAAAGGGGAAATAGGTGTTATGATTATTTTAGATGATCTAGTTATCGTGTCTTTGACTTTGTCAACACTATCTATTGAATGAATATGGATTTAGGAAATCCAAATATTAGATTTGATTAATGATTTGAATATTTTTGTTGCCATGTCGTCAAGTTGCATTGTGGGTTTTGGAATTTAGTGCTAGTCCTAAATTATAAGTCTTCCAAAAGAACTTAGAGGATAAGGGTTGTTGAATATTTATGCCATCTAGTTGTTTTCCCTTGGGTAGTGCATGGCGTCTTTTCAGTTTTACTCGGTTTCCATGAACGGGGATGTTTTGCACCTCTTGTGAAAGGAGTGGACTATGTGATTGTTGCTTCCAAGATGTTTGGAGTGAGTTCTATCTTTTGTTTCCTCATTGTTTTGGAGTGGATTATGATGCCTAGTTGATATGCACTTGTGTTTCCCTTGGTGGATTGTTTGGGCGTGTGTTGTCGAATAGAAGAGTGGCTTTTGTTAGGGGCCGGAGCCCAAAGTAGTAAACTGGGTAACCTTCAGAAGTGAGTTAATCAAGTGATAATTAAATTAATGTACTTAGATGATTAGGATGCAGTTCACACTAATCAAGATAATTTAATCCTCACTCATAGACACAAGGGCTCGTATAGACTTGGGATGAGTGAGAAGGCCTGGAATGGCATAGTCATTTATCTTGTCAGTACGAGAGGTATTTGATGTTGCATGAGTGAGTATGAGTGTCGGGATTCGGTTGAGGCCACCAAGATTACCGGAGCCTATGAAGGATGCCCAGAGGAGATCTCATGACTACTATGCAATGACACTCTATCTAGGACAACTGTTGTTAATTATTTTATATGTATGGTTCTGTGAACATACTTGATCTACTTTATGTCTGGAAGCAATGTGACCTATGTCAGTGATGTGAATGTTGTACCTAATTTGTACTTGTATTGTACTTGATTTGTACTTGTTTGGTGATTGAGTTGAACTTGTTAGTTCATTTGTTTATTTATATCAGTATGAGTCAGTATGAGTCTGTATTTGCTTAGTGGTTGTAGATCTTTGTCCATGTTACTTTGTTACTATCTCCTAGCATGGGGGGTGGACCTTCGAGTAACACTTGGTTGGGTGGAACATGCACCAAAATCATTGGGTCCCCATCTATCTTCAGTATTTGGTGGCGAGACTTCCAGTTGGACAACTTGCGGTTCTTGTGTTATTCTTGCTTTGTAATATTTCAATTTGTATAAGTTATTTTATCCCTCTTATGTTTATGAGGTGGAATTCTGTAATTGTAACCTTATGTACTATTACCTCATTCTAGGAATGAGTGATGTAACTATTGGATTAAGATAATGTTTATGAGATTGTATCTTGGTTGATTATCTTATTAGGTTATGTGGTATTCTTACGATGTATGATGTTTATTTCATAAAGTGTATAATGCTACGGTTATATGTATATGTGGGTTTAAGTAACCTTGTAGCCTTAGAGGTTGTTAATTATTAAGTGAATGTGTATATTAAATGCACTTTATAAAAAAAAAATTGGTTCACTTAAGACGTTAATTGCAACTTCCTTTAAGGTTACTTGGCGGGGCATTACATTTTATTCCCCTAAGTTGATTGAATTATTAATCATAATAATTTAATTAAGTCACTTTCCCTCCAAATTTGAATAATTAAATCAAACTATTCAAACCATTTATCAAAAATCAAATCAAACTAATCCAACTTTGTTTGCAAAAAATTAAACTTGATTTGCATGTTCAACTCCAAAAAAGGAATTAATTAATTAAATCAATTAATCAATTATCCTCACCCACTTTTTGATTGAGAAAATTACGATTGCTGACTGATCAATCTAAATTGTTGACTAAACCATCTATTTCCTAACTAACCAATCTCAATCCTGACTGATCAATCTAATTCCTGACTAATAAATCTAAATCATGACTAACCAATCTATTCTTTAATCACAAAAATTGTGCAATATACTTTGCACAATCTATTCATGTCTAAATCCTCTCAACACCTTTCGACCGTTGATCTGGATATTCTCCAACACGATCATGATCATCCATTTTGAATCTCATTTTCTATATAAAAAACTTCTTTCCTCACAAAAAAATATCGAAGAGTCAACATCATTTACACAACGAAGTACTGTCGACATTCACAACCACCATTAGAGCTTCAACATTTCTCCGATCAACCAACCATTCAAGCATCAAGCTTTTTTCACACGAACTATGGAGGCTTTGCAATGATACACACAATCCAACAGCAGGCGAACACAGTTTGATACGAGATGGTAACACTTCGCTTTTGTTTTGCATTTAATTTGGTAATCATAGGATTTCCTAATATGTTTTCAATAGCTTAGTTTCATTTTGTAAGTGTAGGATTAAATCTAGATTAGTGTTCTTGATCTTAGATTAGATTCCGATTTCAAGTACATTTCTCTTGTTTTGTATCTATGATTTTTCCCCTCACACATTCTAGAATGCCCGGTGGGACCATGGTCCCCTACACTAATGTTTCTATGAGCCATTTTTGAAGTTGTAGGTTCTAGAATCACTTTTGGAGAAGTTTTCACGCACTGTCCCAAAAAATTTAGTAAATTCCTGTCAAGAAAACCATGCACTTGCCTCTGAAAACCACACATTTGACATCAAGAACCATGCACTTGATATTTTTCTAAGAATTTGACTATTGAAAGGGGCGCACTTGCTCTAAAATTGTGCATTTACTCTTTGACAGAGGGCACACTTGACTCTAATTTCTGAGTATTTTCTCTGACAGACCTGTGTCCTAGATCTACAAATTTGTAACTGACTTCTTTGCTAACATAAAGGTTATTTTTGAATGTGTGATAGGTGCTAACATATTTGAATGCAGGGTTTTAGAAACACTAACAAATTTTTTGTAGGGAAGACAAACGATCAAAGCACTCCATATTTACGAATGCTTTTTGTTAAGTGATTAGGAATATTTGTCTTGGTGCATAAAAAGAACAAACAAAATTTGTTTTTAGTGCTCTTAAAATGAACTATTTCAAACTTTCTTAAAGTAGGAATCGTTATTTTGGTGCTTAAAAAGAACAAACACAAATGCATGCTTTGTTTTGGTGCTCTTAAAATGAATCATTTGCATGCTTTCTTAAAATAAGAACTTTTATTTGGTGCTTTAAAAATAACAACACAAATGAATATTTCATTTTGGTGCTCTTAAAAATGAACCATTTCAAAGTTTTTCTAAGTTAGGAATTTGTCATTTGGTGCATAAAAAGAACAAAAAAATTCAATTAAGGTTCTCTAAAAATAAATTCCTTCCGATTTTTCATAATTAGGAACTTTGATTTTGGTGCATAAAAAGAACAAACACAGAATGATTTCTTTCTATTGACACACACTCGTTTTTACTTTTGTTGACCAAGTTAAGACCAGGATTGATTTCTTAGAAACACTTATATTTGGGCTTAAAAATGAACAAATTATTCTTTTTGTCTTGGACCATTGCCATCTTAAGTGATTGATATCCAAAATACTTTGTATTGGTGCAATTAAAAAGAACAATTGTTTTGTTTTATTCACATATTTTTGGGGATAACACCGCTCGAGGTGCTTAAAAAGAATCAAACTGCTATGGAGTGTTTGTTGTGTATTCAGTGTTTGGAAAGCTAGATGGTTGTCTTCTCCCCTTGCACCTTTTGGTGATCTTGGGTGAGCGAAAACATCTTGAGCTTCACATATTTTTCAAGCATACCTTTTAGAGGGCCTGCGCTGGAGAATTCATAGGTGACCCAAGTGGTACTTTCATTATGGACCGCTATATAAATAAATTATGGGTGTGAGGAAAGTTCATCATCTTGCCGGGTGATGTTGGCCTATTCCAACATATTCTCCCTCAGTATCCTCGTGATGCATAAAAATCCGCAAGTTTTGGGAGGTATCTTAATTAAGAAAAACACCACATGTATAGGGGTTCAAAAATAATATCCCCACAACATTACTAAGAGCCAAATTGTTTAAGAAGCTACCCCTTTATCCAAAAAAAATCTTTGAAAGTGGTGCACTGGAATTTACTTGTGAGAAGGTACTTTCCAAGTACGACTACATGCCTACACCATAAGTGGTATGTATAATCATCTCTTCAGAGCATGAGTCAAGCCTACCTAAAAAAATGGTTTCTATCCACTAGGGTTGTAATTGCTTGTTTATGTTAAACTTTCCAAATACATTCAAAACAATCTTGACATCAAATTTTGTGCTTGATCTAAGAAGAAAACATCCTAACAAACACTAAACATGATGGTTGAATCACAAACCCTTTGATTTAGTGTATTCTTGTAAAAGAAGCCCTATGTTTGCATTCCTTGAAAGGATTTTTCCTTAAAGGTTTACAAACATTTAGGCTTTTGTTTCAAGTTGCATTGAATCAAAGTAAACATTTGAGAACTATGGCTTGGGTATCATGATTTCACAAATTCAGCTATAGACATGAAGGTCACACTATAAGTCCATGCCTTTTGAGTCAGTCCATGTATAGTTGTATCACTTGCTATACTTCAAACACAAAGAAATTGAGAGAAAAACCAACTTAAACATGCAAAAATTCAGAGAGAGATTGTTAAAACTAGAAACAAAACACATAGAGACCACCTTCGCATAAAATTCCAACACAGTTGCTATATTTTCTAGTGAAGTTGCTAAAAGATCATTGCATTTGCTCTCTGTCCCAAAAACTTCACTGATTAAAATTAGTTGCATTTGATAGAAACTAAGCACTTCTTGCAGGACCTGCACACTTGCTTTTACTTCCTTGCATTTGCTTTTGAGAAACCAACACACTTTCCATTAAGATGCTCGCATTTGCCCAAAAAAAAATGCTTTTTCTTGAGCAGTCATTGCATCTAATAGAAACACATAGAAATTGTAGTTGCCATTCCAGATCACACTTGCTTCTCTGAAACCCAAGCACTTGACACATTTTTGGTCGCACTTGATAAATCTAGCCACTCTTGCTCATAGTTTTGCGCATTTTCTCAGAAACCAGTGCTATTTATTTATCCTACTAACAATTGGGAAAAAAAAACCGAAGTTGGTTATAGGATCCTTGTTAGAACAAAACAATTGGAAAAAAAGATGTCATATAGTCCCTCATCCATTATTTCAATCCTACTTGTTAAAAATAAAAAATAAAAAAACCAACTAGGATCATTCCTTCACTCAGACGTCTATGATATCAATAGTTACTTGGGACTCACAAATAGTTCAAGTAAGGTTTTTTGCATCATATCCTTTAGAAAAGGAAGTGAAATATTGACCCTAGTCCTTCAAAATTTTAATTTTTGAAAAGTAGCACCATTCCAAAACAACACTCAAACCTTAGGGTCTTGAGCTTCATAATAACCATCTCAAAAACCATTACACTTTATGACCATTTGGCAATCGACTGCTCCAGTTTAATAATCGAACAATATAACACCGATCCTACAACCTAGTATCACACATATTGAAGGTGAAAAATTGATATCATTAGCAGTTTAAGAACCTTCATATATGAGAAAAAAAACACCCAACCAGTGGAGAAACACAACACAAATCTTAAACGAAGAGGAAGAGAAAGCAGACATAGCAGCCAAAGACCTATGTTACCACCACCTATGTGGCAATAAATATACATCCCTCATGATTTTCGATAAGAAAAAGATCCTTAGGTCTAGCAAGAGCAAAATCCATAAGCAAAAATCCTTACTCTGCCTTCCAAAGAACTGCCTTACAATTTTTTTTTCCAAATGGTACATCCAAAGAAGGTATTGCATCTATGAAAATAAACTATACCATTTCTATGCACACTTTTCATGGGGCCAACCACCCTTAGATCTAATGCACTGAAAACAAAAAAAGGAAACAAATATACATCCCTCATACTTTTCAACAAGCGAAAGATCCTTAGGTTCGACAAGAGAAAAATCCTTAAGTGAAAATTCATATTCTATCTTTTGAAGAACCGCCCTACAAAAACATTTTCCAAAGGGTTCATCTTAAGAAGATGCACCTGTGAAAATCAACTATAATTTTTCTATCTACGCTTTGCACCAATAGGCCAAATATTTTCCAGAGACTAGGAGTCACGAAATCTTGGAAGTTGTTTATGACAACTACAAGATCACAACACATGAAGAAAATGGAAGCAAGCAAGAACAACACTAGCATCCCACCAGTAAAAACCACAAATGATGGAAGGGACCCATGAGGATATAAACCAAGTAACCTTATGATAGGGTATTGAGTATTAAAACATCCCCAAAACATGTCGATCTATTACCCAAATAACTCTTATCAAGGGTCACAAAAGCAAGTAGGGCAACAACATCAAGGGTTTCAAAATCACCATCAAGAAATAAGTCCAGAACATCAAATTTCCCTAAATAAAATTTATGAGAATATTGAGGAAATTAAATGAGATCAAAATACACCGTATCATCAATGACTTATTCAAGGTCAAAACATTACATATCCACAACCAACAAACATTATTCCATAAACACCTCAATATCCACATCAACAACACTTCCAATATCCACAATATCAAGAAGTTTCAAAACACCAAGGTGTACCTCAAGTGCAATATCAAAATATACCTCAAACACAACATCAAGGAGTTCCAAAAAATTAAGAGAAAAATAATCAAGAAAAGCCACAGAGGAAAAATTACCAAACAAGAAGGAAATTCGCCCCTTTGGGAGAAAATTTAGAGGTAATCATGCACAAACTAGTACAATAGGACCTTATCAAAATCAATGACAACCCAACTTATGGTGAACCAAACTTTAAACTCCCTTGGTATAACAAATACAAACAATGTGAGTTCCAGAAAATCAAGGGTCACCCAACGAACATGTGTGCTACACTCAAACATATCTCATCCAAGAACTTATTGATCAAGGAGAAATAGCTATTGTAAATGACGTTCAAGGGTCATCTACCAATTACAACAATGATGATGTATCAACCTCAAAAGTTGAAAACAATGATCAAGAGCTATCTATCATTGATCAGATTGATGATATCTCTACATCATCCAATGAGCAAGAGGACATAAATCAAGAATTTATTCCCAAGCATTGTCAAAATCAATCACCCAAGTCTAGCAATGATCCAGTCCAAGATATATTGACATCATCCAACCTCATAGCAATACATATTGGTGATCAAGAGACTCTTAATCCCATACTTATACCTAATGCTGAAAATCTAAGCTGAGAGATATCACCCATATGACCACATTTAGAGAAAATACAAGGATCCCTTACCGACAATCCCTTCTTTGAAATTGATCCATGTCAAAGATAATACCACACAAAATCAAGATCAAGAATCCCTATCATCAAAATACTACAATGACTTGGCAGATATCTTCCGAGACATCCAAGGTTTTCCAAAAGAAGAAAAAATCCATATCACAAGCACACATACATATACCCATGTGATGCTTACTCGTAATGGGCATGTAGATGATGTTCATCCAAAACAAGAGTTGCATACTCTTGATATCATAAACAAGGAACAAGAGTCACCTACTCTTAACATCTTTACACATGATCAAAGCACATTAGAATCTACACAGATATCTAAAATTGATTAAGAAGAAGCATTAAGATCAAAAACATCCTCTAGGTAGGTTGAAATCATTGAGCATGAAAATATGGAGCACAATATCTTAAAATCAGCAAAGATAACTGATAGTCTCGAGCAACAGAGCATTGGGTAGACAACAGTCAAAGAAGCACCAATATATTTTGAAGGGCCATAAGAATATAATATTTCACAAGATCAAGTTGACAATATCAATTAGGAGGTTATCCCACATATGGAGGATTTTACCAATGAAAAAGCTATCACATTTGAAGATCCACAATAGAGCAGAGAAGGATTAGCACCTTTTTTCCAAGGTAAGACATTCTATTGTAAATAAATTTTTTCAATGGATGCATTATCAAGATAGAGGATTAGGCCTACATGAGCAGGGTATCCTAGAACCAGTGCAGATTATTGGCAATCCTAAGCATCAAGGTCTTGGTTATTCAACAATTAAGGGATCTAAACATATCAGGGATACCTCTATAATACTGGGGGGAAATTTATATAATGCAAGTGTCGACATAGAGAGCACAAATAGTCCCTATGATGAAATTGCTACCAACACTACAACTAGCCATGTCATGAATTGTAATCCACACATATTTCAACCCTTTGATTGGGACCAACAATAAGAGAAAAAGCTATACCCAAGAATGAAACAAGTCATTGAAGAAAAAGAATCAGCAAAGAAAAATGGACAAAGCAAATACAAATGGATACCAAAGGAAAAGCAAGAAAATAATCCCTACCAAACTCCATTAGTCAGAGAAACTATGGGGAAAATAAAAAAGAAAAGTTCATCCATCAAAAATGTCCAACAATGCAAAAGAAAGCTTCAAGAGTGACCTACAAGGTATATCAAGACGTTGGTCCCAATCGAATCTCCATATCCACCCATTATTGTTCATCATCCCAAGTTTGGAAAATAAAAGGTTCCAAACTGTCAACCAATCCATCTGAATCTCATATCCCTCAACACATTTCACCATCCATGATATCCAAATATCACATTGACCATGTGTTGAAAACAATTCTCTATCAAAAGGATTCTAAGGTCACTCTCTCGTGATGTGTGCATCAAGGTAAGGTTAACTCCAATATTGACAAGGAAGATGAGAATTATCAGGGGTTACATTCAAGTGCCCACATCTTATAAAAAAACTTCTCCAAGTAGGATACTGTTGGCACGTCATGACAACAACAACAACCATATACACACCAACAACACCTATATCAGCACCACCGGGTTGTTCAACATGAGTAGAAAATTATCACCATAGTGAAAACTTGGTAAACAGGTGTCTTGTGTGACATGAAAAATCAAGAAAATAGTCAAGAGAAAAATTGTCCTCCAGTGAAAACCACTATGGTGGTGCTTTGGACAAGTACTGTGATGAAAACATGGAAAATAGGTGTCATGTGTAGAATCAAGCATCTACATGCACCATTTCAAGTGGAAGCATCTCACTTGATCCATAATAAATCCAATCCATTTTTATCCAAGTCCAACTTATCTTGATTTTAACAAATGTTTGGTATACACTTTACACTTGCTTATGGAAACCCTTGCACTTGAAACTCACTAAGAAGCCATATCTCCAGATCACGAACAAGCAGCGGCAGGTCTGGAGCTCTGATACCATGTTAGAATCCAAGATCACCTGCATGCAAATGGATACCTGTCACATGCAAAAGACATTCAGAACAAACAAGATCTGTAAACCTCAAAGTGTAAAATGCATTATCAGAATCTGTGTTATTACAAATAGATCAATCCTTACAAAGGAGATCAAGAAACCCTATAAGGGAAACCCTAAATGAAACCCTATTGTGCACACTTAATAATTAATCAATTATTAATGTGCCTAAGTTTAGCTTAAGCAACTAGAAGAATAAGTGACTTAATTAATTAACCAGTATGATATAATTAATTAAGCATAATAAATTATTACTCTAACACCCCCCCTTAAGATGAACTTAGGAAGAAGCTAAAACACTAGAATAAGATGCATGAAAGCAAAGATGGGTCCCGGCAACTAGGCCTGATCAGGTACCCATTTACAAATGCAAGAAAGAGGTAGAGGAGGAAAACCCAGTGGGACAAAACCCCCCTACAATGATATGACATGCTGCAAAGAAGCACTGGAAGAGCACTGTAGAGTAACACTGGAACCACAATCTGGCAAGCAAGGAAAGATACTTCTGTCTACAAGAAACCATATCGGAATCATAATGATGCAACAGCAGACTCGATGCCATGGAACACTCGAAAACTCCAAATGCGAACAACGCTGGAATCTATGAAGCAACAGTCGATTATTGAATGATGTATCACTGAAAATGAAGTGCAAAGATGCAAGTTGTACTCTCCCAACTGTCAAAATATCCAGGTAATCTTCAAAACACCCATCGGGCCAAATCTGGATTAACAAAAAACCTGAGACAAATACGGAAAAAAGTGCATGGATAGAAACATAGAGCTCCTCAATACCTTTCCAACGCCGCAAAGATAGCGAAAATCAGAGATCGTGGTAAAAATTTATGAGCTCGGAAGCATAAAATAAACATCTGACTTCAACCAGCAATAAATGTAGTAAAACAAGAAAATATTGTAAAATAAACAGTACCACAAGATAGTGCTCGGAACCAGCTTTCCGACAATATCTCATTTGCTCGATTTCGATACCGTATGCCCAAGTTATACAAAGAAGAAAAAAACTGCTTCTTTAGAGAAAACCAGGGTTAGGAGGGGACAAACACCACTGTACGGATGCTGACATCATGCTAACGTCAGCAGTTCATGGGCATAAATTTGACGGCCTGCAAGCCATCGCGGAAAAAGAGTGCCCCCCCTGCAGAAAAAATCCATCGGAGCCCTTGGTCATATCAATGACCAGGGGTTGGGTGCTGAGTTCGGCCGGGGGCCAGGCATGGAGCTCCTGGTCCCCCATAAGACCCTGGCCCGCGGGAGGAAGCCCTCAGGGGCTGCAATGGCTAGCAGTGGAGTCGGTGGCGCTGCATGGGGCCGCCACCGGCAGCGGCGGATCGGTGGCCACCTGATGGCGGGAGCCGTTTGAACTGGGGGCCCAGGCACGGATCCTGAAAACGGGTTTTTTAAATTTTTTTATTGATTTTCATGCCTCGTGAAGCATGTTGGGGAGGTCGTACGACTTCCCTGGCAAAAATTTTTTTCCTCAGAAACCAACTGCTCGAAAATGGACGATTTGACAGGCGTTTGTAAGGTTTTGGGGCGCTGCGAACGCGATGGCGATGTCCGTTTGAGCCCATAGTGTCCCAAAAATTTGGCTACCCCCAGATCTTGCAAAAAAGATGTCTGTGGAAACCCTTGCACTTGAAACTCACTAAGAAGCCATATCTTCAGATCACGAACAGGCAGCGGCAGGTCTGAAGCTCTGATACCATGTTAGAATCCAAGATCACCTGCATGCAAATGGATACCTGTCACATGCAAAAGACATTCAGAACAAACAAGATCTGTAAACCTCAAAGTGTAAAATGCATTATGAGAATATCGTATTACAAAGAGATCAATCCTTATGAAGGAGATCAAGAAACCCTAAAAGGGAAACCCTAAATGAAACCCTAGTGTGCACACTTAATAATTAATCAATTATTAATGTGCCTAAGTTTAGCTTAAGAAACTAGAGGAATAAGTGAATTAATTAATTAACCAGTATGATATAATTAATTAAGCGTAATAAATTATTACTCTAACATGGTATACACTTTACACTTGCTTATGGAAAACATCTTGACATGGGTCACTATAATTGATCCCATCCTACCCAAAATTATCTGAGCCATGAGGTATTGTCTAAAGGGGCATACTCTATCCAAACATGTTATCCTATCACAGGATATTCCATCACCCACATTATTAGACACTGGGGGAAAATAATTCCATCTTGCTTCAGAATAAATCTTGATCTATGTCTTCTAGCTCACGGTGTGATCGAGACATTATCCCAACCACAAGGTATCCCACCAATGCACTATCAAGGTAACCTTTGAAACAGTTCATCCCGAAAACAAGGTGTACCACCAACGCACTACAAAGGTAACCTTCAAAGATACCGACAACGTGGATTATTCCTTCACTTGAAAATTCTAAGATATCAACAATTGCTTGAACCTCACATCTAGTTCAAGTAAGCTTTTCTGTAACTTATCCTCTAAAAAAAAAAGTGAAAATATCAATCCAAGTTGTCTAAATCTTACACCCCAGGCAAAAGGGTAAAAATCCAAAAAAATAGAAAAAAGAGAAAAAAATATGAAAAAAAAAGAAGCAAGAAAAATAATAGAGAAATAAAAGTTCTTTAAGTGAAAGACACTTTGTGGTGCTTCTAGAACAAGTACCCTAGTGAGAACCTGGAAAATAGGTGCTATGCTTGAATCAGACTTGCATCATTATCTATCAGTACCATCCACAACATCCACCCATTTGTCCCATAATAAAGCATATGTCCAACCATGGTTTGTTTATGATTTCAGGGAAATTCATCTTGTCACAAATTGGGGCAACTTCCTGAAGCTGGTCATGGATTAGATCTTTGTGCATCCTATCATGGTCGAAAAATAATAAAATAAAAACATCCCAGAACAACAAAAAAAAACATTTGAAAACATAAAAAAAAATCATTGTTGGATTATTCCTTCACTCAAATAGTTTAAGATATCAACATTTGCTTGAACCTCACAACTAGTTCAAGTAGATTTCCCACAATATATCCTCTAGAGATAGAAGTGGAATAACAATCCAAATTATAAATGTTGTTTATCCAACAATAGTTTATGGTTTGAGTCAAATGGTCAAACTACGTAATCTCTGTGTGAACAACATAGGAAAGGCTTAACAACCCCCAAGACCCTAGGTCAGTCCCCTTAGGTTTCTATCATGCTTTATTTCAACTTAGTCAAAAAAATATAAAATCCAAAAACATTCACAAAACAAAAAAAAAGTCAAAAACATCCAAAACAGTTGAACTATGTGGTCTCTGCATGTACAATGTAGGCAAGACTTATCTTTGATGAGCCCCCTTGAGGCCCTAGGTTAGTCCCCTAAAAACAATAAAAAAACCATAATAAAACTAAAAAAATTAAAAAATTCCTATCTCCATCATCACAATCCACAATAAACTTTTCATCCATAATAAACAAATCATCACACTCACTCTTTGACAAAACAAACAAATAAACGAAGCAAAAAAATCGCAAAGCTCTGACTATAAATAGATGGAAACAATGCCAAAGTATCAACTACCTATATTTTTGACAAGTCCCAACAACATCTTGAGATATGCCTTAATGGATATGTTCCTATGATAGACATGATCAACACCGAATAATAGCCCTACCCCAAGTAGATATGGCAAGTGATACTGCAACTTTATTTTTATCTTTTTTATAGTCTTATCTTTTCGATTTATTTTATTGACTCATTCCAAGGATCTTTCAAGGATGTCCATAAGGATTTAGAGAAGAAGGAATGGGGGCAATTGAGCGTCATTTCAATTTGTTGTTTGTAAGATCTTTTTGTAATACTACCATGAAGAATACTTGCTTTATTGAGTGTATAAGAGTTGTATTGAAATAATTCATGAAGCAGTTGCATGTTAGGTGTTTTATACCTCTCTGTGTGACTGGTCTGAAAAGTTTTTAACACAACCCAACTATATACTTTAAACAAAGTTTTCATATGTCCGAAATGAGGAAGAATACTCTTTGTTTGTAGAGTCAAAGTCCAAGCAATGGATATAAAGTCACCTTGGTTCATTGTATATGTTTGCTACATCAAACAGGATTGTTCAAAACTGTGAAGCCTCCAAGTAAAGAAAAATCAACATCATCAACTACTAATAACATCAAAATTCTATCCATCATCAAATATTTCTTCTAACTGACATCCATCCTACATAGCAATATCATTAGTACAATAGCCATCCTTCATCCACAATATTGTCAATACATACCATGATGATAATAAATAAATAAAAACATCATGTATCACATATGGGGCATACATCCATCATATATCAACATCATATATCAAACGATATATCGATCATCCATAATAAAAAATCATATGAAGCAAAGTATTATTCATCCATCCATATCATAGGCATAAACCAAAAACATACATAAGCATACATCATCATAAATAGTCATCCATGATCATCACATAGCACATAATAAAGCTGAATCGAAGAAGGTATATCTCATATATATCATCATCAAAAAAGGGGAGTGATATAAAGACATGGGTATTAAAAAAAAAACCACAATCACAATAAACAATCACAAGGAAATGATGCTTTAGGACAACAGGAATTGAATCATGATATTTCAACATAGCCTTAGAATGCCTTTCCTACATTCTATCCAATGGATAACAAGATTTACTTTCATGACTTTAAAACAACAAAAAGAATACAAGTTGTCTAGTTACTTTATAACTCAATTATCTTTCCAACCATACCATGTGTAGGTCATGCACAAGCTGTACAAATCATATAAATGTAAAAGAATAGTAAAAAACATGGAAAACACCAATGTCTTTAATCCTCAAAGATGCAAATTGTCATTGATCTCTTCTCCAACCACCAAATTCGACTTGGAGAGTCCAAAATATATCATCTACAATCATTTCAAACTATTTGAAACCAATTTCAACCAACTAACCAACCTATGCAACTACCATGATAACTTTTGAAAAGGTGCTTAACAACTTTTGATAACATTGTGCAACTTTTACATATTTTATCCAAATGACCCCAAACTTTCACAAATGACTCCAAATGATCATTAATGGTCCAAAATGACCTTATTGAAATCAAACAACACAAAAAAAGATAAAAACTCAAAAAATGATCTCATATGCATGAGGCTTCACCTGCACCAAAGAGAATGTCATAAGTACATCATCATTAGTGAAACAAGTCTGATAGGATAATACAAAATAATACATATATACAAGGCCTCGACTGGGCCGATGAATATATATATATACAAAAATCATGTCTGCAAGATGTCTCTAAGCGATAAACAATGTAAAGATCAAGTACAAAAAGTAAAACTACCTTACAAGAAGGAAAAAACCCTATAGACCAGGCTACAAACCACCAAATGGATTTGGCTATCTAACATAATGATCACCTACATCAAAACCACCACCACCATCACTTGCAGCACTAGGCTCTCTGAACCATGGATGCCGAGCAACCCTAAGAATAGTAGCATCATACAAGGTTTTATAGTATGTGGAAATCTGTAAAAAATGATCTCGCTCAGCTCACATACTATCACACTCTACCCTAAGAGTATCTCTCTTTGTTGTAAGCAACTATACCTAAGGATCTGTAAAATTTCATCATCCACTCTCACTATCTTGCTCAACCCTCAAACTCTCCCTCTCTGTGGTCAGAGTAGCAACCTGAGCCTCCGTGGCCTATCGCTGCACTATCTTTGCATATCTAGCATTAGTCATCTGAGCTAACTATATACCTCCATCCCCAGGTGGTGGTTGGGGACCCGACACCTATCCATGACCTTGCACCTAGGCATATGCTCATCCAGACCACCCTGTGCCCCATCATGTTGGGTCCTATCCAAATGCTCTGCAAGAAACTCAATGCGAAGTCACTCCCCATGTCGACCTATAATACCTTATCTGCCTAATTCAAGATCACCCCCAGGATCTATAAATATCAAAGGCCTGCATCGTGCCCACCACTGATCAAAATCAAGTGTCGTACCTAGATCTACTAAACCAATCGGCCAACCCCAACCAACTAGGAAAAATGCTCTGAATGCACCAAAAATAACATCTTTGTCTACTTGGTGACCCCATACTCGGACCTCTCTAGTGGTCCGACTAGACCAAGCCTCATACGTATAAGGAAACTGGCCTTGTCTCTCTCCAAACTAATGACATACTCTGTCTGATAAGTAACGCTCTAATAGAGAATGAGATCAACCAATAAATCATCTGGTCTGCGATAGTAAACAAGATGCTCTGGATCCTCTGACTATGCCTCATAGTCCATATAAGGTCTCCACACAAAACCCAGCATCTCATCGAAAACATGACGCCAATAGGGAAGATCTCTAGGTAGGGTGTAATGTAGGAAATATCCATAACAATATGAGTACGGATAATTAGGAGTATGATCTTGTATCCCATTAGTTCGAGCAATTGCGATGTGCTCCCAAGACCAAATTTGCAAAAGAGAGATGCTTGCAAAAATAGATTTCCTGCCCCAATATACAACCCATGCATATCTTTATAGAGGTGGGCGAGAAGACATGGACCCAAAGTACATTTGGTACCATGCTCAAACATACCCTCAATGCAAATACTCCATATAATAGGGAACTATCGACCTATCCTATCAAGAACAACTAGTCTTGAAATCAAACCACAAAGGACAAGGGAAATAGGGTCTGTAGACACTGAAAAATGTCCTAAGTCTATGAGCATCATTTTTCCTAGTCATCATTTTTCAATAATTGAATAATTTTAATTATTCAATTATGTTCGATCATATTCCTTTATTAATTAAATAGTTTTTAATTATTTAATTGATTCACCTTCTCATTTCTATCTTGATCAATTAAAATTATTTAATTGCATCACTAATACCCCTTTCTTCAATAATTAAATAAATCATTATTTATTTAATTATTTATCTTTTATCACATGTCTATAGTCAGATAATAATAATTATTTGACCTTTTATTTTTCTATAATTAAATAATTAACGAAATTATTTAATTATGTGTCATTCTTCTCCTTTAAATAATTGATCCTAATCAATTATCCATATTTAATTTATATCTCCTCCTTTAATTAAATTTATGAATTTAATTAAATCTCCTTTTTCATTTCCTCCAAATAAATGATTTAAAATAAATTATTTATTTGCCACTTGTCCTTCTCCTCCATTTTCGAATAAATAATTTAAAATAAATTATTTATTTGCCACTTGTCATCCTCTTCCATTTTCGAATAAATAATTTTAAATAAATTATTTATCCCTCTATTTTGGTCAAAGATCCCCTGTCATTATTTCATGTCATAGTCTGCATGTCCTGCATGTCTGTCATAGCCGTCGGCGTCATATCTTTTTCATGCATGGCATATTCTAGTTGCATCAATTCTCAACCGTAGATCTTGGCATCTTTCTAGAAACTCGATCTTGGCCATCCATTTCGTAACTTCCCTCTTATGAATCCTCATCCGTTGATCTTAGAATCTTTCTGGAAGATCAATCTCGTCCGTCCATTCGAATGGTTGTCTATAAAAGAAACCCTTCCCCTCCATTTTCAATTTAACAGTCATTATCTCCAACTTTCTTGCTTACTATTTGCAGGTATTTGCACAACTTCATCAACAAATCTGAGGGCAATATTGGCATAAGAAGAAATAGGAGAGACAAGAGAAAGAATCAACTTCAAAGGGGAGTGTTTTATTTCATTTGCTTTCATTTTGATTGCTCTCTTTGTTTGTATTCTCTTGTTTAGATTGGGATAATAGTTTAGAAGTGTTGGCTGTCACTTAATCTAAATCTATTTGATTTTCCCCATTCATACATTGGTGAACTCGACATGAATCGAATAATATTGCAAAAAATCATTTGTTTTCTTGTTTGTTTGGTTGTTTTGCAGGTTACAGCCAAGAATTCATACGAAATCCCGTCATCTTCTTTTGAGCATAGAAAAATGGGCACATAAATCCTTTAAAAATGATTATCTGGGTTTTGTATCCCTCGTTTTTAGCTTTCCGAAACTTCAAACGATTTAAAATTTCGTTAAGATTTGAGAAAGTTATGACTATTTTAGTATTTGCTTTTTTTTAGTTTAGTTGTTAAAACCCGCGTTGTCTTTTGCCTATAACATTTTTTTCATGCAAAATCTTGGAAAAATAATTTCTGGGTTTTGAAGGTTTGAGTTTTAGCTTTCCATGGATATAAACCAATTGAAATTTTGTTAAGTTTTGAGAAAGTTATGATTATTTTAATTTGCTGGTGTCATTTTCTTTTGAGTTACTAATCTCTTGTTTTTAGCATGTGGCACAGCTTGGAGGGAGTCTAAAAAAATTGTTTCTTTAGAAACAAAAATCAAATTTTTCATTTCTTTAGGCATAATTAATTTTATTTGTTTTGAACAACTACAACAAATTGCATGCACACTCATTGGTTAAAATGAACATGCATTTCATTTCATGGGATTAAAATGAACAACAAATTGCATTTACACTCATCGGTTAAAATGAATATGCATTTCATGTCATGGGGCTTAAAATGAACACAAATTGCATTTCCACTCATTGATTAAAATGAACATGCATTTCATTTCATGGGATTAAAATGAACACAAATTGCATGCACACTCATGGGTTAAAATGAACATGCATTTCATGTCATTGGCTTAAAATGAACTTTGTTTGTTTCACATCAAGTTAAATTTTTAAAATGAACAAAGTGTCTTGTGTGTCCTCCTCACATTATTATTTGGTAATTAAAATTTATAAGTGTCTTCAATTTTGTGTTACCCTTTGATGCAATAATTGAAGTATCCTCTCCCCTTGCGCATTTATGTGATCCTGGGTGTAAGAGAAACGGTTATTGCCTCTAGAACTTGGGCCTTCCTTGGTGGGAAAAAGTACTCACCCCAAGGCAACTCAGACCGGCAACGGAGCTTTTTGGCCGAGCTACTCCCGATCGGTATATAAATGTGAATCCTAAGGGAAAACCTAGGATTACGAGTGCAGATGTGTCATACGGACCAAGTAGTACTCCCCAAAACCCTATTGAGCGTAACCTCTTCAGGCTGGAGTGCCTCCTAAACGGAGCTTAATCTTGTGCCCCATGTATGGCCATTCGAACGGGGGTCCCGAATTAAAAACTTTTGTGTAGTTGCCAAAATCCTTCTCTTTGCTAGCGTAGCAATGGTCGTTGTGAAGGCATCCACATTTTCACAATTCTTAGTAGAGGTGATCAACCTGCCATGGGAGTTTTATGGGGGTTGGAAGCTTGGTTGGCCTGAGAAGTGAGTGCAATGTAAGGGGGAGCCCGTGCAGCCAAGCTTCTGGATTCACACGCTAAGAATAGGTGTGGTTGGGGAAACCCACGTGGAATCTAGCGAATATTGTCCTTGCTTAACCTAGGGTTGTGCTTGTCTTCATTGTACATGTTTTCAATTTTTCAAAGACAAGATATTATGTTTGCCAAGTGTTTTTTTTAAGACGTTGAGACAAATAAACACCTTTCACAAATCTGGAAACACACACATTCAACTTGAAACAATTCCAAATTTTGCAGTCTAAAACCCAAGACCAAACTTGTCCAATTTGATATCAAACAACCTCTATCGAAAATCAAAAATAAAATTGCTCAAATCTTCCATTAGTGACATCTTTAGTTTGCATTCACCCATAGGTTCATCCTTGCATATCATATCCTTGGTAATAGGGTCATTATCATTCCACCATTCCTTAATCTTGGTCTTAGGTACATTGGCACTTTGCATCCTTATATCCTTGAAAATCTCAAAAAAAAAAATAGCATAGTTTCATATCTATTTTGCATTAGAACCCTGCATTTCCATCCAAAGGTCACAAGTTTTTTTATGGTCCTCACTAAGTTTTCTTTATCCATCATAATCCAAATTCATGACCATGTCTTCACTTTACCTTGATCTTCTTCGTAGTCAAGCTGAATACCAATCAATCCTCAATCGTCAATACCAACCACTTACATACCCTTCTTACCAACAATCCATATGCTTTAGTCCTTCATCCATCTACCCTCACTATCAAGAGTCCCTTAGCACAATCCATGCCCTTGATCCACAACAAATGTCCATTAATCATCCTTATCCTAGCCTTGACAAGGGAAACCAACCTTCCACTAGTCCATCCCAATCCTCCACATCCTATCATAATCCATCATCCACTAGTCCATTCCAAACCTCCATATCTTATCCTAGTCCATCATCCACTAGCCCATTTCCATCCACTCCATCCCAAGCTCCATTTGGTCATGATAATACATTTGTTGAGGGTCTCCAAAACCACATCGCATTGCCTACACCTTGGGATACATGTCAAAATAAAAGTCCAAAGCATGACATCACAACTTCACTTTCATATCAAGATCGAAGCAGTCCATCTCATGATCCCATCCTTAAGTCCATCCAAGAAGTTCTTCTAGATAATCATGGCATCCAAAATACACCTATCCTTGTTCAAGAGTTTATTCACAACCATGTTCTCCAAGATACACCTATTTTTGACCAAGATCCTACCATTGAACAAGAAATCCAAAATGATCCTCTCATCGACCTTTATACCATCCATGATAAAACATTTGAAGATGATCCCATCCAAACACAAAACACCTCCATTTCCCAAAATGAGACACTTGCCTCCTTTGGACACATAGATGATCAAATCAATGATATGTATAACATCAAAGAAGAGCATAAATCAACTACTATTGATCAAGTCAAAGGAGAACACAAAGAAGCTACTATGGATCAAGTCAAAGAAGAAGATACAAAATCTACGACAAATCAAATTGATATCCCAAATGATCGAGAAGAGACAAGCATGACGAATGATAAAGCCAAAACATCCTTTCAATTAGGAGTGTCCACCTTTGTCAAAGCAGGATTTCTTGTAGATGAGGAGATTCCAAGTAACAATTTTCACATACAAAATGATGGGTTAACATCTTGTTTTCAAAATAAAAAATACCTCATCGGAAACAAAATTTGTCAGAGCATGCAGTATCAAGGAAGAGGACTAGGCCTACACGAGCAAGGAATTATAGAACCAATACAATTTTATGCAAATCCTAGACATCAAGGTCTTGGTTATTCTTCAATCAGAGAATCAAATGATGTTAGTGGTACCTCCTTGATATTGGGGGAAACTTTATCTGATATAAACATCAAAATGGGGGCCATGAGTAGTCCTTGTCATAAGGTTGTTGCCAACACTCCTTCCATCCACACCATAAACCATCATTCCAACATGAATAAATCTTCCATTTGGAACCAACAAAAAGAAACTTATTGTAAATCCAAAAGTCAAAATCAAATGTCAAAGGTCATTGTGTCAAACAAAAATTTAAGTGGACAAATGAAGTTAAAATGGATCCCAAAGAAAAATGGATCAAACAAAGAAAATATTTCAAATCCAAAAGTCAATCAAAATATGGAGCCACAAGAAAAGAGGACTCCCATATATAGTAAATGTCCACCTCCTTTAAAATGGTCATCAAGAAAGGCATATAAAAATGTTGGTTCCAAACACTATCCTAATCAAAATTCTAAACTCCATCATCTACCATCCCAAGTTTGGAAAATAAAAATTGCTACATCCAAAACACCAAATTGTCCATCCACACCTACCATCATCCATCATAATCTTGCATCTCGCCTAAAGTCTAAAAATCCTACTTCACAAATCCATCGCATCTTGGCAGCAACCCTTTATCATAAGGACTCCCATGGTACTCTATCACGATGCATGTATTTTGATAAGGCCAACACTAGTATCAGAGAGGATCACAATGACATCGATCAGTTGTATGTAAGTGCTATGATCTTGACAAGACAATTACTCCATAAAGGTCACTATTGGCATATCATGACACTAGTATCTACATCAACACCATCACAAGATTCAGAACAATCAACAGTCATCCAAACTATCAAATTGATATAAAAAGTCAAAAAATGTCACCTTGATGAAAACCTAGCAAGCAGGCATCTTGTGTGACATGATCAAAATGAAAAAAAAAAAATAGTAAAGAGAAAAATTTCGTCCAATAGTGAAAACCATTTTTATGGCGCTTTGGATAAGTACCATGATGAAAACCTGGCAAACAGGCGTCATGTGTAAGAGAAATTATCTATGTGGATTATTACACTTGGGGGCAAGTTGTCTCATCTTCCATGCCTTTGTCATGAAATTTCCATCTATCTATCCAATCCATATCATTTCCATCCATTTTCCAGCCTACCTTGATCTTGATAAGAAATGGGGCACAAACATAAATCATGCTTTGGAAAATTTTTGGACATGTCTATCCTTTGATCATACACTACCCATGAAATATCATGTCATTTCCTTCATAGAATTTATCCAAACCCATATCTTGGAGAAAACAAATTGTTCCTATGCAAAATAGTCTTTGGAGATCATATCCTAATTCTTCCATCCAATAATCCTCATGTCTCTTATCATTTGCCAAAAGCAATCCATTATCTTTTCATACCTATTGTTGGACTTGGTTTCCCTTGTTATTGGTTTAAGGATTCTAATCCACTTATCCAAGTTCCCTCCATAATCCCATCTAGTTCTAAGGTTAGTCATTCCAAATGCAATGAGTCTAATCCATACAATCTTGCTATGTAACCTAGTACATCATCCAAAACATTTCTTGGCTTTGTTCCTAGCCCTATTGCGAACCTTGATCCTTTAGTCACATAATCATCATCCTCATGTTGTTTCGGGATGTGTCCTTCCCCTATCAAACAACATTGTCATCGTCATCATCACCTATCAATTGGTTCTCAGCTTGACTAGGGGCAAGATCATGTTTGTCCTTGGATTCGTGTGCATGCCTTCCTGGTTGATTGTGGATATCTTTCACATGCATTTTTCATGATCCCTATAGTTATCATCCATAATAAAGTCTCATTCATCCATAATAAAGTGCCATCCTTTCCATGAACCAAAAACCACCGACATTTAGCATCCTTCGCTTTCATATCCACCTATCGCATTCGTCGCTTCCCCTCACACATAATAAATTTGTCCTATACTCAACTAGGGGCAATTCCTTGACTTCCATCTTCATGGGAAATAATACATGGTATCACCCCTTTAAAACCTTCAAAATAAAAAAAAATCATCAAATGTCCTGAAAAAATCATATAATGTCCTGAAAAAAAAAAAACATCAAAACATTTCAAAACCCAAAAAAAAACCAAAATATTTCAAAATCCAAAAAAAATCAAAACATTTCAAAATCCAAAAAAATCAAAAAGCTTCAAAAATCCCAAAAATAGAGTCTGAGTCTGAATCAGTTTTGTTAGAGTGGTCGAACTACGTTGCCTCTGCATGCGTTTGCTACGTAGGCAAGACTCATCTTAAATGAGCCCCCGAGGCATTAGGTCAGTCCCTTTAGGTTGTCCAAATAAAATCATGACCTAGTATTTTGTCAAATAAGACAAATTCAAGTCGTGTCGAACTACGAGGTCTCTGTGCACTGCTACGTAGGCAAGGCCATCTATCGATGAGCCCCCGAGGCCCCCTAGGTCAAGTCCTTTAGGGTTCATCGAGTTGGGTCGTGTGCTTGATCCGAGAGCAATCATCATTCAAACTACATCAAGAAACAACAAACAAATTAAATCTTTCATCAATCAATTATCCTATCATCAACTCAATCAAGTCACTAGTCTTATATCGGAATGGGGCATCATGTCATTTGTCTCATTTGGTCTTATCTCTTGTCTTTTATCAGGATACATCCTTCCCGGGATTGGACTTTCTCAACCTTGTCATTCACCTTAAGCAGGATGTGTCTTTCTTGCAGTCAGGGTGTCATGTCAACACTTGTCACTTGGTCAACTTTATCAGATGTGTCCTTCCTATGGTTGGGTATTGTCACATCATTTGGTCATATTCATCAATATTTGTCAAACAATCAAACAATCTTGTCAACTTTGTCAATAAATCTTTCCTTAATCAGGATGTGTCCTTCCTGGAATCGGGCATTATCATTATCAATCAACTTTGTCACACCACTCAATCTTATCAGCTTGGTCAATCAATCTTTCCTTCATCAGGATGTGTCCTTCCTGAGGCTAGGCATGGTCAATTAAATCACTTTATCGATCCTTATCAACCTATCAATCAACTCGGTCATCATGGTCAACCTAATCAACCAACCAAACAATCATCATTATCACTAGAAAACACTATCTTGGCAAACACTTTGTTGGTCTGGATTTTCTTATCTTTTCGATTGGTTTTGGGTCATGTTACTAGTCTCCTCGAGGATGTCCTATCAATGGATTTAGAGGGACGATGATGGATCATGGCCTCTTTTCTCTGTTTGCTGCCTGTGGTTTGTCTTGGCAAAAAGACTAGGACGATTGGGTCCTTAGTATGAGCTGGGGCATTTTTTGTCTTTTTGAAGATTTGTCTCTCCCAAATGGTCACCTTGCACACTTTGGTCTATATCATACCATGGTGTTTGTGGTCCATTTGTGACATTTCCGATGCCCAATGATGATAAATATAAATGTAAGCATGGAAGTTGGTTCTATTATCATTTCCTATTCTATCTTCTTTCCCCTTTTCATGCTAACATTTCTTCTATCCTTCATCCTTTAGTCTTATCTTCCATTTCAAGAGCACATTCATGTTCTTTGAACCCGCATGTCCTCTCGAGGGGGCATACCACAACCCTCTTGGTCATCCTTCCCCTTTCTCTTTACACTGGGGCATATTTCAGAATTAAATTTCTTTGACACAATGCGATGAACTACATTATGTCAAAGAGGGGCAAAATGTAGACACTGAAAAATGTCCTAAGTCTATGAGCATCATTTTTCCTAGTCATCATCTTTCAATAATTGAATAATTTTAATTATTCAATTATGTTCGATCATATTCCTTTATTAATTAAATAGTTTTTAATTATTTAATTGATTCACCTTCTCATTTCTATCTTGATCAATTAAAATTATTTAATTGCATCACTAATACCCCTTTCTTCAATAATTAAATAAATTATTATTTATTTAATTATTTATCTTTTATCACATGTCTATAGTCAGATAATAATAATTATTTGACCTTTTATTTTTCTATAATTAAATAATTAACGAAATTATTTAATTATGTGTCATTCTTCTCCTTTAAATAATTGATCCTAATCAATTATCCATATTTAATTTATATCTCCTCCTTTAATTAAATTTATGAATTTAATTAAATCTCCTTTTTCATTTCCTCCAAATAAATGATTTAAAATAAATTATTTATTTGCCACTTGTCCTTCTCCTCCATTTTTGAATAAATAATTTAAAATAAATTATTTATTTGCCACTTGTCATCCTCTTCCATTTTCGAATAAATAATTTAAATAAATTATTTATCCCTCTATTTTGGTCAAAGATCCCCTGTCATTATTTCATGTCATAGTCTGCATGTCCTGCATGTCTGTCATAGCCGTTAGGCGTCATAGCCGTCGGCGTCATATCTTTTCCATGCATGGCATATTCTGGTTGCATCAATTCTCAACCGTAGATCTTGGCATCTTTCTAGAAACTCGATCTTGGCCATCCATTTAGTAACTTCCCTCTCATGAATCCTCATCCGTTGATCTTAGAATCTTTCTGGAAGATCAATCTCGTCCGTCCATTCGAATGGTTGTCTATAAAAGAAACCCTTCCCCTCCATTTTCAATTTAACAGTCATTATCTCCAACTTTCTTGCTTACTATTTGCAGGTATTTGCACAACTTCATCAACAAATCTGAGGGCAATATTGGCATAAGAAGAAATAGGAGAGACAAGAGAAAGAATCAACTTCAAAGGGGAGTGTTTTATTTCATTTGCTTTCATTTTGATTGCTCTCTTTGTTTGTATTCTCTTGTTTAGATTGGGATAATAGTTTAGAAGTGTTGGCTATCACTTAATCTAAATCTATTTGATTTTCCCCATTCTTATAGGGTCTACACTGCCAATGAACTCAGACAAATCAATCTCGAACTATCACACCTCCATGTGTCTAACACCCAACACACATTGCATGGAACGAGTATCTCATCAAACATGACATGTCATGAGCTCACCATGGATGGGAATGCGAAGAATCCTCCACATGTCCTCAAGCGTAATGGTCACCTCTCTTGTGGGTAAATGAAATGAGGACGTCTCTAAATGCCACAGCTCGATGAGCGTGGTCATCATTTTTGTATGAGTTCGAATGGGAGGCATATAACATAAATGATGTAGCCTGACCACATCTAGAAAATATCACTCCAAAACATTGAAATGGGACAATCAAATTAAATATATCTTGAGGTTGTCTCTCTCTCGGATACAGTGGTTTAAGGACCACCTGCAATCATTTTAACCCACGATGTTGGGGTTTCATTCTGAACACGTAAAAAGATGTAAAATGACATAAAAATGATGAAAAACAAAACTTGCAATTCCAAATAGGAAAAAGCTAACAACATTTATAAAATACAAAGAAACAAGAGCAAATGAAAAGGAGCAACAACAAAAGTGAGGGTTTAGAGCAAGGGCGAGGGTTTATGTTAAGGGTAAGAAAATAAAATGCAAGGATCTAAAGCAGATGTAAGGAAACAATCTAAACAACAAACCAATGCAAGGATCTAGAACAAGGGCAAGGATTTAAATCAACTGCTACTTCCAAGGGAAAAGTTTTAGGTCAAAGGCGAGGATCTTGATTAAGGGCAAGGGTTTTATGTCAAGTGTGAGCTTCTTGGGCAAGAAAGTGCAAGGAAAATGATGCAGATGCTTTGAAATCATGAAATTTATTTTATTGACCTAAGAAACTTTGTACACAAAATATGAGAACAAGACAAGATGAAAGCGAGAAGCGAGAGGGTACATACCAAGCCACCAATTCTTGAGGGCCGTTTAAACTCCCAAAACAGGTCTGAATGATGTAGGGCTCCCCGAATCCTTGTCATTGCTCCTCGATAACTTCTAGAATGGGAAATCCAGAGACAAGAATTAGCTATAGGATCAAAGCACAAATGAGGTAGTTAGAACCCTAATTCCCTATATTAAACCTCAAAAACCCTAGTTTTTGCCTAGGAAGTCCTAATTGTTAAAGAAGGAACCTTCCTATGTTCAACTTAGGACTTCTTGGGAACATTGGAACTAGCAACAAGGGACCCATAGACCTAATTTTTCATCCTAAACACATTTGAACTAAAATAGAACAGTGTCAAGAGTCTGACCTCAAACTCATAATATTTAGCCAACTTCTCAAGGGGGTAGCATGAATGTCCTACCATCATTCCGAAAAATGCCAAAGCACAACATCATTCCACAAAACACTTGGGCCCAGTGGGGCATAATTTTTTTGAAAAACTTGATCTTAAAAAATGGAATCTTTGAAACAAAGCAACTAGTAATTTGTCTCAAAGAGGGGCAAAATGTAGACATGTAAAATTGACCTAACACCTATCACACACCTTAAACAACATCAAACATCATCAAACAACATTAAACAACATCAAACAACATCCAAAACCCTAATTTCCTCTATTAATTGAATAATACAACATTATTTAATTAATTCACCTTTTCATCATTTTTTGACTAATTAAATAAATTCCATTTATTTAATAAATTCCTAAAACCCTATTTCTACTATTAATTGAATAAAACAACATTATTTAATTAATTCATGTTTTCATCATTTCGACATATTAAATAGATCACATTTATTTAATAAAGTCCTAATTTAACTTTATTTCATCCCAATTAGTTAAATAACACCAATTATTTAATTACATCACTAAATCATTTTATTCCCCCAAGTCGATTGAATTATTAAATC
This sequence comes from Sequoiadendron giganteum, assembly GCA_007115665.2. NCBI lineage: Eukaryota > Viridiplantae > Streptophyta > Pinopsida > Cupressales > Cupressaceae > Sequoiadendron > Sequoiadendron giganteum. Next base: position 305,759,977 of record CM021106.1, on the reverse strand, counting down.
ATAATAATTTAATTAAGTCACTTTTCCCTCCAAATTTTAATAATTAAATCAAACTATTCAAACCATTTATCAAAAATCAAATCAAACTAATGCAACTTTGTTTGCAAAAGTCAAACTTGATTTGCACATTCAACTCCAAAAAAAATTAATTAATTAAATCAATTAATCATTTATCCTCAGCCACTTTTTGATCAAGCAAATTATGATTGCTGACTGTTCAATCTAAATTGCTAACTAACCCATCTATTTCCTAACTAAGCAATCTAAATCCTGACTGATCAATCTAATTCTTGACCAATCAATCTAAATCCCAACTAACCAATTTATTCTTCAATCAAAAAAGTTGTGCAATCTACTTTGCATAATCTATTAATGTCTAAATCCTCTCAACACTTTTCAACCATTGATCTAGATATTCTCCAACACGATCCTGATCATCCATTTCAAATCTCATTTTCTATATAACAAACCTCTTACCTCACAAAAAGGATAGAAGAGTCAACATCATTTGCACAACAAAGTACTGTCGACATTCACAACCACCATTAGAGCTTCAACATTTCTTTGATCAACCAACCATTCAAGCATCAAGATTTTTGCAAAAAAACTATGGAGGCTTCACAGTGATACGAACAATCCAACATTAGGTGAACACACTCCGATACACGATGGTAACACTTTGTTTTTGTTTTGCATTCAATTTGGTAATCATAGGATTTCCTAATAAGTTTTCAATAGCTTAGTTTCATTTCGTAAGTGTAGGATTAAATCTAGATTAGTATTCTTGATCTTAGATTAGATTCTGATTTCAAGTACATTTCTCTTGTTTTGCATCTATGATTTCCCCCCTCACAGAGTTTTATTAGATCTTATGATTTTGTAGAGGAATTGAGCAAGACCTTTGCTCATATTCGTTTCACTGATCTTCTCATGAACGCTGTTGATTGTAAGAATGTTCTTTTTTATGCTACAGTATTAGGCCATTTAGTGCATGGTGCTTCAACCTCTTGGGTTAATCATGTTGGAATTGATCTTGACTTGCCTAGTTTTATGCTCTAAGAAACTTTTTTTGCCTTCGATATTAGGAAATTATATCTCAATGCCAACATTTCTAGGAGAGGCAGTCCTATTCTCTACTTGCAACTTTGGGTGTACAATATTTGTGTTAAACATATCATGATCAATGATTGGGTTGTGATTAACATAGTCTATCTTCCCTTCTATGGTATACTAGGGTATGATGAGTCACATATTACCACATTTACAACACTATTAGCAACTATGATAAATTAAAAACCAATATCATTGGGGACATTTTCCTTCCTTTTACTCTCAATCAGGTGTAAATGCATGGATTAATTTGAAAGAGATTATCAACTAAAATCCCATGATTGAAAGATATGCATAAAATGGATTTTTTGAAAAGGGTTTAGAAACTTTCAAGAAAATGCAATTGGCGAGTGTAAAGCCACATGCAACATCCTCCCTACCTTTGCCAAAATGGGAGCTTTGAAACATGAGCTCCCATTTTTGCATAGGCATCCTAGAGGATGATTCTTGTGGCTTTACACCTACCAATTACATTTTCTTGAAAGATTCTAAACCCTTTTCAACAAATTCATTTTGTGCATCACATTTTTAAGTGATGTAAGGAATCATATTTCTATGGAATAATTATAAACAGTGCTAACAACATGAAATTGTAAGTGTGGAATGAGGTGTAAAGCACAAAACACTTCTTAATACGACATTATATCAAAGACAAATCAAATTGAACTAAATCAAAGCAAGAATCTATCGAAAGTGTCATATTGTTCTCTATCTCCAAAGATTTATTAAATCAAAATGGCTCTCAGATCGTGAGTGCACTATGATTGTTAAAATGACAATTCAAAGAACGAGATGGATGCTAAATACAGGAAACTAATTCTATATGATGATTTCTAAATGATTAAACATGAAAATTAACAAATGAAGAGCTACAGGAGGCAGCCATGATATGAAAACTTGATTGCTGGATGCTTGGATGCTTGGATGCTTAATTAATTTGTGCTTGAATTCCTGCAGAGTAAGAGTGCATAAACTTGATTATATGGATCTTTGGTTCAATGAGGCTATATTTATAGATTTCTTGGCTGTAGAAATACATAGGGAAGACATTAAGAGGCTTGGACTCAATCTGGAGGATTGAATGGTGAGATATGAAGGAGATTGAGAGAAAGATGAAGATTATCTCTACCCATGAAAACACCAGGCAAGAGAAGAGGAAAGATTGATGGAGGAAGATTGAGAGATCAAATTCCAAATTTGTCTCCAAAACTTCCCGTGAAGTTTCAATCAATTAATTTTGACATATTTTAGACATGGTTTAGACATAGGATATCTAATTCATTTTTGAGAGAATATATATGGAATATTCTTTGTGCTTTAATTCAAATATTTTGATTTATTTAAATTAGCAAAAGAGGGATAAATAATTCAATAAAACGAACTATAGGATAGTTGTTTATTAAATTAGACAGAAGAATATGGCAATTAATCAATAAAGTGTTTTGATCTTTATTTAATTAATTTAAGATGGATGTGATAGATTGAAATAGGGTTTTGATAATTAAATTGAGCAAAGTATTTAAACATTGAAATAGGGATTTGATAATTAAATCGAACAAAGTATTTAATTTTGTTTATTTAATTAAGATGAATTTAAATGTGAACTATATAAATAAATATTTCTATTTATTCAATAGTAGAGGAAATTAAGATAATTAATCAAATAATTTGTATTTAATTAATCAGATGCTCTAGACCAATTTTAGGTGTATAAATTTTGCCCCTCTTCGAAGTGATGTGTTTACGCGTTGCTTCGAAGAAAATTTTGCTGCTACTACCAGGATCGATGATGATAAAAAATAATTCCGTATGCCCTAGACATGCCCCAGACATTGATTTTCAGATGATTGTTGATAATATGCCCCCTCGAGAGATAAATTAATGATTTGATGATTTTTAGAATTTTTCAAAAATTTATGATTTTCTGATGATTTGATGATGATTGAATGATGAAATAATTTATCTCCTGACAAGTGATGAAGAAATCTAGCCTGCAGATGAATTTTAATTAATTTTATAGATTAAATTAATCAAAAGATAATAAAAATCCACCAAAAATACTTTTCCAAAAATTATATATAGTCCAAAAGGTCATTTTCAAAGTCATTTGCAATATTTGAGTTTGAAAACCTTTGTGATAAAGACTTTTCTGCCAGCTGGAGCAAGATGCCTATCCCCTACCACACTCACCATTTTGAACATGTTCGGCATCATCGACGGTCGGCCACATATGGACCTCCGGTATGTAACCCTTAACCTCCTCGTAATTCATGAAATTTTTTTTTTTCATGCATTTTATAGCTTTAGGCGTAATTTCTTTGTTTTGGCGCTTTCAAACCGTGCTATAGTGCTTCCACTCCGGTGTAGCACTTTCAATTTGTAGATTAGTGCTTTGAGTTTTAGTGCTTGCATTTAAAACTCTAGCGCTTCCATAGGATAATGTAGCGCTTTCGTTGATATAGTGCTTAGGATTTGAAATGTAGCACTTTGATGTCGGATTTTAGCACTTTGTGACTTTTAGCGTTTTGATTTGGTGGATTAGCGCTTTCATGGTCTGTCTTAGTGCTTCTGGTAAAGCGACACTTTGATGGACTATTGTAGCACTTTGATGTGGTAAAGTAGCATTTTGGGACTTTTAGTGCTTTAGATGCCTGTTATAGCACATCAGAGTGCTGAAATAGCACTTTCTTTTGAGATTTAGCAGTTTTGGTGCTTGATTTAGCGCTTTTGACCGATAAAGTAGCACTTTGGAAGCTTGTTTTAGCGCTTTCATGTCAAAATTTAAGATTTTGACTTAGATAACCTTGATTTCGTCACTTCTGATCATGTCCATTCTTCGGATTGGTATGATTGACAATCTAAATTCCTGATGTTGGATTGTGATGATTTAAATAAGACTAGATCTCATGATAGGCGAGAAGAAACCCTATTTATGATGATCCTCATGATAGGCGAGGATATGATTCAATATTCGATAAATCTCATGATAGTCAAGATTAGATACTGTTTGATGAACCTCATGATAGGTGAGGTTTGTTGATGTTCGCCCATGAATTTTGATCAAAAATTCATACCAAAACTTTTTGGAATAGACTTGATAGTAGAATGACTTTTTAGATTTCTTGACATAGTTCACTAATTGTGGATTGTTTGTTATGACGATAGGAGGATTTGGGTACTCTCTAGATGCGAGAGAGGTTTTCGTGGACCACCGACTTGATTCCTCATTTGACACCAGATGAGGTTCAGGTGATAGGCCGATGTGGTTTGACCAGCCTACCTGATATGCCCCAGATTAGGATTAATCAGGGTTTGTTGACTGCTTTGGTTGAGAGGTGGCATAGTGACCACAACACCTTTCACCTACCCATTGGTGAGATGATGGTCACACTAGAGGATGTGTGGCAGATTTTGCATATTCCATTTATGGGGGAGATCGTAGTATATGAGTCCCATGGGACCAACGATAGAGATGCTCTTCGTAGAGTATTTCAGGATCAGGACATTGCGGGTCCAAGCGTTAGATGGAGGAGGATCACCGATTCATATGCAACACTACCAGTAGTGCTAGCTGGATTCATTGGAGGTTTCCTTTGCCATGATCATAGGTCAAAGGGATTCCTCATTGGCTAGGGCAAGACTCTTGAGAGTATGATGGTACATGGTACCAGATATGCATGGGGGATGTGCATGTTGGCGCATCTCTATCATGATCTATACTCGATTGTGTACCTCGGAGCGCGGAGCTTATCAGTAGGGATGACCCTGTTATAGGTGTTGGCATGGGAGCATTTTTCTATTGCTCAGCCATTTTCGGTTGCAAATAGACCAACCAACAGACCCTATGTGTTCAGATACAGAGGTTAGTTTACATAGGCCCGGATGGGCAAGTTAGAGCACTGGAGGTGGGTCTTCGACGATACAGAGACAGTTACCTAGCGTCTGTACCTCGACTATGAGCAGTGGGACGAGGATGATGCAGTATTGGGATTTCTTTGTGATTCCATGTATCTCATTGGTCGGACACCATTTGTTTTAGAGCGATTCTTGTTGCGTCGAGTGTACCGACAGTACGACATTGTGCAGTGTATGCCATAGGGAGTTGCCCACTATGCGAGGCGATGGATGGATATTCCTGATTGGGGTCCCTATCTGTCTTATGATGCCCTAGTAGAGGGATATAGAGCACTGCAACCATCACCTTGGGACATGCGCATAGATATTGCAGAGGCACCAGTTACTGAGGAGTATGCCACATTCCTGGCCTTGTTCCACATCCTCGCATCACCATCCCAGATGAGCCAATGCCATTACTAGTAGAGGATGATGTGGCAGAGGGCACCGCAGAGAGTGAGGGTGATACTCCGGTAGGCAGTAGCATGGAGAGTGGTAGTGATGATAGCAGCAATGATGACAGTGATGGCGATAATGGAGGAGACAGAGGGGTAGGGCCAACCATCAACAGTGCTCCATTTTCCAGCAAGCCTTGCAAGAGGCAAGTAGTGACAGTGCCAGTGGTAGATCAACAGAGATAGATAGCAGGTCTCCAGGCATAGGTTTAGATATTACAGGGGTAGTTGGTACAGGCTCGAGGTTTGCTCGTTCAGACCCAAACTCAGATGCAGGCCTAGGTGTAGGCTCATGCTCAGGCTTTAGCGCAGGTTCAAGGACAGTTGGCTGTTGTGCAGACGCAGGTGGCTACATTGACAGCTGAGCGAGATAGTGCTTGCTAGATTGTTGAGAGGGCACAGGAGACAGCAGAGACTCTCCAGAGAGTGGCTGATGGTACCTTGGTGGTAGAGTATATGAGAGAGGTTTTGCGGGCTGCCCGAGAGGTCGAGTTTTATAGAGGCAGGTATCATGATGCAGTGCCTGCTAAGCGCAGAGTTAGCTATGCCCTGTCGAGATCTGGGTGGACACACACATGGACAGTCAGTGAGGGGGTGACACAACCTCCACATAGAAATCCCTAAGACCCTGGTTCCTCTGGGGGTGGTGGTGGTACTGGTCCTATCGGGCCCACACATTCTGGCAGTAGCAGATCGTAGATGCTATTGTGATTCTTGCTTTGAGCCATGATGTATATTATGATGTACCTCATATTTGATGATGTATTTTTATTCCAGACTTCATTGTATACTTGACACTTGATGATATATATATGAGTTGCAGTTGATGTGGTTTTATGATGGTTTATGATTTCTATGTGATAGGTGCATTTATTATGTGATTTATGCAATATGTGATGATCTATATGAATGATTTTATTTCGATATGTGATGATGTAATGATGAATGATTTTATTTCAATATGTGATGATGTAATGATAAATGATTTTGTAGAATACCTTATATATGGATATATTATGTGATGTAAATGTATAGATGGATGGATAGATGCTTTTTATTTTATAAATTCGATGATGATAAAATGATGATTTCATGATGATTGATAATGGATGGATTTAAATGAGAATAATGACATGACTTGCATTTATTAAATGTATGGATGGTAAATGATGTATGCATATGATGTTGGATAAATGATAATGTAATGAATGTTTTTATGGTAAAAATGAACCTAATGTACTTATGGTACAATTTAATTCATAATTTATTTGATGTATGATAAAATGTATGAATGATGAAATGATGATACTAAATGATGTGATGATGACTCCTACATGTTTTTGATGATGTTTTTTTTTTGGATTTATGTCAAGTATACTCAGTCTTATTTGTAGATTAGACAATCATTTATTAGAGCCCTTTATGCAACAAATACTCTGCAGATAATGAACATGATGAATGCTATCTAATTCTAACATGCAACTATATGTAAAAAACGATTGTCATTTTAACAGTACTTTGTGCCTTTTGTCATCATAGAGCTTTATTGAATGTTGAAAGTGAATACAAGCATCAATGGTATGTGTTAGACCAATGACGACCTGAGTACCTCTTTCATGATTTTTGATATTGCAAGTGAACACAAGCATTTAGGTATGATTTAACCGAGATGACTTGAGCATTCATTGCATAAATAGGTAGTGGTTAATCATTTTAATGTGTGAATTCTGAATGTCATCGGTGATACATTTGCATAGCACATCCCCCAACAATTCATACATTTATATGATTAACTTACAGATAATAGATAATAAAAAATCATTCTTCTTCCTTGTTTCTCTAGTTCAATACATCATTGAGTTACTCCAAAGAAATGATAATCAAAATACAAGTTATCCATTGTTGACATTAAAGTGTTTCATTCATTATTCAGATTTTAGATCATCCATCCTGATTTTGACATGTTTTTGGATTTGCGAGATTTATCCTAAAGACCTAACCTACTAACCTATCCTAGGGGTCTCAAGGGTTGATCAAAGATTAGCCTTGCCTGTGTTATACATGCAGAGACCACGTAGTTCGACTGACACTGACCTATGTTTTTGGATTGTGTTTTTTTAGACTTAACCTTTCGACATATTTTTGGTTTTTCGATATGATATGGATGGTTGATACCTCTGACAATGGTTGATGTTACATGTTGATTGTTGTTTTGTTTTTCTGCTATACCATTGTTTTCCCTTTTGGTAAAATCGATGTTGTTGTTGCCCCTAGTGATATCCAAATGTTGCCCCCAAGCTTTGGAGTGATACTTGACTATTTGAACATGATTTTTGATATGGATGCAAAAGATGTCAAGACTATTGACATGATATGAAATGGTACTGACTGCTAGATTAATGATCCTGATATATATCAAAAATAGATAGGAAAGCTGATATTAGAATCACTTACGGTGCCTGTTTCCAGGTTTTCACCATATGTTTTGATTACACTCTTTGTGTTTTTGTATTTTTCTCATTTTTCTCTTTTTCTTTCTTTTTGTAGTTTCTATTTTTTTTGCATTTTTGTGTTGCCAAGATGCCTGTTTGCCAAGTTTTCATCAAGGAAACCATTTTTCAGAAGTTTGACCCGTGCATTAGGAGATTCAAGCATAGAATTTTCTGAGATGGATATTGTTGATAGGTTCATCAAAAAAATTCCCTTTTGACATTGATAGCTGATATGCTCCTGATCCATACACTGATATGATGACAAAGGGACCAAGCCAGTTTGGCTCAAATTTTCCTTTCTTCTCCCTATCCTACTGATTCTTAGGGTTTTCTTTTAGTACCAAATCACCAACCTAAAAGACCCTCAGTTTGACCTTGTGGTTGTAACTTCTTGAAATCCACTGTTGATAAGCCGTTAGATGGTTAACAACTTGTTGACGACGCTCATTCAACAACTCCAGTTCCTGTAGTCTAGACACCCTATAGTCTTCATTTGAAATGATACCTCTGAGTGATACTCGAAGGGATGGGATCTCTACTTCAATGGGTAATATGGCTTCTGATCCATATACCAAGGCATATGGCGTAGCTCTCGTTGGTGTTCTGATACTTGTTCTGTAGGCCCATAGTTTAGGATTGAGTTGAACATGCCAATCACGTCCAACCCCATTAACTGTCTTTTTGAGAATTTTGAGTATTATCTTGTTTGAGGCCTCTGCTTGGCCATTCCCTTGAGGATAGTATGGTGTTGAAAACCGATGTTGGATATGAAACTTATCACATAGTTCTTGGACATCTTGATTCTTGAAAGGTCATCCATTATCAGTGATAATGGATTGAGGTATGCCATACCGACATATTATGTAGTTCAAGATGAAAGAGGAAATCTGTTTCCCATTGATGGTTGTAAGAGGTACTGCTTCAATCCATTTTGTGAAATATTTTGTAGCTATTATAAAGAACTTGTGTCCATTAGATGAAGATGGATTTATTTTTCCTACTAGATCTAGACCCCATTGAAAAAAAGGCCACGTCGATGTGAAGGGATGTAGTTCTTGTGCTGGTGCATGAATCAAATTGCTGTGGATTTGACACTTTTGACATTTCTTAACAAACTGATAGGATTCTTTCTCCATACATGGCCAATAATATCCCAAATGGAAGAGTTTCTTAGCTAGAGTTATCCCACTCGAGTGAGTGCCACAAATACCCTCGTGAACCTCTCGTAGGGCCGTTTTAGATTCGTTATGTTCTAGACATCGAAGTAAAGTACCATCAAGACCTCGAACATAAAGTATGTTGGTGATTAAAGTATGTCGTGCGGATTGGCGGATGAAGTTTTGTTTTTGATTCCTGGATAGATCAGGAGGAAGGACATCATTTTTCAGGTAAGCATAGATCGTTTCGTAGATGGAGGTTTTTGTGGCTTCGATATGGTAGATGGTAGTGGATTCTGGGTTATCATGGGAAGGACATGGCACTTTTTCTACCATAAACTCATAACAAACACATTTCTCAGGCAATTGTAGTAATGAAACAATTGTAGCCATAACATCCGCAGCTTTATTTTTCACCCTTGGAATTTGATCAAACTTGATACTGACAAAGGACTGTTTCAGATTATTTATTTGTTGCTTGTAGGGCATTAACTTTTCATCTTTTGTTTGATACTTTTCATTTACTTGATAAATGACTAGTTGAGAATCCCCATATACCTGTAAGTCCGTGATCTTCCACTGAATTGCTATTTTGACGCCAATGATTAATGCTTCATATTCTGCCACATTATTTGTACACTGAAACATTAATCTATATGATTTTCGAATGGTGTGTCCTTGTGGAGAGATGAAAAAAATTCCTGCTCCTGATCCGCACTGTGTATATGATCCATCAAAATATAAAACCCATTGTTGGGGCATCACTGCTAGAATGTCTGCATCTAGAAACTCCATTGTCATTGGTCGATCATATGGTAAAGGAGCCTCTACTAATTGTTCAACGATTTACTTTCCCTTGATTGCCTTTCTCTCTACATACTGAATGTCAAATTTGCTTAATAGCATGACCCACTTTGCCAGTCTACCTATTAAGGCAGCTTTATTGAGTAGATATTTTAAAGGATCGATCTTTGCTATCAGCTTGATTGTATGAGTTAGCATGTAGTGTCTCAGCTATTGAGTAGCGAATACTACCATCAAACAAGATTTTTCTATGAAAGTGTAATTAATTTCATATCCATTTAAAGTCCGATTGATGTAGTAGATAGCATGTTCTTTTCCTTCATAATCCTCTTGTGCTAATAGTGCCCCCAAAGAGATATCTGTTGTGGCAATGTACAATATGAGAGGCCTTCCTTCTATTGGTGGCATGAGAATGGGTGGTGACATTAGATACTGCTTGATTTGATTGAATGTCGTTTCACACCCTTCGTCCCACTTGAAAACAATGTTTTTATGTAATAGATGATTAAAAGGATGACTTTTGTCTGCCAGCTGGGAAATGAAACTTCTGATTGATTGGAGCCTTCCCTGTAGTGACCTGAGTTGACTTATATTCTTAGGAGGTGGCATCTCCATAATTGATTTTACTTTTGCTGGATCCACCTCAATGCCTTTTCCTGAGATAATGTACCCTAATAGTTTTGCTGATGTGACCCCAAAGACACACTTCTTGGGGTTTAACCTGACATTGAATTTTTCCATGCGTGTGAATATTTTGTCGAGGATATGCAGATGTCCTTCCTTAGTAGTAGATTTTTCCAAGATGTCATCCACGTAATCTTCCATGAAGGTGTGCATCATATCATGGAAGATTGTCGTCATTGCTCTTTGATAAGTAGCTCTTGCGTTCTTTAGACCAAATGGCATGACATTCCAGCAAAAAGTTCCCCATGGACATGTAAAAGCTGTCTTTTCTTGATTTTTAGGAGCTATTTTTATTTGATTGTATCCTGAGAAACTGTCCATGATTGACAACATGGCATGCCTAGCTATTAAGTCCACAATGATGTCAATATTTGGTAGTGGAAAATCATCCTTTGAGCATGCTTTATTTAGGTCCCTGAAATCTTAACATATTCTGATGCTATTGTCCGGTTTTGAAATAGGTACAAGGTTTGATATCCATTCAGCATAGTCTATAGACCGTATGAATCCAACATCCAATAATTTCTTTAGCTCTGTCTTTACCATCAATGCAATGTGGGGATGCATTTTTCTTAATTTTTGCTTGACAGGTTTGATTCCTGCGGGCAAAGACAAGTGATGCATGAGCAGATTTGAGTCTAAGCCTGGCATATCAGAATATGACCAAGCGAAGTTGATGCTTCTTTCTTTAAAGAATTTGATGAATTCTGGTCTTTCTTGTTCTGTCATGGACTCCGCCAGATGTAGGATTTTTTCCTTATCTTCAGTGCCAATATTCAAAGACTATGTTGGTTCCACTAGGACTGATGATTGTTCATGATAGTGTTTCAGAAGAGTGTCAAATCTTCCATCTTTCAGTGCCTCAAAAAGGTTTTCACTGTTAGATGCGTTCTTTATTTTTACTTTTTCCAGATCTAATGCTGCCATAGAATGGTTTTCACCATTAGATCTATTTTCCCTGTTGTTATTTTTGCAACTGGAAGATTTGACACCCTCCTACCAAGTCGTGATGTTATGAGTATTATAGAAAAAATTTGTACTAGGTTCAGTATGACATAGGAAGTTTACGATGGCATCATCATTTGTAAATATCGGTATATTCATAGGTTCAATAGGTTCCCAGTCAATGAGTTCAGGATGGATTAATGGCATAAAGTTATCAGATTCATTCAATGTGATGGATGTAAGGGTTTGGACAGCCATTTCATCACAATCGTTTATTGGAATATTGAGGTCCGTGATGGTACTTTCTTCAAGATTGTCTAGTCCACTCGAAGTCTGCTCATCCCCACTCGAATCATCGATATCTAGTGAACCTTCCACGAGTGGTCTAGACCTAGAACCTTGGCCCTCCTCACGCGTTGGTGCATATTTTTGAATCACATCGACTAGAATATCAATGAAAAATAGATCAGAATACAATGCCCACTCATATTCATTTGAGTCTGTTTCAGAACTATCTCTAAATTGAAGGACATTTTCTATAGTCGTCTTTGTTAGCTCCTACTTCTCTTCTTCAGAGTATCCTAGTCCTGGCTTCTCATTTGTGTGGAGAGTGAGGAGTTGAATAGGCTCTGTGATTCCATCCTTTCTTAATCCAATGGGTCCTTGTCCTTCATACCCCATCTTTTCTAAAATAGCTTTTCCTTTTCCATATTTATCGATGTTGATGGTGACGTTTTTGATACTGATATTTGATGTAGAGGGTTTCTTCATCTTTTTATAGCCAATCCAGGATTGCTTTGTTATTTTTTTCATCCTCTATTGTACCTTTTTTGACAAACCTTTCATCAAGAGCTGTGACTGGTAATGACATTTGAGATTTGATCATAGATGGTTTACCATATGTCCTAGGAGATGGAATTAACTATGATAGGTTAACGATTCCTCCATAGAATATGTTCCCATTACTTTGTCCATCAGTTGAACTTTCTCTTGAAACTTTTGTGATAAAGATGTTTGTTGATCTTGACTATCTGTTGATTGAATTTGAACAAGACTTGTCTCTTTTTCTTTACCCTTCTTCTCGACCCACTTGGTGGTGATACCTGGACATTGGTCTTCTTTGGATGGTTGTGAACATGATGCTTCCCTGTTGTGTGGTATAAATGTATCTTGAGAGATCCTAAGGGTGTCACAATGTTGAGGATGATTGTAATCACAGATATAGTTACCTCTCGTCCATTTATTGGGAAATTCAAACATTGATGATATGTTGAAGGTACAACCTGCATTTCATGGATCCATGGTCATCCTAAGAGAATGTTGTATGTTAACTCTTTCTCCAGCACTTGACATGCTATATGTTTCATCATGGGTCCCACTTGAATGGGTAGCACAATCAAGCCTTTGGACGATCTTTCTTCCTCATCATATGCTTTGATAGTCATTTTTCTGCGAGAATCAATAGCA
>CM021106.1:305444010-305746869 GCA_007115665.2 Sequoiadendron giganteum | reverse complement strand
ACTTCAACCAGCAATAAATACAGTAAAATAGGAAAATAATATAAAATAAATAGCACCACATGATAGTGTTCGGAACTAGCTTTCTGATGATATCTCGTTTGCCCGATTTCGATACCGTATGCCCAAGTTATACAAAAAAGGAAAAAACTACTTCTTTAGAGAAAACTAGGGTTAGGAGGGGACAAACACCACCGTACGGACACTGACGTCATGCTAACGTCATTGGTTCAAGGGCATAAATTTGACGGCCTATAGGCCGTCGCAGCAAAAAAGCACCCCCCCTGCAGAAAAAATCCATCGGAGCCCCTGGTCGTTGATATGACCAGGGGTTGGGTGTTGAGTTCGGCCGGGGGCCAGGCATGGAGCTCCTGGTCCCCGATAAGACCCTGGGCCGCAGGAGGAAGCCCTCAGGGGCTGCAATGGCCGGCGGTGGAGTCGGTGGTGCTGCATGGGGCCGCCACCGGCGGCTGCGGATCGGTGGCCACCCGGTGGCGGGAGCCGTTTGAATTGGGGGCGCAGGCATGGATCCCGAAAAAGGGTTTTTTAAATTTTTTTATCGATTTTCGTGCCTTGTGCAGCATGGGCTTCCCTGGCAAAAAAAATTTGCCTCAGAAATAAACTGCTCGAAAATGGACGATTTGACAAGCGTTTCTAAGGTTTTGGGGCGCTGTGAACGTGATGGCGACGTCCGTTTGAGCCCATAGTGTCCCAAAAATTTGGCTACCCCTAGATCTTGCAAAAAAGATGTTTGTGGAAACCCTTGCACTTGAAACTCATTGAGAAGCCATATCTTCAGATCACGAACATGCAGCGACAGGTCTGGAGCTTTGATACCATGTTAGAATCCAAGATCACCTGCATACAAATGGATACTTGTCACATGCAAAAGACATTCAGAACAAAGGAAGAGATGTTCTATAAACCTCAAAGTGTAAAATGCATTATCAGAATCTCTGTTATTACAAAGAGATCAATCCTTATGAAGGAGATCAAGAAACCCTAAATGAAACCCTAGTGTGCACACTTAATAATTAATCAATTATTAATGTGCCTAAGTTTAGCTTAAGAAACTAGAGGAATAAGTGAATTAATTAATTAACCAGTATGATATAATTAATTAAGCGTAATAAATTATTACTCTAACATGGTATACACTTTACACTTGCTTATGGAAAACATCTTGACATGGGTCACTATAATTGATCCCATCCTACCCAAAATTATCTGAGCCATGAGGTATTGTCTAAAGGGGCATACTCTATCCAAACATGTTATCCTATCACAGGATATTCCATCACCCACATTATTAGACACTGGGGGAAAATAATTCCATCTTGCTTCAGAATAAATCTTGATCTATGTCTTCTAGCTCACGGTGTGATCGAGACATTATCCCAACCACAAGGTATCCCACCAATGCACTATCAAGGTAACCTTTGAAACAGTTCATCCCGAAAACAAGGTGTACCACCAACGCACTACAAAGGTAACCTTCAAAGATACCGACAACGTGGATTATTCCTTCACTTGAAAATTCTAAGATATCAACAATTGCTTGAACCTCACATCTAGTTCAAGTAAGCTTTTCTGTAACTTATCCTCTAAAAAAAAAAGTGAAAATATCAATCCAAGTTGTCTAAATCTTACACCCCAGGCAAAAGGGTAAAAATCCAAAAAAATAGAAAAAAGAGAAAAAAATATGAAAAAAAAAGAAGCAAGAAAAATAATAGAGAAATAAAAGTTCTTTAAGTGAAAGACACTTTGTGGTGCTTCTAGAACAAGTACCCTAGTGAGAACCTGGAAAATAGGTGCTATGCTTGAATCAGACTTGCATCATTATCTATCAGTACCATCCACAACATCCACCCATTTGTCCCATAATAAAGCATATGTCCAACCATGGTTTGTTTATGATTTCAGGGAAATTCATCTTGTCACAAATTGGGGCAACTTCCTGAAGCTGGTCATGGATTAGATCTTTGTGCATCCTATCATGGTCGAAAAATAATAAAATAAAAACATCCCAGAACAACAAAAAAAAACATTTGAAAACATAAAAAAAAATCATTGTTGGATTATTCCTTCACTCAAATAGTTTAAGATATCAACATTTGCTTGAACCTCACAACTAGTTCAAGTAGATTTCCCACAATATATCCTCTAGAGATAGAAGTGGAATAACAATCCAAATTATAAATGTTGTTTATCCAACAATAGTTTATGGTTTGAGTCAAATGGTCAAACTACGTAATCTCTGTGTGAACAACATAGGAAAGGCTTAACAACCCCCAAGACCCTAGGTCAGTCCCCTTAGGTTTCTATCATGCTTTATTTCAACTTAGTCAAAAAAATATAAAATCCAAAAACATTCACAAAACAAAAAAAAAGTCAAAAACATCCAAAACAGTTGAACTATGTGGTCTCTGCATGTACAATGTAGGCAAGACTTATCTTTGATGAGCCCCCTTGAGGCCCTAGGTTAGTCCCCTAAAAACAATAAAAAAACCATAATAAAACTAAAAAAATTAAAAAATTCCTATCTCCATCATCACAATCCACAATAAACTTTTCATCCATAATAAACAAATCATCACACTCACTCTTTGACAAAACAAACAAATAAACGAAGCAAAAAAATCGCAAAGCTCTGACTATAAATAGATGGAAACAATGCCAAAGTATCAACTACCTATATTTTTGACAAGTCCCAACAACATCTTGAGATATGCCTTAATGGATATGTTCCTATGATAGACATGATCAACACCGAATAATAGCCCTACCCCAAGTAGATATGGCAAGTGATACTGCAACTTTATTTTTATCTTTTTTATAGTCTTATCTTTTCGATTTATTTTATTGACTCATTCCAAGGATCTTTCAAGGATGTCCATAAGGATTTAGAGAAGAAGGAATGGGGGCAATTGAGCGTCATTTCAATTTGTTGTTTGTAAGATCTTTTTGTAATACTACCATGAAGAATACTTGCTTTATTGAGTGTATAAGAGTTGTATTGAAATAATTCATGAAGCAGTTGCATGTTAGGTGTTTTATACCTCTCTGTGTGACTGGTCTGAAAAGTTTTTAACACAACCCAACTATATACTTTAAACAAAGTTTTCATATGTCCGAAATGAGGAAGAATACTCTTTGTTTGTAGAGTCAAAGTCCAAGCAATGGATATAAAGTCACCTTGGTTCATTGTATATGTTTGCTACATCAAACAGGATTGTTCAAAACTGTGAAGCCTCCAAGTAAAGAAAAATCAACATCATCAACTACTAATAACATCAAAATTCTATCCATCATCAAATATTTCTTCTAACTGACATCCATCCTACATAGCAATATCATTAGTACAATAGCCATCCTTCATCCACAATATTGTCAATACATACCATGATGATAATAAATAAATAAAAACATCATGTATCACATATGGGGCATACATCCATCATATATCAACATCATATATCAAACGATATATCGATCATCCATAATAAAAAATCATATGAAGCAAAGTATTATTCATCCATCCATATCATAGGCATAAACCAAAAACATACATAAGCATACATCATCATAAATAGTCATCCATGATCATCACATAGCACATAATAAAGCTGAATCGAAGAAGGTATATCTCATATATATCATCATCAAAAAAGGGGAGTGATATAAAGACATGGGTATTAAAAAAAAAACCACAATCACAATAAACAATCACAAGGAAATGATGCTTTAGGACAACAGGAATTGAATCATGATATTTCAACATAGCCTTAGAATGCCTTTCCTACATTCTATCCAATGGATAACAAGATTTACTTTCATGACTTTAAAACAACAAAAAGAATACAAGTTGTCTAGTTACTTTATAACTCAATTATCTTTCCAACCATACCATGTGTAGGTCATGCACAAGCTGTACAAATCATATAAATGTAAAAGAATAGTAAAAAACATGGAAAACACCAATGTCTTTAATCCTCAAAGATGCAAATTGTCATTGATCTCTTCTCCAACCACCAAATTCGACTTGGAGAGTCCAAAATATATCATCTACAATCATTTCAAACTATTTGAAACCAATTTCAACCAACTAACCAACCTATGCAACTACCATGATAACTTTTGAAAAGGTGCTTAACAACTTTTGATAACATTGTGCAACTTTTACATATTTTATCCAAATGACCCCAAACTTTCACAAATGACTCCAAATGATCATTAATGGTCCAAAATGACCTTATTGAAATCAAACAACACAAAAAAAGATAAAAACTCAAAAAATGATCTCATATGCATGAGGCTTCACCTGCACCAAAGAGAATGTCATAAGTACATCATCATTAGTGAAACAAGTCTGATAGGATAATACAAAATAATACATATATACAAGGCCTCGACTGGGCCGATGAATATATATATATACAAAAATCATGTCTGCAAGATGTCTCTAAGCGATAAACAATGTAAAGATCAAGTACAAAAAGTAAAACTACCTTACAAGAAGGAAAAAACCCTATAGACCAGGCTACAAACCACCAAATGGATTTGGCTATCTAACATAATGATCACCTACATCAAAACCACCACCACCATCACTTGCAGCACTAGGCTCTCTGAACCATGGATGCCGAGCAACCCTAAGAATAGTAGCATCATACAAGGTTTTATAGTATGTGGAAATCTGTAAAAAATGATCTCGCTCAGCTCACATACTATCACACTCTACCCTAAGAGTATCTCTCTTTGTTGTAAGCAACTATACCTAAGGATCTGTAAAATTTCATCATCCACTCTCACTATCTTGCTCAACCCTCAAACTCTCCCTCTCTGTGGTCAGAGTAGCAACCTGAGCCTCCGTGGCCTATCGCTGCACTATCTTTGCATATCTAGCATTAGTCATCTGAGCTAACTATATACCTCCATCCCCAGGTGGTGGTTGGGGACCCGACACCTATCCATGACCTTGCACCTAGGCATATGCTCATCCAGACCACCCTGTGCCCCATCATGTTGGGTCCTATCCAAATGCTCTGCAAGAAACTCAATGCGAAGTCACTCCCCATGTCGACCTATAATACCTTATCTGCCTAATTCAAGATCACCCCCAGGATCTATAAATATCAAAGGCCTGCATCGTGCCCACCACTGATCAAAATCAAGTGTCGTACCTAGATCTACTAAACCAATCGGCCAACCCCAACCAACTAGGAAAAATGCTCTGAATGCACCAAAAATAACATCTTTGTCTACTTGGTGACCCCATACTCGGACCTCTCTAGTGGTCCGACTAGACCAAGCCTCATACGTATAAGGAAACTGGCCTTGTCTCTCTCCAAACTAATGACATACTCTGTCTGATAAGTAACGCTCTAATAGAGAATGAGATCAACCAATAAATCATCTGGTCTGCGATAGTAAACAAGATGCTCTGGATCCTCTGACTATGCCTCATAGTCCATATAAGGTCTCCACACAAAACCCAGCATCTCATCGAAAACATGACGCCAATAGGGAAGATCTCTAGGTAGGGTGTAATGTAGGAAATATCCATAACAATATGAGTACGGATAATTAGGAGTATGATCTTGTATCCCATTAGTTCGAGCAATTGCGATGTGCTCCCAAGACCAAATTTGCAAAAGAGAGATGCTTGCAAAAATAGATTTCCTGCCCCAATATACAACCCATGCATATCTTTATAGAGGTGGGCGAGAAGACATGGACCCAAAGTACATTTGGTACCATGCTCAAACATACCCTCAATGCAAATACTCCATATAATAGGGAACTATCGACCTATCCTATCAAGAACAACTAGTCTTGAAATCAAACCACAAAGGACAAGGGAAATAGGGTCTACACTGCCAATGAACTCAGACAAATCAATCTCGAACTATCACACCTCCATGTGTCTAACACCCAACACACATTGCATGGAACGAGTATCTCATCAAACATGACATGTCATGAGCTCACCATGGATGGGAATGCGAAGAATCCTCCACATGTCCTCAAGCGTAATGGTCACCTCTCTTGTGGGTAAATGAAATGAGGACGTCTCTAAATGCCACAGCTCGATGAGCGTGGTCATCATTTTTGTATGAGTTCGAATGGGAGGCATATAACATAAATGATGTAGCCTGACCACATCTAGAAAATATCACTCCAAAACATTGAAATGGGACAATCAAATTAAATATATCTTGAGGTTGTCTCTCTCTCGGATACAGTGGTTTAAGGACCACCTGCAATCATTTTAACCCACGATGTTGGGGTTTCATTCTGAACACGTAAAAAGATGTAAAATGACATAAAAATGATGAAAAACAAAACTTGCAATTCCAAATAGGAAAAAGCTAACAACATTTATAAAATACAAAGAAACAAGAGCAAATGAAAAGGAGCAACAACAAAAGTGAGGGTTTAGAGCAAGGGCGAGGGTTTATGTTAAGGGTAAGAAAATAAAATGCAAGGATCTAAAGCAGATGTAAGGAAACAATCTAAACAACAAACCAATGCAAGGATCTAGAACAAGGGCAAGGATTTAAATCAACTGCTACTTCCAAGGGAAAAGTTTTAGGTCAAAGGCGAGGATCTTGATTAAGGGCAAGGGTTTTATGTCAAGTGTGAGCTTCTTGGGCAAGAAAGTGCAAGGAAAATGATGCAGATGCTTTGAAATCATGAAATTTATTTTATTGACCTAAGAAACTTTGTACACAAAATATGAGAACAAGACAAGATGAAAGCGAGAAGCGAGAGGGTACATACCAAGCCACCAATTCTTGAGGGCCGTTTAAACTCCCAAAACAGGTCTGAATGATGTAGGGCTCCCCGAATCCTTGTCATTGCTCCTCGATAACTTCTAGAATGGGAAATCCAGAGACAAGAATTAGCTATAGGATCAAAGCACAAATGAGGTAGTTAGAACCCTAATTCCCTATATTAAACCTCAAAAACCCTAGTTTTTGCCTAGGAAGTCCTAATTGTTAAAGAAGGAACCTTCCTATGTTCAACTTAGGACTTCTTGGGAACATTGGAACTAGCAACAAGGGACCCATAGACCTAATTTTTCATCCTAAACACATTTGAACTAAAATAGAACAGTGTCAAGAGTCTGACCTCAAACTCATAATATTTAGCCAACTTCTCAAGGGGGTAGCATGAATGTCCTACCATCATTCCGAAAAATGCCAAAGCACAACATCATTCCACAAAACACTTGGGCCCAGTGGGGCATAATTTTTTTGAAAAACTTGATCTTAAAAAATGGAATCTTTGAAACAAAGCAACTAGTAATTTGTCTCAAAGAGGGGCAAAATGTAGACATGTAAAATTGACCTAACACCTATCACACACCTTAAACAACATCAAACATCATCAAACAACATTAAACAACATCAAACAACATCCAAAACCCTAATTTCCTCTATTAATTGAATAATACAACATTATTTAATTAATTCACCTTTTCATCATTTTTTGACTAATTAAATAAATTCCATTTATTTAATAAATTCCTAAAACCCTATTTCTACTATTAATTGAATAAAACAACATTATTTAATTAATTCATGTTTTCATCATTTCGACATATTAAATAGATCACATTTATTTAATAAAGTCCTAATTTAACTTTATTTCATCCCAATTAGTTAAATAACACCAATTATTTAATTACATCACTAAATCATTTTATTCCCCCAAG
Source organism: Sequoiadendron giganteum (assembly GCA_007115665.2). Lineage (NCBI taxonomy): Eukaryota > Viridiplantae > Streptophyta > Pinopsida > Cupressales > Cupressaceae > Sequoiadendron > Sequoiadendron giganteum. The sequence continues at coordinate 305,739,152 of CM021106.1, read as the reverse complement.
TCGATTGAATTATTAAATCATAATAATTTAATTAAGTCACTTTTCCCTCCAAATTTTAATAATTAAATCAAACTATTCAAACCATTTATCAAAAATCAAATCAAACTAATGCAACTTTGTTTGCAAAAGTCAAACTTGATTTGCACATTCAACTCCAAAAAAAATTAATTAATTAAATCAATTAATCATTTATCCTCAGCCACTTTTTGATCAAGCAAATTATGATTGCTGACTGTTCAATCTAAATTGCTAACTAACCCATCTATTTCCTAACTAAGCAATCTAAATCCTGACTGATCAATCTAATTCTTGACCAATCAATCTAAATCCCAACTAACCAATTTATTCTTCAATCAAAAAAGTTGTGCAATCTACTTTGCATAATCTATTAATGTCTAAATCCTCTCAACACTTTTCAACCATTGATCTAGATATTCTCCAACACGATCCTGATCATCCATTTCAAATCTCATTTTCTATATAACAAACCTCTTACCTCACAAAAAGGATAGAAGAGTCAACATCATTTGCACAACAAAGTACTGTCGACATTCACAACCACCATTAGAGCTTCAACATTTCTTTGATCAACCAACCATTCAAGCATCAAGATTTTTGCAAAAAAACTATGGAGGCTTCACAGTGATACGAACAATCCAACATTAGGTGAACACACTCCGATACACGATGGTAACACTTTGTTTTTGTTTTGCATTCAATTTGGTAATCATAGGATTTCCTAATAAGTTTTCAATAGCTTAGTTTCATTTCGTAAGTGTAGGATTAAATCTAGATTAGTATTCTTGATCTTAGATTAGATTCTGATTTCAAGTACATTTCTCTTGTTTTGCATCTATGATTTCCCCCCTCACAGAGTTTTATTAGATCTTATGATTTTGTAGAGGAATTGAGCAAGACCTTTGCTCATATTCGTTTCACTGATCTTCTCATGAACGCTGTTGATTGTAAGAATGTTCTTTTTTATGCTACAGTATTAGGCCATTTAGTGCATGGTGCTTCAACCTCTTGGGTTAATCATGTTGGAATTGATCTTGACTTGCCTAGTTTTATGCTCTAAGAAACTTTTTTTGCCTTCGATATTAGGAAATTATATCTCAATGCCAACATTTCTAGGAGAGGCAGTCCTATTCTCTACTTGCAACTTTGGGTGTACAATATTTGTGTTAAACATATCATGATCAATGATTGGGTTGTGATTAACATAGTCTATCTTCCCTTCTATGGTATACTAGGGTATGATGAGTCACATATTACCACATTTACAACACTATTAGCAACTATGATAAATTAAAAACCAATATCATTGGGGACATTTTCCTTCCTTTTACTCTCAATCAGGTGTAAATGCATGGATTAATTTGAAAGAGATTATCAACTAAAATCCCATGATTGAAAGATATGCATAAAATGGATTTTTTGAAAAGGGTTTAGAAACTTTCAAGAAAATGCAATTGGCGAGTGTAAAGCCACATGCAACATCCTCCCTACCTTTGCCAAAATGGGAGCTTTGAAACATGAGCTCCCATTTTTGCATAGGCATCCTAGAGGATGATTCTTGTGGCTTTACACCTACCAATTACATTTTCTTGAAAGATTCTAAACCCTTTTCAACAAATTCATTTTGTGCATCACATTTTTAAGTGATGTAAGGAATCATATTTCTATGGAATAATTATAAACAGTGCTAACAACATGAAATTGTAAGTGTGGAATGAGGTGTAAAGCACAAAACACTTCTTAATACGACATTATATCAAAGACAAATCAAATTGAACTAAATCAAAGCAAGAATCTATCGAAAGTGTCATATTGTTCTCTATCTCCAAAGATTTATTAAATCAAAATGGCTCTCAGATCGTGAGTGCACTATGATTGTTAAAATGACAATTCAAAGAACGAGATGGATGCTAAATACAGGAAACTAATTCTATATGATGATTTCTAAATGATTAAACATGAAAATTAACAAATGAAGAGCTACAGGAGGCAGCCATGATATGAAAACTTGATTGCTGGATGCTTGGATGCTTGGATGCTTAATTAATTTGTGCTTGAATTCCTGCAGAGTAAGAGTGCATAAACTTGATTATATGGATCTTTGGTTCAATGAGGCTATATTTATAGATTTCTTGGCTGTAGAAATACATAGGGAAGACATTAAGAGGCTTGGACTCAATCTGGAGGATTGAATGGTGAGATATGAAGGAGATTGAGAGAAAGATGAAGATTATCTCTACCCATGAAAACACCAGGCAAGAGAAGAGGAAAGATTGATGGAGGAAGATTGAGAGATCAAATTCCAAATTTGTCTCCAAAACTTCCCGTGAAGTTTCAATCAATTAATTTTGACATATTTTAGACATGGTTTAGACATAGGATATCTAATTCATTTTTGAGAGAATATATATGGAATATTCTTTGTGCTTTAATTCAAATATTTTGATTTATTTAAATTAGCAAAAGAGGGATAAATAATTCAATAAAACGAACTATAGGATAGTTGTTTATTAAATTAGACAGAAGAATATGGCAATTAATCAATAAAGTGTTTTGATCTTTATTTAATTAATTTAAGATGGATGTGATAGATTGAAATAGGGTTTTGATAATTAAATTGAGCAAAGTATTTAAACATTGAAATAGGGATTTGATAATTAAATCGAACAAAGTATTTAATTTTGTTTATTTAATTAAGATGAATTTAAATGTGAACTATATAAATAAATATTTCTATTTATTCAATAGTAGAGGAAATTAAGATAATTAATCAAATAATTTGTATTTAATTAATCAGATGCTCTAGACCAATTTTAGGTGTATAAATTTTGCCCCTCTTCGAAGTGATGTGTTTACGCGTTGCTTCGAAGAAAATTTTGCTGCTACTACCAGGATCGATGATGATAAAAAATAATTCCGTATGCCCTAGACATGCCCCAGACATTGATTTTCAGATGATTGTTGATAATATGCCCCCTCGAGAGATAAATTAATGATTTGATGATTTTTAGAATTTTTCAAAAATTTATGATTTTCTGATGATTTGATGATGATTGAATGATGAAATAATTTATCTCCTGACAAGTGATGAAGAAATCTAGCCTGCAGATGAATTTTAATTAATTTTATAGATTAAATTAATCAAAAGATAATAAAAATCCACCAAAAATACTTTTCCAAAAATTATATATAGTCCAAAAGGTCATTTTCAAAGTCATTTGCAATATTTGAGTTTGAAAACCTTTGTGATAAAGACTTTTCTGCCAGCTGGAGCAAGATGCCTATCCCCTACCACACTCACCATTTTGAACATGTTCGGCATCATCGACGGTCGGCCACATATGGACCTCCGGTATGTAACCCTTAACCTCCTCGTAATTCATGAAATTTTTTTTTTTCATGCATTTTATAGCTTTAGGCGTAATTTCTTTGTTTTGGCGCTTTCAAACCGTGCTATAGTGCTTCCACTCCGGTGTAGCACTTTCAATTTGTAGATTAGTGCTTTGAGTTTTAGTGCTTGCATTTAAAACTCTAGCGCTTCCATAGGATAATGTAGCGCTTTCGTTGATATAGTGCTTAGGATTTGAAATGTAGCACTTTGATGTCGGATTTTAGCACTTTGTGACTTTTAGCGTTTTGATTTGGTGGATTAGCGCTTTCATGGTCTGTCTTAGTGCTTCTGGTAAAGCGACACTTTGATGGACTATTGTAGCACTTTGATGTGGTAAAGTAGCATTTTGGGACTTTTAGTGCTTTAGATGCCTGTTATAGCACATCAGAGTGCTGAAATAGCACTTTCTTTTGAGATTTAGCAGTTTTGGTGCTTGATTTAGCGCTTTTGACCGATAAAGTAGCACTTTGGAAGCTTGTTTTAGCGCTTTCATGTCAAAATTTAAGATTTTGACTTAGATAACCTTGATTTCGTCACTTCTGATCATGTCCATTCTTCGGATTGGTATGATTGACAATCTAAATTCCTGATGTTGGATTGTGATGATTTAAATAAGACTAGATCTCATGATAGGCGAGAAGAAACCCTATTTATGATGATCCTCATGATAGGCGAGGATATGATTCAATATTCGATAAATCTCATGATAGTCAAGATTAGATACTGTTTGATGAACCTCATGATAGGTGAGGTTTGTTGATGTTCGCCCATGAATTTTGATCAAAAATTCATACCAAAACTTTTTGGAATAGACTTGATAGTAGAATGACTTTTTAGATTTCTTGACATAGTTCACTAATTGTGGATTGTTTGTTATGACGATAGGAGGATTTGGGTACTCTCTAGATGCGAGAGAGGTTTTCGTGGACCACCGACTTGATTCCTCATTTGACACCAGATGAGGTTCAGGTGATAGGCCGATGTGGTTTGACCAGCCTACCTGATATGCCCCAGATTAGGATTAATCAGGGTTTGTTGACTGCTTTGGTTGAGAGGTGGCATAGTGACCACAACACCTTTCACCTACCCATTGGTGAGATGATGGTCACACTAGAGGATGTGTGGCAGATTTTGCATATTCCATTTATGGGGGAGATCGTAGTATATGAGTCCCATGGGACCAACGATAGAGATGCTCTTCGTAGAGTATTTCAGGATCAGGACATTGCGGGTCCAAGCGTTAGATGGAGGAGGATCACCGATTCATATGCAACACTACCAGTAGTGCTAGCTGGATTCATTGGAGGTTTCCTTTGCCATGATCATAGGTCAAAGGGATTCCTCATTGGCTAGGGCAAGACTCTTGAGAGTATGATGGTACATGGTACCAGATATGCATGGGGGATGTGCATGTTGGCGCATCTCTATCATGATCTATACTCGATTGTGTACCTCGGAGCGCGGAGCTTATCAGTAGGGATGACCCTGTTATAGGTGTTGGCATGGGAGCATTTTTCTATTGCTCAGCCATTTTCGGTTGCAAATAGACCAACCAACAGACCCTATGTGTTCAGATACAGAGGTTAGTTTACATAGGCCCGGATGGGCAAGTTAGAGCACTGGAGGTGGGTCTTCGACGATACAGAGACAGTTACCTAGCGTCTGTACCTCGACTATGAGCAGTGGGACGAGGATGATGCAGTATTGGGATTTCTTTGTGATTCCATGTATCTCATTGGTCGGACACCATTTGTTTTAGAGCGATTCTTGTTGCGTCGAGTGTACCGACAGTACGACATTGTGCAGTGTATGCCATAGGGAGTTGCCCACTATGCGAGGCGATGGATGGATATTCCTGATTGGGGTCCCTATCTGTCTTATGATGCCCTAGTAGAGGGATATAGAGCACTGCAACCATCACCTTGGGACATGCGCATAGATATTGCAGAGGCACCAGTTACTGAGGAGTATGCCACATTCCTGGCCTTGTTCCACATCCTCGCATCACCATCCCAGATGAGCCAATGCCATTACTAGTAGAGGATGATGTGGCAGAGGGCACCGCAGAGAGTGAGGGTGATACTCCGGTAGGCAGTAGCATGGAGAGTGGTAGTGATGATAGCAGCAATGATGACAGTGATGGCGATAATGGAGGAGACAGAGGGGTAGGGCCAACCATCAACAGTGCTCCATTTTCCAGCAAGCCTTGCAAGAGGCAAGTAGTGACAGTGCCAGTGGTAGATCAACAGAGATAGATAGCAGGTCTCCAGGCATAGGTTTAGATATTACAGGGGTAGTTGGTACAGGCTCGAGGTTTGCTCGTTCAGACCCAAACTCAGATGCAGGCCTAGGTGTAGGCTCATGCTCAGGCTTTAGCGCAGGTTCAAGGACAGTTGGCTGTTGTGCAGACGCAGGTGGCTACATTGACAGCTGAGCGAGATAGTGCTTGCTAGATTGTTGAGAGGGCACAGGAGACAGCAGAGACTCTCCAGAGAGTGGCTGATGGTACCTTGGTGGTAGAGTATATGAGAGAGGTTTTGCGGGCTGCCCGAGAGGTCGAGTTTTATAGAGGCAGGTATCATGATGCAGTGCCTGCTAAGCGCAGAGTTAGCTATGCCCTGTCGAGATCTGGGTGGACACACACATGGACAGTCAGTGAGGGGGTGACACAACCTCCACATAGAAATCCCTAAGACCCTGGTTCCTCTGGGGGTGGTGGTGGTACTGGTCCTATCGGGCCCACACATTCTGGCAGTAGCAGATCGTAGATGCTATTGTGATTCTTGCTTTGAGCCATGATGTATATTATGATGTACCTCATATTTGATGATGTATTTTTATTCCAGACTTCATTGTATACTTGACACTTGATGATATATATATGAGTTGCAGTTGATGTGGTTTTATGATGGTTTATGATTTCTATGTGATAGGTGCATTTATTATGTGATTTATGCAATATGTGATGATCTATATGAATGATTTTATTTCGATATGTGATGATGTAATGATGAATGATTTTATTTCAATATGTGATGATGTAATGATAAATGATTTTGTAGAATACCTTATATATGGATATATTATGTGATGTAAATGTATAGATGGATGGATAGATGCTTTTTATTTTATAAATTCGATGATGATAAAATGATGATTTCATGATGATTGATAATGGATGGATTTAAATGAGAATAATGACATGACTTGCATTTATTAAATGTATGGATGGTAAATGATGTATGCATATGATGTTGGATAAATGATAATGTAATGAATGTTTTTATGGTAAAAATGAACCTAATGTACTTATGGTACAATTTAATTCATAATTTATTTGATGTATGATAAAATGTATGAATGATGAAATGATGATACTAAATGATGTGATGATGACTCCTACATGTTTTTGATGATGTTTTTTTTTTGGATTTATGTCAAGTATACTCAGTCTTATTTGTAGATTAGACAATCATTTATTAGAGCCCTTTATGCAACAAATACTCTGCAGATAATGAACATGATGAATGCTATCTAATTCTAACATGCAACTATATGTAAAAAACGATTGTCATTTTAACAGTACTTTGTGCCTTTTGTCATCATAGAGCTTTATTGAATGTTGAAAGTGAATACAAGCATCAATGGTATGTGTTAGACCAATGACGACCTGAGTACCTCTTTCATGATTTTTGATATTGCAAGTGAACACAAGCATTTAGGTATGATTTAACCGAGATGACTTGAGCATTCATTGCATAAATAGGTAGTGGTTAATCATTTTAATGTGTGAATTCTGAATGTCATCGGTGATACATTTGCATAGCACATCCCCCAACAATTCATACATTTATATGATTAACTTACAGATAATAGATAATAAAAAATCATTCTTCTTCCTTGTTTCTCTAGTTCAATACATCATTGAGTTACTCCAAAGAAATGATAATCAAAATACAAGTTATCCATTGTTGACATTAAAGTGTTTCATTCATTATTCAGATTTTAGATCATCCATCCTGATTTTGACATGTTTTTGGATTTGCGAGATTTATCCTAAAGACCTAACCTACTAACCTATCCTAGGGGTCTCAAGGGTTGATCAAAGATTAGCCTTGCCTGTGTTATACATGCAGAGACCACGTAGTTCGACTGACACTGACCTATGTTTTTGGATTGTGTTTTTTTAGACTTAACCTTTCGACATATTTTTGGTTTTTCGATATGATATGGATGGTTGATACCTCTGACAATGGTTGATGTTACATGTTGATTGTTGTTTTGTTTTTCTGCTATACCATTGTTTTCCCTTTTGGTAAAATCGATGTTGTTGTTGCCCCTAGTGATATCCAAATGTTGCCCCCAAGCTTTGGAGTGATACTTGACTATTTGAACATGATTTTTGATATGGATGCAAAAGATGTCAAGACTATTGACATGATATGAAATGGTACTGACTGCTAGATTAATGATCCTGATATATATCAAAAATAGATAGGAAAGCTGATATTAGAATCACTTACGGTGCCTGTTTCCAGGTTTTCACCATATGTTTTGATTACACTCTTTGTGTTTTTGTATTTTTCTCATTTTTCTCTTTTTCTTTCTTTTTGTAGTTTCTATTTTTTTTGCATTTTTGTGTTGCCAAGATGCCTGTTTGCCAAGTTTTCATCAAGGAAACCATTTTTCAGAAGTTTGACCCGTGCATTAGGAGATTCAAGCATAGAATTTTCTGAGATGGATATTGTTGATAGGTTCATCAAAAAAATTCCCTTTTGACATTGATAGCTGATATGCTCCTGATCCATACACTGATATGATGACAAAGGGACCAAGCCAGTTTGGCTCAAATTTTCCTTTCTTCTCCCTATCCTACTGATTCTTAGGGTTTTCTTTTAGTACCAAATCACCAACCTAAAAGACCCTCAGTTTGACCTTGTGGTTGTAACTTCTTGAAATCCACTGTTGATAAGCCGTTAGATGGTTAACAACTTGTTGACGACGCTCATTCAACAACTCCAGTTCCTGTAGTCTAGACACCCTATAGTCTTCATTTGAAATGATACCTCTGAGTGATACTCGAAGGGATGGGATCTCTACTTCAATGGGTAATATGGCTTCTGATCCATATACCAAGGCATATGGCGTAGCTCTCGTTGGTGTTCTGATACTTGTTCTGTAGGCCCATAGTTTAGGATTGAGTTGAACATGCCAATCACGTCCAACCCCATTAACTGTCTTTTTGAGAATTTTGAGTATTATCTTGTTTGAGGCCTCTGCTTGGCCATTCCCTTGAGGATAGTATGGTGTTGAAAACCGATGTTGGATATGAAACTTATCACATAGTTCTTGGACATCTTGATTCTTGAAAGGTCATCCATTATCAGTGATAATGGATTGAGGTATGCCATACCGACATATTATGTAGTTCAAGATGAAAGAGGAAATCTGTTTCCCATTGATGGTTGTAAGAGGTACTGCTTCAATCCATTTTGTGAAATATTTTGTAGCTATTATAAAGAACTTGTGTCCATTAGATGAAGATGGATTTATTTTTCCTACTAGATCTAGACCCCATTGAAAAAAAGGCCACGTCGATGTGAAGGGATGTAGTTCTTGTGCTGGTGCATGAATCAAATTGCTGTGGATTTGACACTTTTGACATTTCTTAACAAACTGATAGGATTCTTTCTCCATACATGGCCAATAATATCCCAAATGGAAGAGTTTCTTAGCTAGAGTTATCCCACTCGAGTGAGTGCCACAAATACCCTCGTGAACCTCTCGTAGGGCCGTTTTAGATTCGTTATGTTCTAGACATCGAAGTAAAGTACCATCAAGACCTCGAACATAAAGTATGTTGGTGATTAAAGTATGTCGTGCGGATTGGCGGATGAAGTTTTGTTTTTGATTCCTGGATAGATCAGGAGGAAGGACATCATTTTTCAGGTAAGCATAGATCGTTTCGTAGATGGAGGTTTTTGTGGCTTCGATATGGTAGATGGTAGTGGATTCTGGGTTATCATGGGAAGGACATGGCACTTTTTCTACCATAAACTCATAACAAACACATTTCTCAGGCAATTGTAGTAATGAAACAATTGTAGCCATAACATCCGCAGCTTTATTTTTCACCCTTGGAATTTGATCAAACTTGATACTGACAAAGGACTGTTTCAGATTATTTATTTGTTGCTTGTAGGGCATTAACTTTTCATCTTTTGTTTGATACTTTTCATTTACTTGATAAATGACTAGTTGAGAATCCCCATATACCTGTAAGTCCGTGATCTTCCACTGAATTGCTATTTTGACGCCAATGATTAATGCTTCATATTCTGCCACATTATTTGTACACTGAAACATTAATCTATATGATTTTCGAATGGTGTGTCCTTGTGGAGAGATGAAAAAAATTCCTGCTCCTGATCCGCACTGTGTATATGATCCATCAAAATATAAAACCCATTGTTGGGGCATCACTGCTAGAATGTCTGCATCTAGAAACTCCATTGTCATTGGTCGATCATATGGTAAAGGAGCCTCTACTAATTGTTCAACGATTTACTTTCCCTTGATTGCCTTTCTCTCTACATACTGAATGTCAAATTTGCTTAATAGCATGACCCACTTTGCCAGTCTACCTATTAAGGCAGCTTTATTGAGTAGATATTTTAAAGGATCGATCTTTGCTATCAGCTTGATTGTATGAGTTAGCATGTAGTGTCTCAGCTATTGAGTAGCGAATACTACCATCAAACAAGATTTTTCTATGAAAGTGTAATTAATTTCATATCCATTTAAAGTCCGATTGATGTAGTAGATAGCATGTTCTTTTCCTTCATAATCCTCTTGTGCTAATAGTGCCCCCAAAGAGATATCTGTTGTGGCAATGTACAATATGAGAGGCCTTCCTTCTATTGGTGGCATGAGAATGGGTGGTGACATTAGATACTGCTTGATTTGATTGAATGTCGTTTCACACCCTTCGTCCCACTTGAAAACAATGTTTTTATGTAATAGATGATTAAAAGGATGACTTTTGTCTGCCAGCTGGGAAATGAAACTTCTGATTGATTGGAGCCTTCCCTGTAGTGACCTGAGTTGACTTATATTCTTAGGAGGTGGCATCTCCATAATTGATTTTACTTTTGCTGGATCCACCTCAATGCCTTTTCCTGAGATAATGTACCCTAATAGTTTTGCTGATGTGACCCCAAAGACACACTTCTTGGGGTTTAACCTGACATTGAATTTTTCCATGCGTGTGAATATTTTGTCGAGGATATGCAGATGTCCTTCCTTAGTAGTAGATTTTTCCAAGATGTCATCCACGTAATCTTCCATGAAGGTGTGCATCATATCATGGAAGATTGTCGTCATTGCTCTTTGATAAGTAGCTCTTGCGTTCTTTAGACCAAATGGCATGACATTCCAGCAAAAAGTTCCCCATGGACATGTAAAAGCTGTCTTTTCTTGATTTTTAGGAGCTATTTTTATTTGATTGTATCCTGAGAAACTGTCCATGATTGACAACATGGCATGCCTAGCTATTAAGTCCACAATGATGTCAATATTTGGTAGTGGAAAATCATCCTTTGAGCATGCTTTATTTAGGTCCCTGAAATCTTAACATATTCTGATGCTATTGTCCGGTTTTGAAATAGGTACAAGGTTTGATATCCATTCAGCATAGTCTATAGACCGTATGAATCCAACATCCAATAATTTCTTTAGCTCTGTCTTTACCATCAATGCAATGTGGGGATGCATTTTTCTTAATTTTTGCTTGACAGGTTTGATTCCTGCGGGCAAAGACAAGTGATGCATGAGCAGATTTGAGTCTAAGCCTGGCATATCAGAATATGACCAAGCGAAGTTGATGCTTCTTTCTTTAAAGAATTTGATGAATTCTGGTCTTTCTTGTTCTGTCATGGACTCCGCCAGATGTAGGATTTTTTCCTTATCTTCAGTGCCAATATTCAAAGACTATGTTGGTTCCACTAGGACTGATGATTGTTCATGATAGTGTTTCAGAAGAGTGTCAAATCTTCCATCTTTCAGTGCCTCAAAAAGGTTTTCACTGTTAGATGCGTTCTTTATTTTTACTTTTTCCAGATCTAATGCTGCCATAGAATGGTTTTCACCATTAGATCTATTTTCCCTGTTGTTATTTTTGCAACTGGAAGATTTGACACCCTCCTACCAAGTCGTGATGTTATGAGTATTATAGAAAAAATTTGTACTAGGTTCAGTATGACATAGGAAGTTTACGATGGCATCATCATTTGTAAATATCGGTATATTCATAGGTTCAATAGGTTCCCAGTCAATGAGTTCAGGATGGATTAATGGCATAAAGTTATCAGATTCATTCAATGTGATGGATGTAAGGGTTTGGACAGCCATTTCATCACAATCGTTTATTGGAATATTGAGGTCCGTGATGGTACTTTCTTCAAGATTGTCTAGTCCACTCGAAGTCTGCTCATCCCCACTCGAATCATCGATATCTAGTGAACCTTCCACGAGTGGTCTAGACCTAGAACCTTGGCCCTCCTCACGCGTTGGTGCATATTTTTGAATCACATCGACTAGAATATCAATGAAAAATAGATCAGAATACAATGCCCACTCATATTCATTTGAGTCTGTTTCAGAACTATCTCTAAATTGAAGGACATTTTCTATAGTCGTCTTTGTTAGCTCCTACTTCTCTTCTTCAGAGTATCCTAGTCCTGGCTTCTCATTTGTGTGGAGAGTGAGGAGTTGAATAGGCTCTGTGATTCCATCCTTTCTTAATCCAATGGGTCCTTGTCCTTCATACCCCATCTTTTCTAAAATAGCTTTTCCTTTTCCATATTTATCGATGTTGATGGTGACGTTTTTGATACTGATATTTGATGTAGAGGGTTTCTTCATCTTTTTATAGCCAATCCAGGATTGCTTTGTTATTTTTTTCATCCTCTATTGTACCTTTTTTGACAAACCTTTCATCAAGAGCTGTGACTGGTAATGACATTTGAGATTTGATCATAGATGGTTTACCATATGTCCTAGGAGATGGAATTAACTATGATAGGTTAACGATTCCTCCATAGAATATGTTCCCATTACTTTGTCCATCAGTTGAACTTTCTCTTGAAACTTTTGTGATAAAGATGTTTGTTGATCTTGACTATCTGTTGATTGAATTTGAACAAGACTTGTCTCTTTTTCTTTACCCTTCTTCTCGACCCACTTGGTGGTGATACCTGGACATTGGTCTTCTTTGGATGGTTGTGAACATGATGCTTCCCTGTTGTGTGGTATAAATGTATCTTGAGAGATCCTAAGGGTGTCACAATGTTGAGGATGATTGTAATCACAGATATAGTTACCTCTCGTCCATTTATTGGGAAATTCAAACATTGATGATATGTTGAAGGTACAACCTGCATTTCATGGATCCATGGTCATCCTAAGAGAATGTTGTATGTTAACTCTTTCTCCAGCACTTGACATGCTATATGTTTCATCATGGGTCCCACTTGAATGGGTAGCACAATCAAGCCTTTGGACGATCTTTCTTCCTCATCATATGCTTTGATAGTCATTTTTCTGCGAGAATCAATAGCATCATCTGAATATCCTAATGCACGGATTAACTTGAGAGTGCAAATGTTCATACCAGCTCCCCCATCTATTAAGACTCTCTTGACGTGGTGGTTGTGGATTAAGACTTCAATATGGAGTGCAGTATTATGGGGATGGTTTAGCGAGATATCATCCTGTTCGGAGAATGATAGACAATGTGGGGTAGTCAAATGTCCCACCATAGCTTGAAATTGAAACACATCTAGATTCTTTGGTACCGTAGTGGCAACTAAAGCTTGTTCGAGAACTTCCTTATGTGATGGTGATATTTTAAGGAGTTCTAGTATCGATATATGAGCAGGAATGTTTTGCAGTTAATCGACGATGTTATAGTGAGATGGAGGTGGAACTGTGTGTGTAGACCCAACCCCTTTTAACATGACCTTGGCTTGCTCCCTAGTCATTAAATTTAATGGTTGATGCTCTTGATGGTCTCTGATTTTTAAGACATTGATTTGATTATCAGAGTTTGATATGTTCGGGAGCAAGTCCAATGGAGTAGTGTTGTTGATTTTGGGTTCGTCAATGTTGTGATGAACTATGTGATCACTCTCTATTCCAGATAGACAAAGGATTTTTGTGTCAAAGACACGGTTGATATTCTTCCCTTTGTTGTTTGAAGATGATGATGCTCCTTTGTCATAGTTTGGAAAAGGGTCTTTGAAGGCCGAGTAATCGTTATTGTTTTGGGGTGTTTCCACATATGCTTTGTTGTTGTCGATCAAGTCTTGTATTGCATGTTTCAACTCCATAGAATCATTAGTTTTGTGACCTTTTTTATTATGGAAGTCGCAATAATCAGCGTCATTCCACCATGGTGGTTTGACCTTAGGATCCCAGAATCGGGCTTCCCGTGCAGTGATAAGGCCACTAGCGACTAGTTCTTTCATTGTTGATTCTATCGTTTGGCCTAAAGGTGTGAACCTTCGTCAATTTGATGGTTTCTGATATGGTTGTGTCTTCACGATCTCGTTGTTTTGTATGATATTTTCCTTGACAAGTTGATCATTGTTTTGATTCTTTGATGTAGATGCTATCAAGTTAAATACCGGTTTGACATTTTGGGAATCATTTGTTGTCTCGTTGATAGTTGTGTTGCGATTCTTTTGCCAAAATTTGGGCTTATCACTACTTGAGTATTGATTGGAGGAGTTACTCATGTTGTTTGTTTTATCATTGAAATGTTTGATAACTCCTCTTTTGACTAATGCTTCCTCAATTTTAAGACCGTTTTCTATGACTTTCTCGAATGTGGGAGGACATTGTAATTTTAGTCTATAACTCATTTCCTCTGTTAAGTTGTCAATAAACAACTCCATCTTTTCTTCCTCAAGAATTGATCTAGGATATCTGGCGAATAGGCATCGCCATCTTTGGAGAAAAGACAAAAATGTTTCCCCCTTGTTTTGCTTTAGGTTATAAAGATCCTTTATTGTAACATCATGTTGGATGTTAAAGGAGTATTGTGAAATGAACCTGTTGACTAATTCCTCAAAAGTTCTGATACCAGGTTGTAGTTTTGAAAACCACTCCATACATGATCCTCCCAAGCTCCTTGGGAATAATCTCATTAAGTAAGTTTCCTCTTGGGAAAACTCAAGACTCATTGTTTTGAATTCCTTGATATGATCTATTGGATTCGTTCGTCCATTGTACTTATTATACTTTGGGATTTCATAGTGTCTAGGGAAAGGTATCAGACCAACCGTTGCATCGAAAGGATAAGGACAAATGTCCTGTATCGCATATCTTTTGGTACTTCCTTTCATCATATCCTGTATCTGTTGTTGTAATAGTTGCATTTGAGATGTCAAAGCGGCAATTGGATCTATTATTTGTGTAGGTTGCAAAATTTCAGTCTCACTTGTTCCAGGTGCTTCCTTCAGACGATTCACATCAAAATCCTTGGGAAGTTTGGCACCTGATTCAACCAACATCAAAAGATACTTCTCCATATCTTGTTCTAAAATCTTTTCCATAAATATATGGAACATGGGATCTTGTTGAGCTGCTTGAATATCCTCTGGAGTTATTTCATTCTTATCATTTCGATTTAGATTGTTCCAAGGATTTTCCTCTACCATTGCTTGGGATTTTAAAATATCTTGCTCTAAGAGTCTCTATTTTTGGGACCTAGTGAAGATTGGCATACAAATTTTTACCCTTTCTTCCGAAATGCTGATGTTATATGTTGGGAAAATGTCAATTAAACTTTTAACAAAAGTCGAATAAGATGATTGATCTTATTGATGAGACTATGTTAAAAATTTGATTACTATACTTGGTTTCATGGTAAAGGATGATAGTATCCTGATGATGAAACTTCAGTGTAGTAACCGATTGTGTATTTTGATTTTGACACTTGTGATTTGCAAGATGTTGTTTCAGTTGATAAGATTGAAAGTTTGTATAAACCTATTTGTTTTCGGTCTCTAGAAATTGATTCTGATAAAAAGAAATTTGGTTATGATGAAAGCTGTGGATAAAATGACAGACTAATTGACTGGTGAAAATTTTGAACTCTCTGTTTTGAAAGCACTAAAACAGAGGACAAAAGCGCTATTTCTCAGAAGCACTAGAACAGTGTTCTGAAGTGCTGAAATAGGTGACAGAAGCGCTATCTTGACAAAAGCGCTAAAACAATGCTCGAAAGTGCTATATAAAATGATGGAAGTGCTGTTTTACAAAAGCGCTGAAAAAGATGAGGAAAGCACTGTTTTAATGAAAGTGCTAAAATAAAGACTGTAAGCACTAAAACAGTGCCTGAAAGCACTATTTCATAAAAGTGCTAAAACAGTGACCAGAAGTGCTAAAATAGGATTCCAGAACGCTAAAAACAAGATTTTAAGACTCTCTACTATAGAATCTGATTTGGCCTTGTGGCATACTGTATAATGGATTGTGGAAGATAAGAAGGATGTATGCGCTGACTACGGTTGTGATACTGAGTGAGAGCTCTTCTTTGGAAGAAGGCTCGTGAATAGAGTGGTTCTACTGCGTAATCTAAAGTGTGACCCCTAGCAAAATTGTGATATCGATGGATGAATGTTCTATGTTGTAAAAAGAGTTTTCGATTTTGATATAGAAAATGCTGTCTCCTCAATTTATTTCTATAACCGAGAGGTTTCTTGGGTTTTGTGACTTTTATTTTTCTCTTGACAAACGTGGTGGACTTCCACTTTCGCAACATGGATTTTTTGATATAGCTTGACTTTGTTGGTTTTCAGGATGATCTTTAATCTGATTTTAATAAATTTGTGAAAACACAACAAGCAATTGTGAATATTTCTAACTGAATAGATCGTGTATGTTCAAGAATCACAAATGATTCTTATTGATTTTGACGGGTTGTTTTGACAATTGTACACAAATCAAACGGACTCACACTTAAGGACAAGTAGGTCATCATTATACTCATAGCCCACATCTTGAATTACGTTGGCTCACACAGCTGTGTCACCCCCTAGAGGACACCCGTGTTTTTGTCATTTCCAGGTGCGTACTCAAAGTGATGGAAGTGGATACTGAATCCCTTGAGCAAGCGGTCCTTGGTAATTATATGGTGAGTGTCTTGGGGGCAGATTCTTCCCTCCGTTTGCACTGTGAGTATGACAATGTATGGATACTGACTCGGCGAGATACTACTCTATGGTTTTTATAAAGGGATTCTGTTCGGTACGACAATTGATAAACTCCCTCAGGAGACCTCCCAATCTTTAGAACAAAGATTTTGGGGATGGTTATCTTTCTCACTACCGTCAAGTTGGACTTTCATCAACAAATTGCATTTTTATTATAGTGGGTTGGAAAACCTAGCTTTGGTTGTTCCCACTTAGGTCGTTCCCGTAGGGTGAGTACTTTTTCCCACTACGACAGGCCTGCTAAAGGATTTAATAAAGTGTAAATGACATGAAGCAAAAGTGAATCTAGCACTTTGGTCACCCAGTTAAGGGGAGAGCATAAGCCTAATCACCACAAGCACAACATATAAGTTGTTCTGTTTTAAACCCAAAAAGAATTTTTTCTAATCTATGTGAAGGTGTTGCTTCACAGAAATCATGTTGTTCTTTTTAACTTGTACTATAAAAAAATGTGGTGACTATCCTAGGATTGATAAATTTTCTTTTAAGAAAAAAAAAAGTGGCTACCCTAGGATTGATATATTTTAGAAACCCAGAAGTGACTATCCTAGGATTGATAAATTTTAGCCCAACTGTGAAAAAAAAAAAAATTTGGCCTCGGTCACGTCGGATCCAGACTGATTTTACAAAAGTGCTAAAATATTGCACCGAAGCACTAAAATAGTTATCTGATGCACTAAAACACGAAAGCGCTGAAACAGGACACCGAAGCACCGAAGTTTGTCATGGAAGTGCTAAATCACGGATGCGCTGAAACAGTCGATAGAAGCGCTAAACTTTTTGATAGAAGTGCTATAGTAACACGAAAGCACCGAAATAGAGCATGGAAGCGTTGTAGTTTTCCAAGGAAGCGCTATAGTTTTAAACGAAAGCGCTAAAATAAAACACGCCGAGAACCTGCGTGACACTTTCCAGAAAAAATTCAAAATTGGGGTTAATGCCCCACTGTGGGTGCCAAATTGTAAGTGTGGAATGAGGTGTAAAGCACAAAACACTTCTTAATACGACATTATATCAAAGAAAAATCAAATTGAGCTAAATCAAAGCAAAAATCTATCGAAAGCGTCATATTGTTCTCTATCTCCAAAGATTTATTAAATCAAAATGGCTCTCAGATCATGAGTGCACTATGATTGTTAAAATGACAATTCAAAGAATGAGATGGATGCTAAATACAGGAAACTAATCCTATATGATGATTTCTAAATGATTAAACATGAAAATTGACAAACGAAGAGCTACATGAGGCAGCCATGATATGAAAACTTGATTGCTTGATGCTTGGATGCTTGGATGCTTAATTACTTTGTGCTTGAATTCCTACAGAGTAAGAGTGGATAAACTTGATTATATGGATCTTTGGTTCAATGAGGCTTTATTTATAGATTTCCTGGCTGTAGAAATGCATAGGGAAGACATTGAGAGGCTTGGATTCAATCTGGAGGATTGAATGGTGAGATATGGAGGAGATTGAGAGAAAGATGGAGATTGTCTCTACCCATGAAAACACCAGGCAAGAGAAGAGGAAAGATTGATGGAGGAGGATTGAGAGATCAAATTCCAAATTTGTCTCCAATTTGTCTCCAAAACTTTCCGTGAAGTTTCAATCAATTAATTTTGACATATTTTAGACATGGTTTAGACATAGGACATCTAATTCGTTTTTGCGAGAATATAGATGGAAAATTCTTTGTGCTTTAATTCAAATATTTTGATTTATTTAAATTAGCAAAAGAGGGATAAATAATTCAATAAAACGAACTATAGGATAGTTTTTTATTAAATTAGACAGAAGAATATGGCAATTAATCAATAAAGTGTTTTGATCTTTATTTAATTAATTTAAGATGGATGTGATAGATTGAAATAGGGAGTTGATAATTAAATCGAACAAAGTATTTAATTTTTTTAATTTAATTAAGATGAATTTAAATGTGAACTATATAAATAAATATTTCTATTTATTCAATAGTAGAGGAAATTATGATAATTAATCAAATAATTTGTATTTAATTAATCGGATGCTCCAAACCAATTTTAGGTGTATACATAAATCAATTATGATGATTTTGGGCATCAAGTGGTGGCTTAGAGTGCATTAAATGGGAGCTTTGGAACACGGTAAGGATGTCAATCATAGTATAAAGGAAGATTTGGAACAGAGTATGGCCATTTCAATCATGGAAATTGCCCTGGTAGACATGTATACGAAATGTGGAAGCATTGACAAGGCAAGTGAACTGTTTGACCAATAGATCCTCAAGAAATATGTTCTCATCAAATACCATGATTGAAAGATATGCACAAAATAGATTTGTTGAAAATAGTTTAGAAAATTTCAAGAAAATTCAATTGGGTGTGTCGAAACCCTGTTCCAAACCTCCCATTTTGGCACAACAAGTGAACTGTTTGACATGTATATGAAAAGTGGAAGCATTGACAAGAGATTCATTTTGTTTGATACACTCAGAGACATGTATGCAAAATGTGGAATCATTAACAAAAATAAAACTTGAAGTAGAGTAAACCAACTTGGAAGGAGTCACTGGTCATGGAGGGTGATGCTCACATGGAGGGTGGTGAAATTTTGTCACCCTTGCAATGCCTTCGTTCACCTGGGGTTTGGGGGTTTGGGTTTTCCATTGCAACAATGAAGTGAAGATGAAAATTTTGTTTTCAATAGTAAAAAATTTTATTAAAAAAACTGTAATTTGGGGGTTCGCTCTCAAACCCCATGATTTTATTAAAAAATAATCCATGTTTGTGGGTTTGCTCAAACTAGGGGGTTCGAGTGAACCCTAAAAGGTGTTTGCTTGAACCACCCAGTTCAAGTGGACCCCCTAAAGATGTTGAAACACCAAAAATGCTTTTTTCCTTCCTCAACAGAATTGTAAACCAATATTGTGGGTTTACCCTAATTAACCATCAACAATTAACTCTTTATGGAAAACATTAGGCAATTCTTGTTTTGTGTAGCATCCTAAAAATTGCATACTAATACCCTTTTCTCTTGTATTTTGGATCCACTTTTTCTAGTTTCCTAGTCATTTTCATTGGCATATCTTAACTTCAAAAATTTAATTTTAAAAAATAAAACTTACATGTTAATTTCTTTCTCTTTATTAATTCTTGTAAGTTAAGGTGGAATATATTGTCCTTCTATTGTCCCTATATTATTCTTTGCACATAAATTTAATTGTATAAATATCTATTCTATGGAAATGCAATTGATAGCTATGAAACTAGACCAAACATTTGTTAGCATATTCATTACCAAATATTCACTTTCTATTAAGTCCTTGTAGCCCTTAGCAAGGACTATAGCTGCAACATAGCTCTTGTTGCTTATTAGTTTTTTTCTTACAAGAACTTTATGTTTATTAATTTCTAGAGAAAAAATTCTCTTTATTAGTCCTTTCCAAGGTGGGTATTCTATAGCAATCAATACAAGTTTGAAATTAACTTAACCAACCGACTAACCAAATGAATGTGTTATTCTTTGTCTTTTAACAAAAAATGAGATGAGTGATTTCTCTCATATCTTATTAGCTTAAGATAAATAAAGTGACAAGTTAAGGTTTTCTCTTAGATCTTTTTTCACTAATTTGAATTATTTTCTGGCAAAAAGCAACATAATGTAATAATTTTTTCATTATTTTTGTTTCACTAAAGTTTAAATTTATGTAATAAATGTTGTGTCTTCTAATGTCAAACGTATTATTAATATTGATGTACTTGAAATTATATTAATTTATAATATGGAGTCATTTAGAATATGTTTAAGATGGAGATTTATTGTAAGGTTGGCATAAAATACAAAAAATTCCATAATCAATACCTAGGTAGATTTGAATTTAAAAAGTTGTGTAAACACTACTCATTCATGTTGTTCATATACACATAATTTTCTATGAAAATAAAGGTCTACAAACCACATAAACTAAAGTGAAATTTTATTTCATTATATTTAATTATAGGAAATAATGTGTTAAATATAAAATAGCTGCAAGCCATCTAATAAATCACTCTAGCAACTATGGTTTTATTCTTAAGTGATTTTGATTGTCTAAGAACACATAGAAAATGACTCTTTTGAAAGTGTTGGCACTTAAATTTTACCATCTCTTGATGTTGCACCTAACATTGTAGCATAATACAATTATAATACCATGTCACCATTTCCTTAATATTGTTCTATCCTAATTCCCTATTTTATTTACCATCACTAATTAATTAAATAGTTCATACATTATATAGTTAAATAGGTAAATAATCATCCATTTATTTCAAAATAAATAAATAAATCTATTTTTAGGTTTATCTTCTAAAAATAAAAAAATAATTATCCAATCATATTCTATCATAACTCTCTCATTATTGTTTTCTATTTTTAATCCACACACAACTAATTAATTAACAAACAAGCAAATAATCTAATAATCCACTCATATTCTATCATAAATCCCTTATGATTCCATTATATTTTTTATCCATGCATAACTAATTCAGTAAAAAAAATAAGAAAAATTAAATACCTCACTCATATTAAAGCCCACTAAAATTCATCATCACTTCCCTTCCTTCAACTCCTAACTATTTTTAATTAGTGAAGATTCTCCTCTTAATGCCATTTCTCTCAATCAATCTCCACCATCCATCTTCAAATCAATCTAGACCATTTACATCCACAATACAAAATATAAATCCAACCCAATTCTTCATCAAAATATCTTCACAATCTTGGTAGGTACATTAAAATATGCTATATAGAGATTTTAAGTGATTCCTTGAGCAATCACATCAAGCAAAAATTCATACAACAAAGTAGATCTCTTGCTTTGCAAGTGAAAGTGAGATTATTTAATTTGATCTTTATATTTTATTTAAGATTATGATTGATTTAAAATAAAAGATTTAATATTTCTTTAATCTCTTTATTATTTTTTCTAAATTATATATATACAAAAAGAACAAACCAAAAAATTAATTATTGTGTAGTTTGTCTTATATCATTTACATCACCCTTATTTATCACATTCATTCTTACTATTTTAAAAAACCTATCTACTATCTTTATAAATATGTCTTTTGAAATTTTACTTTTTATTCATCACTTTTCTATTGCAAACTACATATATCAATTTTCTTATTTGAGCAAGAGTTGGATCCTATTCCTATCAAAAAATGAGTACGTGATACAAAATTGACTTGATTCAAATTATTCTAAATAAGAAATTTTACATATATGAGGTTCTTCTCACAATTTATTTGTGCTACTTGTGGATTGCGAACATAGGTTTTGATAATAGACTCTAGGTGAATATATATTCTTTGCTATCTTGATAAGAGGAAACGTGTATCATGTCTGATATATCAATGTTTAACAAAGGAGTTAAATTTCCATATTCATGTTGCTACCATTTTCTTTCCTCATGCATTTACTTTCTTTTGTCTAGGAAGCCACAAATGGAAATGGTATGTTGGTGTTCAGGATTCTAGGAATTTCATCATTCATCATATTTTTTGTTTTAAAATAGAGTTTATGTTGTAAATATACTTATATAATGATAGTTTGGGTTTTTTTTTATTGTGGATGCAACTTTTTATTAGGGATAAGTCTTTTGTGTAATTTTATTTGACATTATCATTCAATAGAAAATTTAAATATTTTTTTGCATGTTGTATGTTCAAAGAGTTTTTTGGTTTTAACATATTATCTATTCAAGTGAGGTTGACAACAAATTAATTTCCTTAATACTAACAAAATGATTGTATGATGTTGTTATATATAACTTGACAACTTCCTAATAAAAAAATTCCATGTAACAAGATTTTAATAAGCTTCTGGAAGGTATAACAATCTATCTATGATTAAATATAAAAATCCTAAAAAACTTATTTTATTTATTCTAATAATATATCTAATAGATATGAGGTAACAAAATTTCAAGCTAGAAAGCTTTATCACAAAATGGCTTTCATTTTTTAGTGTCCATAAATATGAGTAATGATGGACACTCCAATTTTGTAACATTTCAAGACGTTTTCATCATTCCTTTATTTAAAAAAATAATTATATATATATATATATATATACATTTGTTTCACTCTAGAAATAAATTATTTCCTTTATTTGTTACCCATCACTATGCATTATTTCTTTAGACAAAATAAAGATATAATTATTTTAAAAAAATTTAAAATTAGTTTAGAAGATTTTCTTGAATAAATTTTAACCAAACAAGCTAACACTCTAGTACTCTAACATTTCATCTAAAGATGCTTATAATTTTTGTAACTTAAATGTTTGAATTTGCAATATGGTTATTGGATATTTTATGGTGTGTTGTACTAATCATGGTGGTAAGATATTAGGTATCACAAAAGGTATTTGATTTGATTTTTTAAGATATATAAAGAATATATTAAGCTTGCAATTTTTAACATAATAAGTCTAGAGGACTATATAAGAGTTAGAAAATTAAAGTTAAAGGAAAATGAGGTTAAATATTTGTAACAAAAAAAGAAGAGGGACAAGTGATGTTTTTGGTTCTAAAAATATCAAATCTTATGTACTTTATCATATATAATTGAATTAAGTGGACTTGTGTTTGTGAATCTTTGGTAGTTCAAGAGTTTTTTCAAATTTAATACTAAGCCAAGAGTGATACTATTCCTAGTAAGGTTGTGAAGGCTTATGGTAAAACAATATATACTTATCCTTTAATATTATCTATATATATGGCTATACATATTAAATTCATGCATTTACAATTCAATAAGTAATAATATTATCTCTATATATGATATGTCCTTCACGATCACATGAAGCCTTTACAAGTAGTTCAAGTATGTTGTATGATGCAGGAGCATTTGGGTATCCTTGCAATCCACATCAATTTTTATCTATCTTTTATTTTGTTTTTTAAATTTTGGTTTTGGTGTGCAAGCTTTCAATTTTGATGAAGTCATCCTATGTCCACCTAGCAATCAGCTAGAAGTGGTTTTAATAACATTTAAATCCAACTTAGCCCAATTAACATCGAAGTTCATATTCATAAGATAGATTATAATGAATTAAATTATTACTAGCACCCAATTGGGGTGACTTATCTTAGGCATGGAAGTTGGATAGATTCCAATGCCTCATCTTCAAAAAAAAAAAAAAAAATAGAGCAAGAAAATAAGGGAAATCATGGCTAGTGGAAAAAGTAGGGAGACCAAGAGTTTAGCGCTAAAAATGTGAGCAAGTTGGGACACATCATATGGACAGAAAATACAAATTAAATCAAACCTTTAGCCAACGTGGAAGAGCAAGAGACAACTTAGATTTAATCTTGTTGCATAGTGAAGAGAAAGAGAGCGCCTAAATGATGAGAAGAAGATAGCAGAAAATAGAAAAAAGGAGAGACTTCATCGACCCCTTGAATTTGCTAAGAATTTTTTCCAATTAAAAAAAATCATTAAAGAAGGCATGGATGATAGAGAGGCAATGCATTGGACGTTGAAGAGAGTGTGCATCAACTCATATGCTAGGAAGGTAATTTAAGTAGGAAACAACCATTGAATGATACAACAGATTGGTGTTTTTGACAGTCAAGAATAGGTGTCAGGATTCATTACAAATGACAAGGGAATACCATTGAAGTTGCAAATTAAAATTTCACGTGTACATATTTGATATGAAAAGATAATAAAAGAATTGCATACCTATTTTTTGTTTGAATTTTTCATTTTATTTAATTACATTGTTAAGACTCGGACCATTCTTTTGCACCATTTGGTATCAGAGCTGGTAGTCCTAAGAGTGGAGAGGATCCACCAGGACTTGCGGGTAGAGAAGAGTGAGAAGGTGGTAGAGAAGAAGCTCATATGAGGATTGTTGCAGGTAGAGAGAAGTCCTAAGAAATCGAGAGCTAGGGAGCCATGAAAATATTGAGAGCATGATGTAAATTGTAGATTGAGGTGAGATTGTAGCAAAAAGTGAGATGGGAATATTGATGACGAAGAAGCCCGTAATATGGAAGGGGTGGATGCAGTATGAGAAGAGGAATATTTTGGTATTGATGGTTGACATTAATGCAAGAGTGGATATATTGGAAGCTTGGCTACGTGAAGAAATTATCAAGCATGACAAAGGAAAGCATGATAAGTTTGTAGCAAAGGTATGCCATGAGAAAAGATTGAAAGGAAAGGATGAGGAAGACGAAGAGTTGTGTGCAACAACTGTTGAAGATGAAGAAGTGGGTTGTGAGAATGAAGAGGATGATGATGCATTGATGGAATACAAGGAGGTTGTAGCAGTAGAGCATGGAGAAGATGTTGATTTATTAGCACATATTTCAACGATAGAGAGTGAGTGGTTTGAGAAGATCACAACAAATAAAGGAGAGAAATATGTTGCAGTATTTGAAGACAACGTTGTAGAGGAAGATGTCATAGTAGCAAAGAAGGATGAGGTATTTTCTAAAATTTGTGAATTCAGTCATAATTTTTGTTTACCTTCATTTATGAGAGGAGAAATTGAAGAGGATATGAAAATATTTAATTTCCATAAAGTCAATCATATCGACTTGTGTGTGGATGAGTGGACAGGAAGATTTTGGTGGAGGTGGTCGATCTACTGTGGGATTGATCCCATGAATGAAGAGCCAAAAGGAGGAATAATTTGGCGGAGGAGGATGGTACATAGTGGATGTGAATCCACGAGAGGAGAGAAGGGTGGTGAATGGAGTTGTGGAAGGAGGATGGTTCTTGTGCTGATGAAGTGCTGGAAAAAAAGAATGAAGACATAACCCTGTGCATCTTTCACAATGATGGGGTTCACTGCAATTAAAAGAATGGTTCTACCATTTAACTCCACTTTTGTGAGCCTATGCTCACAAAATTTCTACCTGACATGTCTCATGCATGAGCATCTAGGTATCCTTGCAATCCACATCAATTTTTATCCATTTTTTATTTTGCTTTTGGTGTGCAAGCTTCCAATTTTGATGAAATTGTCTTTTGTCTACCTAGCAATCAACTAGAAGTGGTTTTAATAGCATTTAAATCCAAAGCCCAAAGTTCATATTCACAAGACATATTATAATGAATTAAATTATTACTAGCACCTAGCTGGGGTGACTTATCTTAGGCGTGGAAGTTGGATAGATTCCAATGCCTCATCTTCAAACAAAAAAACAAATCAAAAAACAAGAAAATAAGGAAACTCGTGGCTAGTGGAAAAAGCAAGGAGACCAAGAGTTTAGCGCTAAAAATGTGAGCAAGTTGGGATGCCTCATATGGATAGAAAATACAAATTAAATCAAACCTTTAGCCAACATGGAAGAGCAAGAGACAACTTGGATTTAATCTTGTTGCATAGTGAAGAGAAATAGAGCACCTAAATGATGAGAAGAAGATAGCAGAAAATAGAAAAAAGGAGAGACTTCATCGACCCCTTGAATTTGCTAAGAATTTATGCCAATTAAAAAATACCATTAAAGAAGGCATGGTTGATAAAGAGGCAATGCATTGGAGGTTAAAGAGAGTGTGCATCAACTCATATGCTAGGTAGGTAATTTAAGCAAGAAACAACCATTGAATGGTACACCAGATTGGTGTTTTTGACAGTCAAGAATAAGTGCCAAGATTCTTTATAGATAACAAGGGAATACCTTTGAAGTTGCAAATTAAAATTTCATGTGTATATTTGATATGAAAAGACAATAAAATAATTGCATATCTATTTTGTGTTTGAATTTTTTATTTCATTTAATTACATTGTTGCTCAATTTGATAATACTTCAACCATTGTTCTGCATCATTATAGAATTACATCTTGGTTTAATTTAAATACCTTATAAATTTCTTTAGTTATCACTTGATTAATAACTCTCCACCTATTTTATATCCATAGATTACTTTGTATCTAGAAAACATCGAGAGCCAATCCTTTACCACCCTCTAACCCTCAATCCTATGTCCATCATGCTAATTCACTATTTGAGACATGGCACAAAAACCAATACATCAAAAGTGGGATACATCAATAGTATTCCTAACATTTCATTTCAAGATGGTTGCAATATTTGCAACTTAAATGTTTGAATTTTCAAAGACACTATTTTATCAATTTTGATTCATTGTTTTAATTTTTTCATAATTATAAATTTCATGATATGTTATAATGTAAATGGCAATCTATTATATATCACAATTGTGAATCTTTGGCAGCTGATTTTTTATTTTTTTTAAAGCTTTACTACCAAGCTAAGCGGTACTATTTCTAATAAGATTGTGAAAGGCTTATGGTAAAAAAGTACACTTCCCCTTTTCTATTGTCTATATATGACTACACATAGTTTTATTAATAATAATAAAATGTAACATCTTTCGAATTTATCAGTATGATTCATCACAAATGAGTCAGGTAATAATATTAAATTGTAACATCTTCAAATTTATTAGTATGGTTCATCACAGATGAGTTTTGGGTGAATATGTGTATCCTATCAGTTCACATGATGAACATGATGGTATCTGTCTAGAAATTTAACCTCTATTATGAACTGAAACATCTCGAAGAACTTACATTTAAATGAGTTCTTTCATTTGAACAAAAGCTGGAGGTAATGGTTAATTAAAAGGTGCAAAAAAGAGAGATAACAAGGATGTATTTACTTGCTTTACTTGCATGAATCTTGTTCGTTGCTTGAGGAATTGATACTTAAGTTTTGGTACAAACCAACATTTTTTTTATAGGTGTTGTGTAGATAATTGCAACTTGAAAGAAATCTAAAGATACAAACCCTCGTCAAATCTATATGATTTGAAGGAAGCCATTGACGAGCAACTTGCTGCTTTGCTTTTCTTCTCTGATATTTGAAGGAAGCCATTGATGAGCAAGTTGCTGCTTTGTTTTTCTTCAGAAGCTTCCGGTCTCTTTACGGCTTCTTCCTTATTTGTCCTTAACGGGCGGAAAAACGTGCAGAAATCTAAAAATACAAAACTAGTCAAACCGATATTATATTCGAATGGAGCCGTTGACGAGCAAGTTGCTACTTTTTCAAGTAATAAGCTTGCGGGCTGTTTACGTCTTCTTCATTATTTGCCCTTAAGTGGCGGAAAATAATGTGCCCCTCAATTCCTCAAAACCAGCTCACTGAAATTCGAAACAAGTCAAAACTCTGCAATTCAACGATGACAGCTACTTCTGTTCACACAGCGTGTACAATCATTCATCATTACAATACAATCACAGTGCACAGACACATTTTATATATAGAGCATGGTGTTTAAGTCAAAATTGTGTAGAACACAGCAAAGAAGAAAGAGAAGCAGAGATTGCCAAGATGGAAAATTCATATTCTGATTCCACTCTTAATATTGATGTCGAGATATGTGACCCCAATCTCAATAATGGCGTCGCTGATTCATCCACGGAATCCCCGGAATACCCTCCTTATCCCAATCCTGATAATGGCACCATTGATCCATCCACAGTGTCCCCTGAATACCCTCCTCATAATGGAACCGATCATCCATCCACAGTGCTCCCCGAATACCCTTCTTATCCCAATCGCAATAATGGCACCCATTATTCATCAAAGGTGTCCCCCAAAGCCTCTCCTTATCTCAATAATGGCACCTATGATGCACCCAAAGTGTCCCCTAGATACTCCCCTGCTTATCCCAATCCCAATAATGGCTCTTATGATTCATCCAAAGTGCCCCCTGCATACCCTCCTCCTTATCCTCCTCAGCCCACTGCTTACCAACCTACTTATCCGCCTCAGAGCAGTCCTTACCCACCTCCATTTCCACTCTCTCAGCAGCCTCCGCCCCAAAGATGGAGCTCAGGGCTCTTCGACTGCCAACAAGATGATACCAATTGTACTGCAAATTACTTACAATCTCTCCCTCTGTTACATCAACAATTATTTTTAAGTGTAGTGTAGTAATGATCGTCTAATATTGTTATGTTTTGGTTGACAGTCGCAGCAACTGCTGTTTCTCCTTGTATCACATTCGGTCAAATTGCAGAGATCGTGGACGAAGGCCAAACTAGTGATTTTCCATGCCTTTAACTTCTCATTAACCATCCTTAAATTTTATGCATTTTGAATTTGCAGGAATTTAGTTGTACTGTTCAGTCAACAGCTGATCCTTTGTAAAGATTAAAAGTGGCCAGAGGTTGATTGGGTGGTGCCTTTAATGTTCGTTCTCACGAGGGATGGGTTTTTAAGTCAATATTCATTACTGATTAATAAATTTGACTCAAACTAAATAGAAATAAGTTTCTGCAAACCAGAATTTATAAAAATAGGTCAATGAGTCTGACTTATATACTAAACAATATATCTGTGAAAAATATCAGCCCCAATGTTACTTTCCATATCTGAAAATGGTTTTATTGGTTAACCTTCTATATAAAATGAACTTTTGGCTGTTTATGTTTTTGTTTGTTGCAGCTTGTGCCACGGCTGGATTTATGTTCTCCATCATGATTGCATGCCCTTGGATATATACATTCTCATACAGAACCAGGCTAAGAAACAAATACAATTTAGAGGAAGCTCCAATAATGGACGCCCTGGTTCATTTTTTATTTTTGCCCTGTGCATTGTGTCAGGAATACAGGGAACTTAAAAGTCGAGGACTGCATCCAGGCCTTGGTATAATATTTCATATTGTTTTACAATGTTTTGCAATTTCTCTTCATTTTTTCAATATTGTAGATAATTTTGATGAGATTGTGTACTTAAAGTGGGTTATTAAAATGGTATTTGTTTAGGATGGGCTGGAAATCAAGAAAGACCACTACCCAACGCTGGCATGGCAGCTCCACCAAGTCAAGCCATGCGTAGATAGCTATGCTTAATGATTGGAAAGTTGCAGAGAATTGTGGAAGCTTCCTAGGACTTTATGCTTAAGCATAAGAGGATTAAGAAACATGTTTGATCTATTAGTTATAAGTTTTTGGTATTGTATAATGATTTGTATCAAGAAGTATCCAAAGAGTACTGTTGTGGATATGTTCAGAGACAGAAAAGATATAATGCGCGCCTTGATCCCCGGCACATAAGCAGTCGGTACGAGGGTCCCATGCAAACAGCTGATATCTAAGAGGCCAGGTCTTATGTAAACATCATGCTACAACGTGACTACTGTTTTAAGTTTTATACCTGGTTGTGTGTGTTCAGGTTGAGGGCAGCCTCAAAGTTTTTCATTAGATTTTGTTTATTAGAATGACAGTAAGATTTGTGTAATGATGTTTTTAGATTTGATTGTATGATTATTTTTTCTACATTTCGGTTCATATTTCATGATATATTATTAGAAAACAGATGGTAAAAAAATAGAAAAATGATAATAAGAGTTTTTAAAAGAATCGTGTTAATTTTTTATTACATCATGATAATAAAAATAAAGAGATGAAAATAAAGGTGGAAAATATTTATTAATTTAATGATAATGCAATGAAAAAAAGAGTTTAATATAATTAAAAGTTTATTTTGTATAAATTTTTATTACAATGTTTCATATGAAATTGAGAAGATTTGAAGGGAACTAAATGTATCCCAAAATGTTGTCATAGAAATAAAAATAGGATATATAATAGAAGCTGACATCAAAAATTAGAGTTCATTAACTAAAATGTCAATACAAAACACTTCCAAAAATCTAGAGCTTTAGTTTACTAGTCGATTCAACCTATAAATACAAATAGAGAGATAGGTGTTGGGTATGTTTAGGGGATTTCCTTTAGGTTAAACCTCTATATTGGTCTTTTGACCTTCATAGATAGCCAAATAAGAAAATAAATAAATCTCTATGTGTGTTGTAACACACCAATCTACTAAGAGGGGGTGAATCAGTAGATATTAAAATCTTAACCCTTTAACCTTTAGAATAAAAAAAATCTTTAAACACTTAGTGTGCATATTGAAACATGAAATACAAAAATTTAAACAAGCACACAATCTAGCAAATCATAACAAAAGATGTACGTGGAAAACCCAAGATGGAAAAAAACCATGGTGAGAAAATGCTGCTAGGAGACAACAATCCCCTAAACCGAGCACCAACTTAGTTATCTAATGGCACCAACCAATCATATTTACAACATAAATGATCATTACAATTTTTTCATTAAGAACACAATTCAATGTTACAACTTACTCTGCAACTGCTCAAGTTTTTGTTGCTTCCACAACAACTCACTTCTCTGCTTTGCACCCCTCTATTCTGTTATGTTCTTCTTTTTCCTTAGTGTATTCTCTATCTGTCTTAATGAATCCTCACACACCTTCTACAAATCTCACTTTTCTTTTCAGTGTATTCTTTGTTTTCCTCAAAAGCCCATAATTCCTTCTACACTGTGCACTATCTATTATTTTCTCTTCTCACATAGTTGCACACCTAAGACAATATTCTCATCATCTATTTTGCATAGTTTCTAACCAATGATGATTGCCTTGGGATTCTCCACCATGATTAGATATTCTATTAGGTTTCTAGGATATCTTAGATTCACTGTCATAGCCCTGCATTGAGCCGCACAACATTAAGTTTTGGTGTAAAATTTTTTCCCTCATTCTCTCTCTATCAAACCCTAGGATCGGATATGCATTTAATGCATCCTTTTGATTATCTGGTTTGATTTTGATGCCAACCTCTCTAGCAATCTGTGTCACCACTTTGTGCATCAAATCTTCGTTACATTTGTCGTTGATGCAGGCAGAACATTTAATTTTCACCTCTATGTTGGTTTACATGAGAAACCCTGTTTACATGAGCTTAGCCTTTTGTGATCTTCATGTTCAAATCTGGGCCGTCGATCACCTATCTTCATGCCTTGATCCAACATCCTTCATTCAACATCTTACCTTTAAAACTTGACTATCAGATAAATGGTCTTTAAATCTCTATCATTGATCTTTGAATTTCATGACCATCGCGCATTGCTACTACACTCAAGACATCCATATCCATTTCTGCGATGTGAAGAGACATAGTAATCACCATTAGATATGTGCCTCTTTGATCTCCGCCATCCATCACATATCTTTAAAATGCACCATAGATTTGGGTTCCCATCACATATCATTAATTTGCATATGCTTCCATCTTTCATTGTCGTGATGTGTGTAATCATGGTGATGACCATTGGATCGACACTGTCCTCCACTATATCGCAGTCAAAAAGCATGGGCCCACACAGTCTTAATGGGTTGGCGGGCAACTGCCACCTGTCAACCTTCGACGTCACTTTCCACTATCACTTTTACATTCATCACCCATCGTGAGAACCATTCAATCACTTTGCTTTACAATAGCGATGTGAAGCAACCGAGCGATATGTCACCATGTGTTCTCTAGACCCACCATCAAAGTGTCGAAGGGACCAATCAACAAGTCACATTGATGTACATCTATCTCTTCGATGAAGTGCTTACCAAGAGTCAAATAGACCCACCAAAGCACTGTCCTTCATCCGATCAAAACATTGTTTGATCTTCACCGCTCCCCGCTTCCCCACGAGGCATGGATGAGGTCCCACCATAGGTACCTCGGGCTAGCAGGCATCATTAGATCATCATCCTCAACTTGATCACAACCGTTGATCAAGCTTCATCGCACATCGCCAAAATACATAATACTTGAAGAGTGAAAATGCGATGTGAAGGATTGTGGCAATGCAATCACAAACTGACACGTGCTTCATTGGAAAATGTGATGTTCTGCTAACTTTTTCGAAGTCGATGAAGGTTTTGAAACTTCATACAATGTTGCTAGAGGATTACATTTTCAACTAAGGTGAAGACAATCGAGAGTACTAGGTAAAAGAGGGTCGGTCACCCAACAAACTTAATGGATTAAGTAGTAACTTAAACAACATGCAACCGTTAATATATAGTCAACGACAAAATAGAAATTTTGTCAAGGCGCCATGACTACATCATTTAGGGTTTAACTATAAAACCCTAATTCTATCAGAGAGAAAACCTAATTCATTTATGGGCGCAATACACATCCTCTGGACCTGCTTATCACATTTCTGAGAAGCTCTCAAAAAACCCATGTCTAATTTGGCCTTAGATTTTACTTTTGGACGTTAGATGAATTTATTGTAACACCATGACAAAGTTGCATGACAACAATGCAACATCCCGAGCAACATTTACATCTTACACTCCATCTTCCACAGTGTACCATATCTCACCTTAGACATCAATGACAACATTTTGACATCAATGCCAACACATCCTTCATACATGACTAGTTCCATCTCACACCTGATCCCGTTTTGACATCAATGACAACAATATGCTAACAATGTGCTCTTGCCCTATGTGCATCTAATAACTAAGAGAAATAATAAAATAAATGGAATCAACCTTGGTCTATGGGGGTAAAACCTTTGTGATTGGATTCAATAAGAAAGGTATTTATTTACACTAAAAGAGTTTTCCCAAATAGATAATATAGAGAAACAATATCCGATCAAAAAATATTATTCAACTGAAAAGAAGAATATTTCTTGAAACAACAAGTTGTTTGAGAATTCGAAAGATGTGTAATATTAGTAGTTTTTTGTGAGAGTCAACTAGTAAGAGAAATGAGCAAGAGTACAATCCTTCAATTTCAACAAAAATTTTGATAGATTTTTCCCAAGGGAACCAAAAGGGAGAGCCAAAAGAGAATCCAGATAGAGAAAAGTGCAAAAGATTATGTTTCAAGAAGAGAATAATAGTTTTTCTTAGTGAGTACAAAAAATGGAGCATTAATTTCTCAATTAGGCATTACAATAGGTGTCATAGAGTAGGAAAATGAGAGCCCATATTTCAAGGTCATATTTTGCACTCCAGCATGCTAAATCATTTCGAGCTACATTGCATTGACGATTTCTCTTAAGAGACCAAAGTGCAAAAGGGAAGAAAAATTTGATGAGTTGTCACTCAAAAAACCTGGTACTTAGAAGCTTTCATCTAAAGGTACAAGATCATGTAGGGCCCCTTTATAATAACCTCTCTCAATTTTTCATATCTTTGATCCATTTTCCCATGGTGACAAGTTTTTTAGTCGATGAAAAAATTGTTAGATGCATGCAGTGTAAAGTTGCAAGGTGATGTAATTTTCATTTTTTTCCTCGTGTGAACAATATGATAATTCCAACACATTTGGATGGGTAGGTTTATGCTAGGCACGGTCCTGTTTCACACTCCAACATGCCAGTACATTCCAAGCTACATTGCACTGGTGATTTCTCTTAAGAGACTAAAGTGAAAAAGGGTAGCAAACTTTGATGAGCTGTTACTGAAAAACCATGGCACTCCAAAAAATTTATTTTGAAGGTATAGGATCATGTAGGGCCCCTCTACAATAAACTCTCTCAGTTTTTATCTCCGATCCATTTTCACGTGGTGACAATTTTTCAGTCGATGGGAAAAGTGTCAAACATGCATGTAGTGTAAAGTTGCAAGATGGTGGAATTTTTGTTATGTTCATCATGTGACCAAACTGATAGTTCCAAAAAATCCACATGGGTAGGTTTACGATAGGTAAGGCCTATTTTGTACCCCAACATGCACCAGAACATTCTAAGCTACATTGCACCGATGATATCTCTTAAGAGACCAAAGTGCAAAAGGGAAGCAAACTTTAACAAGCTGTTACTCAAAAAACATGGCACTTAGAATTTTTTTGTCTAAATTTAAAGGATTACATAGGGCCCCTCTATAGTAAAATCTCTCAATTTTTCATATCTCTTATCCATTTGCCTATGGTGACAAGTTTTCAATCGATGAAAAAAGTGTCAAATGCATGCAGTGTAAAGTTGCAAGGGGTGTAATTTTTGTTTTGTTTTTCGTGTGACCAAATCGATAGTTCCAACACATCTATGTGGGTAGGTTTATGTAGGAAAGGTCCTATTTTGCACCCTAGCATGTCGGAACATTCCAAGCTGTACATTGCAGCGACAATTTCTTTTAAGAGACCAAAGTGTAAAAGGGTAACAAATTTTGATGAACTATTACTCAAAAATTGTGGAACTTATAAAAATTTGTCTAAAGGTACAAGATCATGTAGGGCCCCTCTACAATAACTGAGCTCTTGGTTTTTCATATATTTGATCCATTTGCTCATGGTGAAAATTTTTCAGTCAATGGAAAAGCATCAAATGCATGTAGTGTAAAGTTACAAGGTGGTGTAATTTTTGTTCTATTCATCGTGTGACCAAACCAATAGTTACAACATGCCTAGGTAGGTGGGTTTACACTAGGAAAGATCCTATTTTTTAGTCCAACATGCCAGAACATTCTGAGCTACATTGGACCAACGATTTTCTCTTAAGAGACCAAAGTGCAAAAGGATAGTAAACTTTGATGAGTTGTTACTCAGAAACCATGGAACTTAGAAGAATTTTGAATCAAGGTATAATATCATGTAGGGCCCCTCTACAATAGGCTCTCTTAGTTTTTCATATCTTTGATCCATTTTCCTGTGGTGACAAGTTTTCAATTGATGGAAAAAGCATCAAATGCATGTAGTGTAAAGTTGCAAGGTGGTGTAATTTTTGTTTTGTTTGTCATGCAACCAAACCGATAGTTCCAACACATCCGTATGAGTAGGTTTACGCTAGGAAAGGTTCTTTTTTGCACTCCAGCATTCTAGAACATTCTGAGCTACATTGCACCAATGATTTCTCTTAAAAGACCAAAGTGCAAAAGGGTGACAAACTTTGATGAGATATTACTCGGATATTGTGACACTTAGAAACATTTGCATATAAAGATACAAGATTATGTAGGGCCCCTCTAAAATAGCCTCACTCAATTTTTCATATCTCTAATCCATTTGCTCATGGCGACAAGTTTTCAATCGATGGAAAAAGTGTCAAATGCATATAATGTAAAGTTGCAAGGCAGTGTAATTTTTGTTATGTTCACCATGCAACCTGTTGGTATAATTAAATGTTTTGTACCTTGTCCTAGGTCATAATTACACTTTAGTTAAGTTTACTTAGGGACCACATAGGAGTTGTTGGAGAATTTCCACCTTTGGTGGACTTATCTTCTTATTACTTTATCACCTCCACCTTTCATGGACATATCATGTGATTAGGGTTCCACCTTTTGTGGTAGATCCACTATTTGTAGTGGTTATCACATTATCACCTTTCCACTTTAGGTGGAGTGATAGCTTTTCATTGTTGTCTCATGTCATAAGATTACGACACTTGTAATAATCTTATGCACTCCTATGTTCTCACCTTGGCTATATAACCAAGGGGTCTCTCATTGTAAAAACACATTGAAGCAATTCTATATCATTGACATTGAATACAGTTTATTCTTGTCACATTATTTTCTCTCTTCTTTGTGCTTTCCATTTGGTCCATAGATCTTGGCATCCATAGCTAATTCTAACATGGTATCAGAACATGTTTGATTCTAACATGGTATCAAAGCAGGTTGGGTGCCATTGGAGAGTCTTTTTCTGAAGAGAGGTACCAGATTTGGGGAGGTTCCATTTTTGGCTCTTTATTGCAGGTTTATATCGGAGCTTACTAGTGCAAATCTAAGCTCACCATTGTGTCCGAAAGATTCGAGAAAGTCGATTTTGCCTTTTGTTTCGTCCAAATCGAACATATGAGGCCAAATCTATGAGGGTTTGAAGTTGCATTGTGGTTGTCAGATCCAGAAGGTAGCTGCATTTTTGGAGCATTTAGGATCAAATCCGACCCTGCCATCGCGTCTAGAAGGGCCAAAAACCCTAAGATCGACTATCCAATTATCCAAATCGGAGCAAGTCATCCAATGAAGCAAAAAAATTTTGCACAGAAAACCGTACGGCCTTCAGGGGTCATTATTGCATCGCTGGTACGATTTTATGAAAAAAATTATTTTCACCGAAATTCTTTTGAAAAATTAAAAAAAAAACATCCTTGTTTTTTTAAAAAAACTTTATTGTAAAAATTTTGATTTAAAAATCAAAAAGAAAAAAATAAAAACAGTCTACGGAATTGTACAGTCCGCAGACGTACTTTATACCCGCGGGTACCGTGGCCTAGTCCACTGGACTCCACCGGCCCTGCATTTCACTCCACCGGCGGGCCTCCACTCATCCGGCGTCGGCCAAACAAATTCTGGGCAACAAACGATTAGAAAAGATTTTAAGGCGGAATAGAAGTGGCAAAGACCTTTTTTTTCGTAGGCCGTCAAATTTAACATACCATTTTGATGACGTCAGCACTGCGTCAGCCCATATTTGAATTTTTTGGCCCCCTCACGGATTGCATTTTAGATTTTGCAGTCCGATTTCAAATGCTCATAACTCAATCATTTTGGCTCCTTTTTTCGAGCAATTTTTTTTGATTTGGGCTAATTTTTTGTGTTCTACATAGTGGTGTAATCAGTTTTTGGTTTTGGTTTCTGGTTTTTCCAGAAATTGCAGATTCTCATAGGTGTTGCTACTTCGTCCTCATTTTGGGAACTTTGGGAGCCCATAACTTGCTCCTACGGTAACATTTTTGAGTGCCGTTTTTTTTGAAAGTGCATGATTTTTCTATAATTTTCTAGTGGTATGATGGATTTATCTCATCTACTGTAATTTTTTCATTGTGAGTTTGTGGCCTATTTTGGCAATTTGCATGTACCAAAATCAAAGTCCACCTTGTTGTTTTTGGCAGTGGCAATTGTAAATACACTAAGTATAAAGTGCCAAATCAGATATTTCTTGGGGGGTTCTTGATTGAGTGATTTGGGGGGGTAATCTTGTCAGTGATTGGTTGCATTCTTTTGCTTGGTTTGTGTTCTTGCAATGGGGAAATCTCAAATTGAACTCCTAACTCCACATAATTATGCTACATGGAGAAAATCAGTATGGAACTATCTCTTGGGAAAAGGTCTAATAGGCTATCTAAAGGAAACCGTTTCTCAACCTACTGATGCTAATGAATTGGCAAGATGGGAGATTAATCGTGAGAAAACACTTGGATGCATATGTTCACTAGTCTCATTTGATTTACAATTTCATATTGATTCATGTACAACAGCTAAAGAAGTATGGGAGACTTTTGAAAACTTGTATGGTAAAACAAATAAGATTAGGGGATATCAGATTGATAATGATTTGATGAATCTTGATCCTAAAAGTTTTGACCACATCCAAGACTACATCTCCAAAATAAAGCAATTAAGAACACAGTTGAAAGAATGCAGTATTGAAAAAGAGGATTTACAATTGATTCTGAATGTGTTATCCAAGCTTGGTCCTGAGTATTCAGTATTTGTTTCTGGCTTTCATACCCATCGACTTTCTATGGGAGCATCATATGTTGATCCTAAGTTTGATGAATTTGCAAATCTCCTAATCCAAGAGGAAGCTAAGTTAATGAACATGGGTCTAATCAAGTCTTCCAAGCCACATGCTTTGGCTTCTAGTGAGTTGAAGGTACATAAAGAATCAGGGAATCTTGATAAGAAGCAAAAGATGAAAAAGAACAAGCCACATAAAGAATCAGAATCCACTCATTCAAAAGAGGAATCATCTAAGAAGGAGAGGTCTTTTTGTGCATATTACAAAAAGGATGGACATGAAGAACACTGTTGTTATAAGAAGGACATTGATGAGTGGAAGAATCTTCTCAAAAATAATCAAATTGATTTGCCTTCTAGAATTTCTGAATCACCTTCTTCTCCTTCTTCTTCAAAACAGTCTAAGGGAAAAGTTCATTTGGCATCTACATCAAGCAGTAAAGGACAAGCTCTTTGTGCTTATTCAAGTCCAGGATTAGGTAGATGGCTTCTAGATTCAGGAGCATCACATCATATGGCATCTTCGCAGTCTATATTCTCTTCATTTCAGCCTTGTTCTATGTCTCCTATCTTGATGGGAAACAATACATACATGGGTGTACTTGGGAAGGGATCTATTAGTTTTGGGGACAACACTTTCCAGGATGTTTGGTGTGTTCCTCATTTGACAAACAATCTTCTTTCCATATATTAGATTACACATGGTGGAAATGGGAGAACTGTGCAGTTCACACCTGATTCAGTCATCATTCGAAACTTGGAGAGTAGAGAGATCATTGCTACTGGGGTGGTTGATCATTCATCTCGGTTGTATACCTTTGCAGATTTTGCTTCTGATGGTGACATTGTTCCTTCAACTGTTGATCACACTCCTAGTGTGAACCATGATTCAGAGGAGACATTTGGCTACTTGAACTTGGGAGTTCTCACATCAGATCTAGTACTTGAGCCATGCATTTCATCTCCTCCATCTACTATTGTAGTTGATGATGCTTGTGATTCCACGGTTTGGGTTCCTTGTGATTCAATGCAGTAGGACATACATTGTCTTCCAGATATGGCTACTTTGGATGGCTTCTTGACAGGTATTTCAGACTTGTTTGTGGAGTCTCATCTTGCAGCTTTGGGGGACACCATTGATGACATTCATCTTCTCTTTGATGAAGATGCTCCTTCTTCAGTTGTTGCTAGGGAACACTCTGACCCTCTTGTTCATTCTCTACATGATCATTCTTTGCAGTTTGGCGTGAGTGTGGATACTTTTGGACAACATTTGGAGGAGGATTTTTTGTCTTTAGAGGGGATATCTTTCTCTTTGGATCATGTTCTACATTCTTCTCTACTAAATGTTGGATTGTACTCTTCAGCAGTGTGGCCTAGAATGCCTGTTTGGAGTGTGTCAGCTTTTGACATCGACATGGAGCCACTTGAGCATCATTCAGAGACATCATACATCCTGCATACATCCTTGGTTTTGTTTCTTCCTAAGGGGAGGAATGTTGTTCAGCGAGATTGGATCATCTTCAGCATTCAATGTCGAGCTTCTACCATCATTGCAGGAGACTCAAAAATTGGGGGGGCCTGCCTTGTCTCTCTTCTACTTTTCTCTTATGGGGGGGTCTTTTTCCTCACATGGGGTTTTTACCTTCTCATGCATCATTGAGAGCATTTCTATCTTGTATTTCATCTCTCTTTTGGGGAGGAGTTTTGTCCCACTGGGTTTTCTCCTTTTCTCCTTGTGAGAGATTGCATTGCATTTGTACATGGGTACCTAACATGGCCTAGTTGTCGGGACCCATCTTGCATTGTTTGTTACATTCTCCCTAAGTTGCACTTAAGGGGGGGTGTTGGTGTAATTAAATATTTTGTACCTTGTCCTAGGTCATAATTACACCTTAGTTAAGTTTACTTAGGGACCACATAGGAGTTGTTGGAGAATTTCCACCTTTGGTGGACTTATCTTCTTATTACTTTATCACCTCCACCTTTCATGGACATATCATGTGATTAGGGTTCCACCTTTTGTGGTAGATCCACTATTTGTGGTGGTTATCACATTATCACCTTTCCACTTTAGGTGGAGTGATAACTTTTCATTGTTGTCTCATGTCATAAAATTACAACACTTGTCATAATCTTATGCACTCCTATGTTCTCACCTTGGCTATATAACCAAGGGGTCTCTCATTGTAAAAACACATTGAAGCAATTCTATATCATTGACATTGAATACAGTTTATTCTTGTCACATTATTTTCTCTCTTCTTTGTGCTTTCCATTTGGTCCATAGATCTTGGCATCCATAGCTAATTCTAACATGGTATCAGAGCATGTTTGATTCTAACACAACCAAACCGATAGTTTCAAAATTTTTGGATGAGTATGTTTACACTAGGAAAGGTCATGTTTCACACCTGAGCATGCCGAAACATTTTGAGCTACATTGTACCAACCATATCTCTTAAGAAACCAAAGTGTAAAAGGGTAGTGAACTTTGACGAGTTGTTACTCAAAAAATGTGGCAAATAGAAACATTTCATCTGAAGCTACAAGATCACATAGGGACCCTCTACAATAACCTCTCTCATTTTTTCATACCTCCGATCCATTTTCCCGTGGTGACAAGGTTTTAGTCGATGGAAAATGCGTTAGATGCATGTAGTGTAAAGTTGCAAGGTGGTGTAATTTTTTTCTTGTTCATCATGCAACCAGATCGATAGTTCCAACACATCAAGGTGGGTAGGTTCATGCTAGGAAAGGTCCTTTTTCACACTCTAGCATGTTGAAACGTTCCAAACTATATTGCACCAATGATTTCTCTTAAGCGACCAAAGTACGAAAGGGAAACAAACTTTGACGACCTGTTACTCAAAAATCGTGGCTATTAGAAATTTTTTATCTGAAGGTATAAGGTAACATAGGGTCTCTCTACAATAACCTCGCTCAATTTTTCATATATCCAAGTCATTCCACTATGGAAACAATGTTTCAAATGTTCTAAAAAGTGTTAGTTGCATTTAGTAAAAAGTTGTCAAGAGGCATTATTTACATTCTTCCTCTCCTGGGGGTAAAACGACAATTCGAACATGTTGGGGTGGCTATAGAATAATTCCACTTTATGATTTTTGGTCAATATAGGTGTCTTTATAATCTTATGACTGGATAATCTACACCGAAGAACTAGTCTCCTCTGTTGCTTGAACTCAATGCAGTCCTAATGTTTTGGTCAATATAGCAAAACATTCTTTTGAGATGAAGGAAAGTGTGGGTATGAAGAATATGTCTCTAAATTTGAAGTAGTGATCAACCAACTAGAGGATGGGTACTTGAATATACTTGAATAAAATTATTGGAAACGTAGTGTAAATTGTTTGTAATTTTTCTTGAAGAAAACTTGATTCCATAATTATATGTCAAAAATATGTCATTGAAGACCGCAAACACATACTGGTGTAGGAAATTTAACAATTAACCAACAAATATAGGTGAAATTAACGTGAAATAAGTTATGAAGCATGGAATACACTTGGATTTTAAATATTTGAAGTAAACTATCTACAAATATCCATTGAATTGTGGATTTATAATGCAAATTATATGGACACCATCAATAAAAAAGATGTGTATTAACTAAATAGCCAGATAGGCATACATCAATATATGTCGATATATGTATAACATGTATATAAAATAGCCATATAAGCTTACACAAATTCCATATAGGCATAGACCAAACCATCTACAAATATTTTGATGTATTGACATATATTGATGTATGCCTATCTGGCTATTTAGTTAATACACATATTTTTTATTGATGGTGTCCATATAATTTGCATTATAAATCCACACTTCAATGGATATTTATAGATGGTTTACTTCAAATATTTAAAATCCAAGTGTATTCCATGCTTCATAACTTATTTCACATTAATTTTACCTATATTTGTTGGTTAATTGTTAAATTTCCTACACTAGTATGTGTTTGCGGTCTTCGATGACATATTTTTGACATATAGATACTTTTGTATATGCAAATACAAAATATATGTCCAAAAATGCCATATAGGCATAGAGCAAAGGAGCCAAATAAAAATTCATCCCCCTCCAAGTGAAGGATATAGATCATGGGTGGCCTTTGATTGTCAAGGGGATGGAGATGCAAATGACAATGGTTTGCTTCGAACTCGAGGGCTGCTCCTCCTATTTAATTCTTCATGGAGCTTTACCTGTTACAATAAAAATTATAGACATTAATATATAGAAATTACATTATAAAAATGAAATATTTAACAAAATAATCACTTACTACCACCAAATGATCTCTCTCCTCATCTACAACAATGGTATGCTCAACCTGTGGCACTCCAAAGTCCTATAGAAACCATCCAGATAGAAATTAAACTACAAATCAATAATCATTTTATTTTTCAATAACAAACAACTCTACAATGGATATAATTTGAAATTTATTAATCTACCTCATATCCCCGTCAAAGGCATCAAGCTATCTATTGTAGTAGAGACACCATTCTCTATTACCCTATCAACATCAGGAGGAGTCTCTTCTTGCATCATCTGAAAATAAAACAACATTATTCAATTACGAAAACTAGAAGTGTGATGAAGGTCATGATTTATAATGTTTGAGATAGTCAACAAAATTTTGAGTACTCATTGAACTATATATTACTTCAAGGGTTTTCATGTTTTATAAGGAAAATTTCAAAGTAAAGGATAGTCACAAGATGACAGTCCTAGGGATGATCATATCATGCAAGCAAGGGACAATATCATGATAACATAAAGAAGTCATGCAAACCTTTGTTGATGTGAAGTGTGATTTTTTTTTGAAGTGGGGATAAGATTTATGGAAATAATGTAAGCCATGATAGTGAGATACATAAAAAGAAGCAATAATGAGTGTTGTCAACTAATTACAAAATAATGTAGTGATAGTGAGAAATGAGGGGACTGTGGTATTAATATCTTGATAATGATTCACACCTATTTAAAGATACTCCATGATTTTCATAAAACCTCAAAATTCTATTCATATTCATGGGTGAATCAAAAAGAAGAGATAGCTAAGAAATGGAGTGAGATATCTTCATTACAATGGATAGTGTCATATTCACATAGGTAGAGTAATGATCACAAGGAGAAACAATGAATAAAGGACAAAAAATGAACAATAAAGGATATAGCATAAA
This sequence comes from Sequoiadendron giganteum, assembly GCA_007115665.2. NCBI lineage: Eukaryota > Viridiplantae > Streptophyta > Pinopsida > Cupressales > Cupressaceae > Sequoiadendron > Sequoiadendron giganteum. The sequence continues at coordinate 305,695,948 of CM021106.1, read as the reverse complement.
TGAAGAACTGTAATAGGAGAATTACATAAGATGAATATAATAGTCTATGGCCACTTAAGATGTAATAGGACAGTCACATGTATTTCAATACTAAATAATGCTTCAAGGGATAATTTTTGAACATAATTTTTTATGAGGAGATACTTTATATGTTTTTAACCAAGACACTTCAAGGTAAAGAGTGCATAACAGTCATGAATGTGGTGGTAATCACATGAAATCCAATGCTACAAGATAGTCTCATAGGAGAAGCAAAAAAATTAGTACAATGGTATAAGAGGAGCATGCAATAGTTTATTATTAAAGGATAGTTTAGAGTGACAATGCCCTTTTAATGATCATATTCATGGAAGACAGTCCGTGTGAAGGGATAGAAAGAGGGCATATATTTATAAATGATAAGTGGATAGTACCTTATCTATGGAGTAGATTCCATTGAAGATAATTGATAGAAGATGATCTAGTATATAGTTAAGAAAGCAAGAGAGCATTCCTCTATGGTGTAAATAACTTCAAAGGTATAAAAGAAAGTCTACATCCATTATGTATGAATGTAATAACATAGTCATCATGATATGTGTAGTCAACATAAGATAAGGGTAGTAATAAGATCAATATCCTGAGGAACATTCATGAGCCACTAACTCATTTGATTGCAAAAACCGATGAAATTTTTTGACAAAAGCTATATAATCAGATGTATCATCGGGTACTTGTGTGAAATTTTCATTTTCCTTAAATTTTATCCCCGAAGTTCATTAGAATTTTGAGGAACCTTATTTTTGTCCAAAATTTCGACGGACTTGCAAAGTTAAATTGTGGCTGGCATAAATAAAACTGAGCTCGACTATTTATTGCGACAGTGTTTTGCTCGACGATTTTATTTGGGATCAGATATAAAATTCAAGAAGATATCGCTAGGTTGAGGGTAGTCATTGTCTTTTTCTAGAATTCATTTGTGAAGTCAGATTTGTACTTCCAGGTTTGAAAATCATATTTTAAAGCAACATATCATCAGATTTCATTTTTGGACTTGTGCATTTTCAGAATCTCATTTCCAGAGTTTAGACCTGACTTCACAAATTATTTATAAGGGAATTTTTTATAACTGATGGAAAATTCTTGATGGATTTGGACAAAGATTATATTTGCAAGGTTTCAATTTTAACCTTAATAATCAATTTTTAATAGATTTGGGAGCCATAACTAGATAATATCAAAGGCATAGGGATAGCTACAAAGTGAAATGGTTGTCAAGATTCAGGCCTAGAGGGTTGAACAAAGAATTGGGAATGTTTGATAGTGGATAGTTAGAGCCATTTAGCTATGATATTTTTGAAGACTAATTCATAAAGATGTATTTTTCCCTTTGCTGGAAGTTTCAGAAATAGATTCTAGACCTTAGATGCCAATGTCTTATAAAAGCAGTTATGGTATATTTGTTACCTGAAGTTCTTGAATTCATCTTGACTCTATACAAATGTATCTATTTTCTATTTGAACAAGAAAGAAAGAAAGCAACCAATTTCTAAATATTGTGAGATATTTAGAGCAACAAACTAAAAAATGAAAAAATGAAGGTCAAGGCCTCTCTATTTTTCTCAGTTCACTTAAATTTTTTATATGTTGCCAAACATCTAGCAAGCTATAACTATCATGCAGATTATATGATTTCTATTTGTTTTGTACTTTGGAACAGTTTACAAGATGAAATTGTCTCCTCATGTAGAAGTATAAGCTGCCAAATTCCTTCAGAAGTTGATATAGGAATCAAAAGATGAACCTATCAAATTGGAAACCAAAATTTTTATGGTAAGAAGAGTTGATTTTGACATGAATGGCATGTTGTAACAACTTTATTAAGTAATACAATTTATTTAGTTATTTGACAATTTGGTGATTTGTGTGTAGATATGCCACCATATGAAACTAAGTGGAAAAGAGCACTCCTTACCTTATCAAGCAATATCCAGGTAAGATGTTATAAAAGATAACTTGTGCTTTTAGTGAAGCTGGTCAACCTACTCATGATTTTCCATGCTTAATTTTTTCCTTTTGGATTGAGCTACTTATGATAAATTTTTAACTTTCCTTGCAACCTATGTATTACCCTCTCAAGTTTTTAACTGGTTAAAAGCAATCTCTTATAAAGGATATAAAATTCCTTAGTACTTCAGATTGTCCTTTATGTTAAGGGAGGCATCTGACTATTGTTTATAGAATTCAACTTTATTTGAGAGTAAGCATATTTAATCTCTATGTGGTAGATTCAGACACTAAAACAAAGTATTTGACCTTATTAGGAAAAGTGAAGCAAAAAACGTAAAAGTGCATCATAGGATTTTTTTTTCATGGTTTTCATTGTAAAGTATGCAAATTATTTCAATATTTTCTAATGGAAATCATATGACCTTCTTCTATGGACTATATAAACTCCTTTAGTGTAAATGTTGTCCTCTCCTTCCTATTATGCAAGATCATTCAAAACCTCTGCTACTTTTTGACAATGACATATGATTGTCATATCTCTATAAGTCTTTAATAGACATAATGAGAGATCCTTTAGAAACATCATCATCTCTGTTGAAAATGATCACATATCATTTGTGATACCTTCCCTCTAGCAAATTGACTATCCTTTGTCTTTTAGCTTATGCATGAGTTTATTCATTTGATTTCAATGGCCTTGCATAGCACTTGAAGAAATTAATTGTGGTAGCTCCTTGAGATATTGTCCATGCACTCCTTAATACACTTGTAGGTTGTCCTCTTTTGAAACTTTGTGAGATGGAAGTATTTATTAGTTTACCATATTGCTATGAAGAAAATGAACCTTTGACAAGATTTATGATGTTTTAAAATCCCTCTTGACTGCTGAGTTACTTTTATTTATCTATCTTTTAAAGTTCGTCGTACTACCCTATCACTGTTATTATTAATTTCAATGCCCCCTTCATGGTTATGACATGGACTAATCATTGTTTTTTTGAATAGTCATGATTGTGATCTCCTTTTGGGAATCTATAGGAAAGTGCCATGCCTTACTTTGAAGTCCATTTCCTTAAATATTTTCTCTTTGCTCGTTGCTTCTTACCTCTATAGTATCCCTATATTGCATATACATAATAATAACAATTATGGTGATAACTAGTGGACATGGGTATAACATCAAGCATCATACAAATGTAGTTTATATCTACATATATAATACCTCGAGATACTAATATTTTAGCACTAGTCAAAGAATCATCATCAAACTATATGTGTTGATCAAATACAATGAAAAATAAAATATATTAAAATATAAAACATTGATCTTTTCTATCTACTCCACTGTAAATAATAAAGACTACAGAAATTTCCTTCCAATTTGAGTGTTGGAAGTCATCACAATAATCAATAATATAATATTTATCTATTAATATATAAATATTATAAATAAATAAGTGTGTATTTCAATATTTTTAAGCAAGAAATTTGGGAACAATATATTCCTTCTCTTTATAATCTACAAACATAATAAAATTTGCAAATATAATAAAATATTATGAGAAATACCTTCAATCTACAATATTAAATCTGCACATTTATTTGAAAATAAATCAACCTACAATCACCAACAACTAAACAATTAAAATAAAGATTTAAGATATCATTACATGAATATATACATATCAACTTATAAGTCTCTTAGCCTGCAAGCAAACTTTGGGTTTGTAATTATTTTCCATGAAAGAGAAGCAACAAATATTTAAAGAGAATAGAGTTAGTTGTGAGTTGGTTGTTGCAATTAATAGATAGAAAATATCACTGTTTTATATTTTACTATTATTTATTTTGAAAATAGCATTGGACAGTAAACTAGCCAATACAATGTCAAGCATAATGATTGGACCCTATGAATATATAGGTTATCAATCTTTAATCAATTCACATGAGAAATCATACTGACCAATAATATCAATGAAACTTTGATACTATATAACAATGACTAGTCTCAGTTTGATGACATTTCAAGACCAATGCATGAATATCATTTGGAACTCATGGAATTGAACATTGTTTTCATTTAGCCATGATATAATTTTCTTATAGGAAGCACAATACTAGTATGATTGAATGTATCAAAGGAAATAAGAGTTAGAGAAGATAAAAAGAGAACACAAATATTGTAGTGTAACCTTATTATTATATAAATAAATAGAAAAATAGTAAGAGTAGGAACCCCAAATATCATGTAATCATTAAGGAAGACCCTTTCATTATTCCCTTAATGGATTGAACTTTCAAGGAGGCCATCTAATGGTGTTTCCTATTGATATCCAAAGCAGGGATGTGAATAAGACTGATGACTATGCAGGCTATATTGTAGATAAAATTCATAGATATTTTAACTTTATCAAGGCATATAATAGGGTGGTCCACTTCAAATGAAACTCTTTATTATGCCATACTATTTTATTTCCAGAATTCATTTGTGAAGTTAGATTTTTACTTCCAGGTTTAAAAATCATATTTTAAAGCAACATCTCATCAGATTTCATTTTTAGACTTGTGCATTTTCAGAATTTCATTTCCAGATTTTGTTGTGCAAGTTCAATATCCCAATTTTAGGAGTCTAATGGTTGGAAATCATAGTAAAATCAGAATTTAATAATTTCTGGAATTAGTAGTTTAAAGTGTTTTTTGGGGTCATTAACTTCACACTATCTTCTCTTTTGTAAGGGTGGTTGCATGCCAATTTTTTTGGTATAAAATATCATAATTATTAGATTTTCTTACCTTTCTATGATTAAAAATGATTGGAGTGTGAGTTTGATATTTTTTGAAGATCTAAATATTCAAGCTTGGTAAAAAAAAATCATGTCAGATAATATTAGTCTAGAACAAAATGAAGAGAAAGTTGCTAGATTGTGGGATAGATTGAAAAGAAAGGGTGATGGGAAATGTTATTGTCCCTGCAATAATTGCAAGGGCTTAGAGATGAGAAGAATTTTAATCACAACAACTAAGAAAAATTGTAGGCAACATGGTCACGTTGAAGGGGGGCATGATTATCGTCCATTGGTAAGTTGTTCATTATATGTGTTTATATTGATTGAATTTGTAAATGTTTATATCATTTTAACATTTAACATTATATATATAATCACTTGATCATAATCATGGTTTATTTGTGTCTATCATTATTATAAAGGTGGGGCGCCCTAGGGCACATGATATGGATTATCACGACCCAGAGAATGTGGTTCTGCAAGCGGAGGAACATGGAGCTGTGAATATCAAAGATGAATTAATGATCCTATGGAAGAAGATGATCATGCACCAAAAAACACAGTTGAAGATGATGGTACAAATACATTGATCCATGACACATTTAGTGGTACAGGTGATCATGATGATCAAGATGACTTTGATGATGTTCATGATTTACCTTACTTGAGAAGGCATATGAGCCCCTTTATGAAGGCTCCCAAAAAAATCTTCTCTTTGCTATATTGTTGCTTGTGAATTTGAAGGTTATGAATTGTTTATCCAACATAGAAATCTCACGGATGTTAAGGTATGCCATATATGTCATCTTTTTTCATCTATTTTAACCATTGTTAGTTCATCACTAGTAAATAAAGGATGAAATATGTACCATTAATATTCTTTATATTAACAAACTATTTTTTTGTTGTAGACTGATTGGTGAATTTTTGTTACCACCATCAAATATTTTACCTCGCTCATACCGAGATTTATCTGGTATTATGCAAGATATTGGAATGGAGTATCAAGCAATAGATGCATGTACCAATGATCATATTATATATCATAAACAACATGAATTTGCAATAGAATGCTCAGAATGTCATATCAGTAGATATCAAATAGATCAACTAACAAAAAAAGTGCCTCACAAGGTTCTTCGTTATATTCCCATTATTCCACGTATGCAACGATTATTTAGGTGTGAAAGATTAGCGCAATTTATGGATTACCATGCATGGAATAGAAGTGGAGATGACATTGTTTGAATGCCTATGGATGGTTCTACATTTAGGGACGTGGAGGAAAAATGGCCACACTTGAAAGAAGAACCTCGTAATCTTAGGCTTTCATTGGCAACGAATGGTGTCAATCCATTTGGAGAGTTGAGATCTATTTACTCGGTGTGGCTTGTTTTTGTTATCAACAATAACATTCCACCATGGATGTCAATAAAGAGGGAGCACATAATGTTGGCAAAAATTGTTCCAGGTATTTGTTTACATCAATTTTCTTTAACGTAGTAGCATCTCATTTGTCTTATTTGTTGCATAATGATTTATATTTTTTTCATTTAATAGTCATGTACGTTAATTTATATATATTGTAGTAAAATGGTTATAATAATTATGTAATGTTTATGTTCATTCAACTAGGTAAGTACCAAGTTAAAGATATGAATGTATATATCGAGCCTCTTATTGATGAGTTACTAAAGTTATGAAATGGCGTCACTATGTATGACGTATATAGACCAATAGGACAAAGACAATTTCAATTCCATGCAATGCTTGTATGGACAATTCATGATGCCCCAGGGCTAACACATTTTTATGGTATGTTATAACGTTCGACTGCACTTTAACAATATTTAATTTTATGAAGTAGATATCATGCATTTTTAAAAAATAATCTATTCATTATATATAATTATAAAAATTGACATATTTAATCCAGTTATATATGATCTTGCAGGTCTTCAAACAAAGGGAAAATTTGCACGTCCAATTTGTGGTCCAAAGATGAAATCTCGTCATTCAACAAGTTTAGGAAAGCAGGTGTTTAATGAGTATAGGCACTTCCTCCACGTAAATCATAAGTATCAAACTACTGAAAAACATCTTTTCAATGGGAAAGAAGAGACTACATAAAAACCATGAAGAATGACACCTCGCCTATGGAAGGTGGAATACAATAGAATTAATCGTCAAGGTTATACATCAAATCAAATTGTTTATCTATCATATATGATATGTTTGGAATTTATATTTATATATTGTGTTGTGTTTACTCATGCTGTAATTGACAATGATTTTCATTGTTAATTTGTTTAACTTATATGCTTCATGAAGGTCGTTAAGGCATTAATGGCCGACTTCCACAGGGACTAAAAATTTATCCTAGACAATTTAGTAGGTTGCCCTACTACGAGAAGCTACAAATTGTGCATTTGTTTGATACAATGCATATCGGAAAGAATATAACATAAACGTTATGGAAAATATTGGATGGAAGGCATGACAAAGAAAAAAATGTCAAAATTTGTAGTGACATTCAGGAAGCCAATCATGCAATGAAAAATATCTTTCAATTAAATAGCGATGGAGACCAAATTAATATAAGTTCCCTTCCTTGGTTATTAACGGAGCAACAAAGCAATGCTATAAAATAAGTCATACAAAAAAAATCGATTTCCCATAGGATTTGCTGCGAACAAAAACAATATCATAAAAAAGAAAGGTGAATTTGCGTCAGGGATGAAAATGCATGATTGGTATACCTTCATTAATGTAATTATTTTGATATATTATATATATATTTATATACTGCATGTACTTTTCAGTGTATTATGTTTACTACTTTTGGAAAAATAATGAAAAGATCATTTTATAATTGTTACAATACATTCTACCTCTATCTCTCCCAGACAACTTCGACAAAAATGTCAAGCAATTTATATATGATCTTGGAAAATACATGAGGTAAGTAATGATAATTGTTCAATTCATTGTATAGATCTTATAATTGCCATTTATTTTACTTGTTATGTAATATATTGTATATTTTTGTTAAATCTCGTTAATATATTTGTGCCTTGAATCACTTGTAAATGGTTGCCATCTAAAGGAATCCATAAAGAAGATATAAATTGTTGGAAGAGAAAATTTCCTCGTCTAATGTGTGAAATGAAAAAGTGTCTACCTTTGACATTTTCAATGCACAAGAACACTACCTCATACACCAAGTTGAGGAGATTGAATTGTGTGGATCTATACACATAAGGTCAATGTGGATGGTTGAGAGGAACTTGAAATTTTTGAAGGCTTTGGCTAGACAAAGAGCACATCCTGAGGGTTCTATGGTGGAGGGATATATGGTATACCAGACCATGGTGTACATTATTGAATATCTTCCTAAGTTTGCAACAAAGATCCATGTAGACTGCATTTGGTATCCCAACTCCATTAACAAATTCAAAGGGGAGTACCTGATGGGGAAAGGTAGATTGGGGAAAGTGTCAGGTAATTATAAGATGGTCATGAAGATTAATTAGAATAAATTTTAAATTTGGTTTTTATGTATATTGTACTTATTTAATTATTAATCTTCAATATACATCAATTATAAATTAAGGTCGTATACCGTGGTAATTAACTAATTATACGTCATTTGTGAATTTCAATTTTTTTTGATACAGTTGGTCGAGAGTGGGATGCACTACATTTTTACGTCACAAACAATCTTGATTGGATGACGATATGGATTGAACGATGTCAACAATTTGGTCACGCATTAACATGGGAAGGTGTGGCTTCATTGGTTAAAGAAGCTCATTGTAATGGAGATTCCAATGTTACACCAATGGAAATTGATTTAGCATATGGTTTAAGAGATAAACATGTATGTATAAATATATTTATCACCCATATTATTTAATTATTTTCAATTAAATTGATGTATATATATGTTGAGATTTTTTTTCTTTCCATACATTCGACCAAGAATAAATATGTTTATCAACTGATGATATTGCAATAATTTTTACATGTTTGACATATTGTAGGTGAAACACCACAAGGCTATGTGGTGCAATGGTCATAAATTTTGAATCAAAAAGTTGGATGACACAAAGAAAACTTGTGATTCTGGGATAACTGTAGTCTTTTAGGTGACTAATGTTTCATCTAGAAGCAACATACATCCAAAAGTCTCAGAAAATTGATACTATTGGATTTTGGATGATATACTTGAGTGTGACTTTAAGTCCTTCAAATTAGTTATGTTCGTCGTCCTATGGTACATGCTACGATTGAATGAAAATGATCCCGAGAGAACTGTTATTGAACATGATAATGGATTTACCATGGTTAATACAAGGTCGATCAAGCGATCTGGAAATGAGCCCTATGTTCTTCCAAGCCAATGTGAGCAAGTATTTTACTCAGAGGTTCCAGGTAAACCGGGTTGGTCATTTGTTGTTAGACATGATCCAAGAGGAAGGTCGGTAAAGTATAATGTGGTGGAAGAAGAAGATATCGAAGAACTAGAAGATGATGTAGATGATGATCAGGATCAATAGTTAGTTGATGATGTGCTTGACGAAGATGTCAAAGAGGAGGAACTAGATCATGATGATATAGGAGTTAATGTTCATGAAGATGATATCCGTGTGGATGATGACATTATAAAAATTGATATCAATGATGATGATGATGATATGACCAATCCTTACAATGTCAAATCTAGATTGGATGATACAGATAAAGATTTGGATGAAGAAGAAGATCAATGACATTGAAATTTATGAGTTATGCGATTGTATTATCTATTTGATATTAATTTCTTGATAGAATTATATTTGACTTATGTGGTTACATAATTAATTCATGATATTTTTAATTTTTATGCCATTAAATAATTAATTCATGATGTTACAACTATTATACCTCTCCTAGAAATTTCCATATGATCATAATGAATAGTGTTTTGGGAAATTTCATGAAAGACGAGACATTGATCACAGTAGTGAAATAATTGCAAAGTCGTTTAGATTTTTAAGACCAATCACCCTTCACAATGTCATTTTTAGGATCATCTCCAATTTTATTACTAGGACACATAAGGTAGGATTTGATTGGCTTATATTGGATGAACATTGTGGCTTTGTGTAATGTGAGCAAATTTTGGATGGGGTAGTGGTGCAGGAGCACCTACACCTCATCTTCTATGCTTAATCATGTGATGATAATTAGGGAGGTCAATACCTATTGGTTTAGGAATTTCAAGAATGTTTTATTGTGAATAAGGTCACTCAAGACCATTAGTCATGCTCTAGGTGAAGTTTTGAGTTAGGAGTTTGAGTCTTGCACTAAAGAGTTTTGTAGCCTTTTTAAGGAAAATTGGAGAATTTACATGTAAAAGGGTGCAATGTTAGCGTCATGTCAATAATAAGGCTATTATAAAGGCACTAGCATGGTCTTAGAGGTTTCCTAGGAGTTTCAATACATTTGAAAGGTCAAAAAATTAAAACATTTCAATAGTGATGTTAACAACCTTGGAATTAGTGTGTTTTATGTTTCATGTGATCATAAAAGATTAAAAAGTCAGTTGTAGAGTTGGTTGTTCGGTGGTTGAGGTGTAAAGGAATTTAAAATGCATAAAGTTATCATTGTAAAGGTTGTTTATGGTTGAGGATTTAAAATATAAGCTCTTGACATTTCAAAATTTGTGTTTTTCTTCAAATTTTTTGTATTTTTCAAGTTTTGCAGCATTGTACGGTCACATACAGCCATATTTTGATGTGAAATAAATTCCATGTTGTGAAGACATGTGTTATCTTTGATTTGAATCTTATTTGAGGGTTTAAGGCATTGATTTGAGTTAGAAAGCTTCATTTCTTTGCATACAGCCCGGTTACCCTATTTTTGAGGGTTTTGTAGTCCAAACATGATATAAAGGGGCTCTTACAATTTTTGTGATTACTGTAGCTTGTGTAAGAGGCCCCATAAATACTATTTTAATTTTAGGATGCATGAATAGGGCGTAGAATGAGAAATAAATAAGGTATAGCTGCTGTCCTCAAGAGTTTTGTGAAGAAAAGCATGTGAAATGAGAGGTTCAAGCCTAGGTTTCAACAAAATATGTATGGGAGATCTGATTTTATGAATTTTTATCCATGTGAAAACCTAATGGGTTGTTTCTAAATTGGTTTTGAGGTTTGGGAGGTTGTGGAAGTAGGAGATTCAATAAACCCTCATGATTTTGGCCTAAAACAAGGGTTTTTGGGTTTGGCAAGAATTTGGCCGTACAAGTGGAATCTTTTTGTGGATTTGGAGGTTTGGAGGTTGTTAGCTCTCAAAAACATAGGTAAGAATACCTCAAGAGGTTACCAAACTCTTGATATATTGTAGGGTAACAAATAAGGCCAAATAATTTGAACCTTCTTCTCTTCAAGTGCTACCAAACCTAGGTGGGTCTACCTTTGCAAACTGAGCAGACTTAAGTGATGTGATTTTATTTACAACAATCTATTCACAATGGAAATATTACAGTGAAAAAATATAATCCTAATAAAGTGTATGTGTAATATGATAATATATTTAGTTAACAAATGTAAAAAATAAAATGGACAAACAACTTTGCCAATTCAACTATATGTATATATAACTTTAAGTTATTTTTTATTTTAACTCAAAGTACTGAAATTACAACAAACAAATTAAATGATATTTATGATTGTAAAATTTATGATTAAATATATCTCTTAGAATCCTTTTTGTCCCAATTTGAAAATAATTCTATATTATAGAATACATTTTTAAAAATTTTAAGATGAAAATAGCAAGGAAAAATCAAACAGATATCTTTATGAAAGAAGTATATTGGCGTGAAATTAAATATGATTTGTATTCCAATGTAAAAAATACAAAGAATGGAAAAAATTGTTTCAACACATAAACTATTATGTAGTAGTCAATTAAACCTAAAATTAACAAAATTTATAAATATACACACTATACAAGATCTCAATGGATGTTGCATTAGATGTAAATATATAATTGTCTATGTTTTTCTTCAAATGCAATATCGAATTGTCAATAGTAAAATATTACATCAATATTTTCATTTTTAAGGAAATAAAAATATCATGCGTAACCTACTATTAGTTAAAGCAACGAACATTATTTGGAGCAAAAATAGTTAATGTGAAGTTTTTCCTAAAACTTCAAACTATTTAGATTCAAAATGAGAGAAATAATCACTATGTCAAATCACATAAGAAATTTGAGATCTCTCATTAGACAATTGGTATCTAAGTCAAGGCTCTATTAGATGATGAAGATGCTAAGGATATTTTGTTAAATAGTTTGAAAATAAAACAATGTTATTTCTATGCTTAGTCCAATAACTTCTCAAACACAAGAAGATGTGATTTTGACCCTATTAGGAGAAGAAAAAAGAACAATGGAAAATATTTAAAAGTTGATTCTCAACATGAGAATGTATTATACTCATGAGGTAATAATAATTAAAAAATTAAAATGAATGTGTTTTTTTGTTTGTTTGTTTGTTTAAAAGTAGCCAACACTTGAACTTTGCCAAACACTGTTTACAACAAAGAGTCTTAAGCCTAATGCTTAAACCAAGTGAATCTCATACAAAATCCTGAGCATTACAAAAAAAAGAAGAATTTGATTTTAACATGACAATGAATAGAAGAAGGAATTATTTTTTATGATTCTTTCATAAAAACCATTCTTAGTTTTTGTTCTAGAATCATACCCCACTAGATGTCAAAACCCTATCTATGACTTACATAATACCCTTCCATTTTGATGCAAATCCATAAAGCAATGATGCCAAACCTTATCCCAACCAAATAATTTGGCATCTCCAAGGAATGCTTCAGGATTTCTATTCTATGCCATTTTGTTTTTGTACCAAAAAACTCCACTTTGTTGAGGGCTATCAACCTCTACATACACACATTCTCTAAACTCCCACCATACGGCTTTATATACAGATGTGCCGTCAAAATGGTAATAGGACCCCAAAATTGGCCTAATAGCTTTAGTGGCCTCCATGGCATTATAGTGAGGCATTGTGGAGAATAGATGGTGTGCTATATCTGTGTCTGTTATGTGGTGGAAGACATGATTCAAAATTCCATAATCCCTGTCAACTGTTGCGAGTGCACCCCTCAGCCATTCCCACTCTGAGTTATCATAATGAGGAAGTGTCGAATGTGTGTGTTGTAGATATGTGATCAGAACAAGAAATGCATTAACAATTAGAAGGGAGATTCCATAAATCTTGATCAGCCAAAGCATGCCAAATGTTGAAGCCAATAGATACAGGGAATAAGCCACACCCAACACACCAATGTTGCTAGCAAATATTTGTAGTCTCTCTCTGTTATTGTAAATTGGACCATATGGATCATATTGACAAGCAAAACGGGGATATTTTCTTCCTGAAACATTGAAGGCCAGATACAAAGGCCACCCAAGAGTAAGAACAATTGTTATAGAGATAAGTCTTCCTAGAGGATTATTTAAAAGATTGGATGTCCATTTTAGTTACTCCTTTGGAACAGGAACAAAGACCTCATCATGTTCGACTTCTAGTGTTGCTGTGGTGCCTTCTGTGACTGTACTTCCAAGAGAAGTATGGCACAAGAATCCATGAATGCAGTATGAATCCAACTGTATCATCAACCCATGAGTAGTCACTGAATGCACAGTGCCCACATTCATGTGCAATAACCCATACACTAGTGAGCACACAACCTTGTGCTATCCAATAGCCAAGCCACATTGTCCATCCCAGCAACCTACCCATAGTAAAGAAAGTTGTCAAATATAGGAGCAAAGAAGAGGTAACAAGATCAAATGCTAGATATGAGAATGATTTTATCATAGACCTATTGAAGCAGTGAGGTGGAATTGCTTTTTTCAGTTGACCAACAGTGAACGGAGGCTTTGCAGAAGGGACCCTCTCCATTTTCTCCCTGTTTGGTGCCAAGGTCATTCTCCCTCCACCACCCATTGTCAAAAAGGAAAGTAACCTGTTGTTTGAAGGAAAAACAAGATGGGGCTCCTCCTACAACCCCAATCTCCCTTGCACCTCTATTCTTCACCCTATTCTAACATAAAAATGAATGTTATTATTATAAGAAAAAGGATCACATAGTGTGGACTTGTATAACTCAAGCCAATGATGTTCTTGAGGGAGAACTTAAAGAAAAATCAAATGATAGCTTAGCCTATGTTGAGGATTATGTTGTGGATGAGGACCTCCTAGATAATCCTTTTGTTGAAGATTATTATTTTAAATATACTACCTGGATTGATACTTATTTGAGCCTTCATTATTAGAGGTGGAAGATTTTTATCATCTCCAGTCAACTTCTCACTCATAGTTGGGTCTTTGTATGAGAAGCATATTTTAGTTTTTCTTTCCTTTTTTATGTTGAAATAATTGAAGAATTCATATGTTGTGAAGTTTATTTTTTGAAAATAGATAGGGATCTGGTGAACTCAATATGTATTGTTGCCCAGATAGTTTGAGATTGTGTGGGTCTAGGGAATTATACCCTTCCAAGGGTCAAGCGACAACTTGATGGAGCAATGGATTATTATCCAATAGTTTAAGGGATTTATGATTCAAAAGTTTAGGGAGGTGGTAGTCCATGAACTCAAGAATTCAACTCGAGATCTACACCATTCTGAAGGTTATGAGGCAACTTGATGGAGTTACACTTGGTTCATGATTTATTTTTTAAATAAAAAGCTTCTAAATAATATATTTGTTTGTTTCAATCAACATGTTTTGTTGTGTGGAATATAAAACTTAAGGGAGGGTGTTGGAATATTAAAATTAACATTAATAAATTCACCTTACTAACTTATTTATTTTTGTTATTAAATAATTAGTTATATTCTTGTAAGATAGTAGTTCAAATGGGAAGGTATATTTGAAAGGCTTTGTAAAAGCCATATTGTAATATATTCCCGAATGAACTGTATGATATAATTATTATTTTGAGTGTTTTTATGTGCAGATATAAGTTCTCTTGATTCTTCCAATATATTTTGTATGCTCTATTAGCCATGATTTCATGATTAATTTTCCACTTTCGACACTACTTCTTACTAACTTTGCCATCCAAATTTGGCTCTTACACTAAATATTTCATATAGGTGCATTTTAATTTTCTTACTATCACCTTTGGCCGAAGTTTTAAATTGGTTCAACCATTCAAAAAGTGTGGTTACTTTTAATTATTTCCACTTAAGTGTTGGTTACAATTTTCTAATTTTCTTTCCATTTAGCTAGTCACAATTGCAACTTGTAGACCTAAGACGTTTCATTCACCGATAGCCACCCTCTCCACTGATGGATACCTATCCTTCATTCTATCGGTGGGACGCCAGATAATATTTTCTCGATGCACCATAGTTCCCCCGATATGCTTTATGCATTTGATAATTCATGCCCATGGTTATAATTCATGGTTACTTTTGTTGACAACTTGACTCTATCGGTATATCGAGAGAGCACCTTAGGAGTCAGCCTGATAGAGTATTGTTACACTGATACTAGGTTGTGATCTATTTTCATCAAGCCATCGGTGGGATTGTGATGGGGGTTCCACCGATGAAGCATTGCTAGGCTGATGGTATTGAATTTTGTTAGGAATGGGGGAAGGACTACGTCACTATGAAATTTCAAATTTGTTTATGGATGCAATGTGAATGTAGGCTATAATATGGATCTTGTCACACAAATTTATACAATTTGCATTGTTCATAAAATCAAAGTGTGGTATATTTTTGTGATTATTGATAAAATTCAATAATTCATGCTCATGGTTACAATTCATGGTTACTTTTGTTGAAAACTTGACTCTATCGGTATATCGAGAGAGCACCTTAGGAGTCAGCCTAATAGAGTATTGTTACACTGATACTAGGTTGTGAGCTATTATCATCGGGCCATCGACAAGACTATGATGGGGGTTTCATCGATGAAGCATTGTTAGGCTGATGGTATTTAATTTTCCCTCTCTCTCTTTTCCTTTGTATCTCTTATATTTCTCTCTCATGCTCTCTCTCTCTCTCTCTCTCCCTATCTATCTAAGTTCATCTCTTTCTAGTTATTCTCTATCATTTTAGTTTCTATCTCTCTTTGTATTAGCTAATAGGCTACATATATGGTGAGATTTGAGCTTGAAACAAATCTCATACCTAGAAACCACTATTGTGTCATTGGAAAACAAGTTTCAACTGCCATTTAATGGTAAACCATCTATAGTTTAATAGTAAAATCCTCTAAAATATTAGGTAAAATTCTATATATACTATTATATAATAATAAATATATACTATTATATAATAATAAATATAATTATATTATATATAATTTAATCTAATTTACTATTATATTAAATAT
Organism: Sequoiadendron giganteum; assembly: GCA_007115665.2. Lineage (NCBI taxonomy): Eukaryota > Viridiplantae > Streptophyta > Pinopsida > Cupressales > Cupressaceae > Sequoiadendron > Sequoiadendron giganteum. The sequence continues at coordinate 305,679,739 of CM021106.1, read as the reverse complement.
ATATTGTATTAATTATATTTTGTATTATATATATAAATATATATTAATAAAAATAGGGGTAAAGACTTTATTGAATATGAAAGATTAATAGTACATAAGAATGAGGGAGCCCCATTAGCTCCCACAAAGGAAAATCCAGAACATCAAGCACCAACAAAACCACCAACTGACCAACCATCTGCAAGTCATCCCTCCATATCATTAGCAATGACCCTCCCAAGTTCAAAAACATACTCAGGAGATAATTATCTCCACCCCTCAATCCTCCAATCATCCTCATGCTCAGAAGCCCACTTGGCCAAACAATCAGCCGCCCTATTCCATTCACGCGGAATGTGGAAAAAAGACACTACCTCCAAAGTAGAGCGCCTTTGCCAAATCTGTCTAACCACCAACGTAATCTTCCAATTAACATCAACCACCCTTTTCTCAAGCAAGAAATTAACCATAATCTATGAATCAGATTCATAGATAACCTTATGCCAACCCAAGGCGCAAGCACACTCAATAGCCCAAAGAATCGCTAGCCCTTCCATAAGGATTTTAGTATTCTACCCCTTATGGATGGAGAAAAGAAAAATGACCGAGCCAGTATAGTCTCTACCAATTCCACCCATACCAGCAAGCCCCGGCTTGCCTCTAGAGGAACTGTCAGTATTAATCTTCAGAACCTCCATCGGAGGAGGCATCCATCTTCCAACCCTTTGAACCTTATTTTTTGCTCTCTTACCTCTTCTAACATAGGTAGAGACATGATTCAACCCCTGTACCCCCAATCTATTCATAATCTCATCATCACTTCTTTCCAATGGCAGGGCCACTTCACATTTAGCTTCCACTATCTCCTGGATCATACCAATAATTATGTGCCAAACCTGTTGAGCCAACAACTTTTCTCTACAAAAAATCCTACGATTCCTTTCCAACCAAATTTTCCAATGGATGAAAGTAGGACCAATGCTCCACAAAATCTAGAGAAAACATGCCTGGGAGGGGGGCCTTCCCAGATTACTCCAAAACTCAACAAGAGAAGATGCATGAACACAAGGATGTTTCCAAACACCCCACCACCAATGCCAGAGAAGCAAAGAATAAGAACACTAAAAAAATAGATGGGGAGATCCTCCTCACTACAACCACACAACTCACATAGAGAAGGGCCCTGGAATCCCCACTTATGAAGATTCTCCCAAGTCAAAAATCTATTCCAAACAAGAGTCCAAACAAAACAGTTACACTTGGGCCAAGAAAACTAGTTCCACAACTGTTTCCACCAAGGGACCTCCACCCCCCCAAATTGACGAGAAAGCAACTCCTGATAACCACTAGCCACAGTAAAAACACCCTTAGGGTTCGGGCTCCAAGCTAGAGTATCCTTATCTGTAAGGGAGTTGCATTGTCTGCCAACCAAGATATTCTTAAGCACAATACCATCCTCCTCCAACCCGAGAACAAACCATTCACCAGAGTCCTTCCACCTAGGCCCCTCCACTTTTCCTCCAGGGTCAAATTTCTTAAAATCACTCACTCTAGACCAACCAGCCTCAAAAAAGCATTGAGACAGAGTCACCAAGTTAGGGTACTAACATAGAATGGGTTTATAACCATCCCAAGAATCAAACCAAAACATAGCCTCAAATCCCTTATTACAAATCCAGAACAAACCCTCCTCTATTAGCGCAACCCCTTTCTTAAGCATTCCCCAAATCATTGAGCCTTTCCCAGCCAGAGGAAACCTAGGAAGCTCCTCCTTACAGATCCCCGAAAGATACTTGTGGGATAAGATCCTAGCCTAGCTATGATCCTGTTCCACACACCACCTCCAATAAAGCTTTGCAGCTAATGACAACTCGAACCAAGTTGCCTTTCGCAAACCAAGTCCCCCACCTGTCGTGGGCTACAAACAACATCCCACTTAACCAAGCTCCATTTGGATGAGGACAAGCTACCCGCCCATAAGAATTATCTAGCCAGTGAGTCCAAGTCCTTCACAAACCCAGCTAGAGCAACCTGTAACATGCACCTATAAATAGGAAGAGCCTGCACCACAGAAATAAGCAACACAACACGCCCAACAAAATAAAACCATTCATGAGTCCAATGACTAACCTTCGCATGAAAATTGTCCAAGATATTCTGCCAAGATTCTCTGGGAAGTCTACTAGTAGAGATAGGAATACCCATATAGGTTAAAGGAAGAGACCAAATTTGGAACCTCAAGATACGAGAGATCCTTTGTTGAATAGGCTGTAGAGTATTAAAGAAGAAAATGGAGGATTTGTCTTCTTTAATCCTTTGACCAACAACAACAAGATAGATATCCAAATCCTTGTGCAGATTCAAAGCTTCTTTGATCCTGGCCAGACCCATCAGAGCCGTATCATCCACAAATTGCAAGTGTGATTGAGGAGGCAAGGTGTTTCCCCATTTCCATCCCTGAATCAAACCCATCTCCACATTACATTTCACAATTCTACCCAGACCTTCCACTAGAATAATAAATAAGTACAGAGAGATAGGATCCCCTTGATGAAGGCCTCTAGAAGCGCTAAAAAGAGCAGTAGGCTCCCCATTAATCAACACTGGGAAAGAAGTGAAAGTAACACAACTCATCACCCACTGGATCCATTCCTTAGCAAATCCAAAAGCACTAAGAATTTTCCTCAAAAAGGATGACCTCACTCTATCATAAGCCTTCACCATGTCAAGATTGATGAACATAGCCTTTTCTTTCGAGGAGGCCATCAAATGAATGGTCTCTTTAGCAATGACCACCCCATCCAAAATTTGACGATCCTCCACAAAACCACTTTGTTCCTCAGAGATAATCCCACTAAGCCATTACTTCAACCTTCCAGCTATCAACTTGGAAATAATTTTATACACCACATTACAAAGAGAAATGGGTCAAAATTGACTCAGACGATCCACCCCCTCACATTTGGGAATGAGAGCAAGGAAAGTAGAGTTTAAAGCCCGAAACATCTGCTTGTTTTTCTGAGACTCGTGGACCACCTCTACCAGGTCCAACTTAATGATGTCCCAAGATTCTTGATAAAATTCAACTGGAAACCCATTAGGACCTAGGGCTTTCCCTTTCTTCATCTGAAACACAATACCCTCTAATTCCTCCAGCGAGATATCCCTCAAAAGATACTCATTCATCTCCCTAGTGACCAAAGAGGGAATACAAGACATCACATGGTTTTCCTCCTCTGTAACATCCTGAGAGTCCTCACAAAATAAAGAAGCATAGAACTCCGAAGCTTCTCTAGATATATCCTCCAAGGACAAAAGATGCCCACCCCTGTCATTCACCAGAAAAGGCATAGAATTACCATGTCTCCTAGCCTTTACCGAGTTGAAGAAAAAGGCGGTGTTTCTATCACCCTCCTATAACCACTCAACTCTAGCCTTCTGCTTCTAGAAAATTTCCTCACGCAACTCACACTCCTCCAAAGCTTTCCGAGGCCAGGCTTCCTCCCTGAGTAAATCCTCAGAAATTCCACTCTCTTATCTCCCGAGTGATGACATCCAAGACAACTTGAGCCTCAACCTTAGCATGAAACATATTGCCAAAGTACCGCCTATTCCACCTTTTAAGTTGATATTTTACAAATTGCAACAACTTAGAAAAGGAGTACATGGTAGTGCCAAAAGCAGGTCTTCCCCTTCTCCACCAATCAGCCATATGCACCTACAAAGAAGAATCTCTTAACCACATAAGTTGGAACTTGAAAGAAGGGGACCGAGCCACCCAAGCAAAAGAAGCATAAAACTTAATAGGCCAGTGATCTGAACCCCTCCAGTCCAGAATCTCAGAGCCAAAAGACAACCCTCTGCCAACCCAAAAATTGGACACCAAAAAATGATCAAGCCTCTTGGCAATGAAATTCTCCCCCAATCTCCTATTGTCCCAAGTAAACTTCCCATTCTGAGGCTTAATGTCAACCAGGTTCAAAGCAGAGATGCTATCACGAAAAAGGAAAGCAGAGGGTTCCAATCTCGCAATACCCCCTAACTTCTCATCTATCTCAATAATAGCATTGAAATCCCCAGCAACAATCCAAGGGAACAAAGGAGCTAGGCTCCGAACATAACTAATATGAGACCACAATAAATTCTTACTAGAAAAATCAATAGGTGCGTAGATGTGTGAGAGAAGAATAGTTTCCCCCAACTCCAGACTTGAAACAACCACAGAGATGGAAGACTTGGAGGACACCCACCAAAGAGGACAAACCTTCACAGGATTCCATAGATAAGCCACCCCACCAGCATTGCCATGGGCCCCAATACACTGGCAATTTCCCCATGCCCACAACTTAGGCATCATACCCAACATACCTTCAACCGATAACTTAGTCTCTTGAAGAAAAAGAACATCAAGAGAATGAGAATGCACCAAATCATGAACAAATTTTTGTTGAGGGCCACTGTTCAAGCCCCTAACATTCCAAGAGAGGACATTCATTTTGGAGGGTTAGAGAAATGTGAATCTAGAGTCTTTACAGGCCCAACCTCCACCAGAGACTCCCCCATCAACTTCAATTTCTCCAAATCCTTCTTTCTCCCCGATTTAGAAGATTTCTCCACCACCACTTTCTTTAGGTCCTTTTGAAGAATTCCCAATGAAGGAGAAGCCTTATTACCTTTTACCAAGCCCACTCCCGCTTTCTCCAATAGGCTAGAGATCCCCCCTTCTCCCAACTTCATCTCCACTCTAGGTTCAACCCTCCCATGAACCACCATACTTCGGTCCGATTCCAACTTAATAACCCCCATTTCTTGAGAATTTTGGATGCACTATGGGAAAATGCCTTCCTGAACCCCTTCTGAAACACCCTGATCCAAAATCAACAATCCCAGATTTACCTCCTGATGACCAAGATCATCAAGCACCTCAAATCTGTTACATGAATCTCCATCCTGGCAGTCCTTAAAAGTCCTCTTTTGGCCTTGGTTCCTATTACGAGCCTTGGCTGGAATAAAACCCTCAGCATCCATAGCCTCACTCGGCACGAGTTCCTTACCCTTGTCGACCTTTGAGGGATTGCGAGGAGGTTGAGCTGCCATATTCCCTGGAGTTTTAAACTTTGGGAATATTCTCTACAAATTTCCATATTCATGACAAAGACGACAACGAAATGGAAAAGTCTCACAGTCAAGTTGCTGCAACTAAGAGCAAGAAATCGCACGTATTTCCAAAGAATCCGGGATAGGGATATTTAAATCCATTTCAACACAAATACGAGAAAAAGTTATTACCTTTCTATCTAGAGTTTGTTGAGAAGGACCCACCAATTTTCCGAGTAATGAGGCAACTCGATGCAAAATATCATTGCGCCAAAATTCCACTGGAAATCTAGGGAGGCGATCCCAAACCAACACCCGATTCGGAAGCTCCTCTGAAGAATCAAAACCTGCATGCCATGGCTTAATGAATAGACCAACCTGGTTGTGGAAGTAAGGCCCACCTTCAAAAACTCTATTACGATCTATAATGCAATTAAATGTTACCATGAAGTAGTTGTTAGATAACAACATTATTTCCATCTCACCCTTCGAGGACCAATAATAATGAGCCCATGATTCCAGAAATTGGAGCGAAACCCTCATTCCCAAAAATTTGCAGAGCAAAGCATGTTTTGAGAAATACTCGATGTCCTCCGCAATTGATTCAGGTTGAATAACCATCATCGACCTTTCCTTGGACCATTCAAGGCATCCATTTGTCTTCAGAATACGAGATCCACCAGCATCAACAAATCCATCATTACTTGGGTCATTTGAAAACAAACTATTTTAAATAATTTACAGAGAATGATTTGGAGGTGAGGCCCCAAAAGTAGCATGAAAATCCAAAGGGAATTTGACCCCAGATGACTCCCCGTGAGCCGTGCAAACTCATGTCCCAAAAATTTGTGAAGGAAAACATGAAACCACACCTCTGAAGCTCGTACAAGGTATGGATCAGACCTAAGGAGAGTCACACCCCACTCAAAAATAGCGACCAACAAAGAGAACACTTGCAGCAAGGAGAATCCACCAAGAAAAAATGCTTCCACCCCAACCTAAACCCCACGCCAGGAGAAGAGAGCAGCTCGAGAGAAAGACACCACCCCTACCACTCAAGAAAATCCCACCCACAAGAAAATGCTGCCTAGATGAGAACAAAAAACAAAGAAGGAGCATGCAGAGAGGGTCGAGCCCTCATGCAGGCCGCAACCTCATGCAGGGAGTCGTTACCCGCAGCGCCATCAACCTCTTTCATATTTTGTATTATATAAAAATATACTTATTATTAATTCTTAATTATAATAATCTTATATGTATTTAATAATTTTGTTAAATAATATAATATATAATTATAATAAGTCAAATAATTATATTATTTATTATGTAAAATATAGCTAATATATACTTAACTATATTGTAGAATATTAAAACCTAGCTAAATGGCACCATAATTTTAAATTTAATTAACATACTCTAAAACCTGCTAAATGGTGCCGTAATTTTAAATATAATTAAAATACTCTAAAACCTAACGAAACCAAGTCGTAGCTCGTCAAATTGGAGAAGTGAAAGGTCAAAACCAACGCCGAGGAAGAGTTTGGAGTTAAAACAAGGTCAATACCAGTGTTGACGAAGAGTTTGGAGGAGTGAAAACAACGTCAATACCAGCGTCCAGGAAGATTATGGAGGAGTGGAAATAAGGTCAATACCAGCCCCGAGGACGAGGTTGAGGGCACTCAGGGAAAATCGATGACCAAGGGACAATGAGTACTGTAAGTTTGGCACCCCCATTCTCTTTAACCTGCAAGTTTCAAGCCTAGTTTCCAAAGATCTTCTCGTACATTGGCACCCCCATTCTCGTAAAATGGTATAAGATAAAGATAGAAAAATTAAAATAGCTTAGTCTTTCACATTTTTATGGACCAGCCTCAGGTCTTAGAAAAACTCCCATAATCTACCCACATATTGGTTGTTGGTGGGAACATGTTATTCTTTTTTGTACAACCTACCTCAAATCTTATGTCCACAAAGTTGCTAAAAACATAAAACAATAAGAAAAAAATTGAAGGTACAACTAAAAAGGGGTTATTTCCTTTTGGCCTCCTCCACCTCTTATATTTCAACATAGCATGGAATTACGCTTACATAATATAAACTCAAACAAAGGAAGTTTATAGGGGCAAAGGAGCCCAAGTATATTCTAGGCTAAGCTAGATCTAATCAATGGAAATAGAGGCATACACTTATTCTTTAATACCTCCATCATAAACATATGCAAGGAAATGTCTCCTCCCTTCTTGGTAGTGATAACCTCCTCCACACACAACCCTTAAAAATTATGAATAGAGGAATATAATCTTTGAAGAACTCAAAGTTGATTCTCTCCTACCTGATGCAATTAGTCATTTTATCCTTACAAACATTTATAGTGATTACTAGAGGCACATAGACATTTTCTTCATAATAGAATAATTTGATCATACTTTTCCAATGATGACATTATGAGAAAACCTTAGGTTAAATTAATAATTCATTGCTAAGTTCTTTAAATCATGTCCAACTGTATAAGAGAAGACCGCTACTATGTGCACTTGGATACCATGGAGAAAGGATCTTTGGGCTCTTTCATCAATCAAGGTATTGTTAAATTTTAACACCTAAAAGTGAGAATGAAGAATCTTTCCTAGGATGGTGGCCAATTATGCTTCTCAACACCTAGATTACAAAATCTTTGTCAATATCATTTCCATCACAATTAAACCTATTGCTTGAGATATAGTCATAGAGGTAAACAAATTGGCTTTCTTGATAGTAGATACATTCTAGACAATTCAATCCTTGCATCAGAGATTGTTGAATGGGCCCAACAAACTACTCATGATGCCCTTACTATTAAGTTAAAACTTTGACAAGGCATATGATTGCATCAAATGTCCTTTCATTTATAAAAGGCTCAAATGGATTTATTTTTAACCCTAAATTATTATCACACATTCATCTCTTTTTTAATGAGTGATTGCACAATAGTGTGTCCCACTTGTGGGATGAGGCAAAAAAAAATCCCAAAATTAAAAAATTAAAAAATACCAGTTGAATGAAGAACCTTCATTTGAAGGTGATGCTGTCATGACCTTTGAATGAAGAACCTTCATTCAAAAATGATGCCATGTCAAGAATTTCAAATTAAGGTATTTTTTATTTTAAATATTTCATGTCCAAAATGCCTTATAAAAGGAACCTTTGCATGAAGGACCTTCAAATGAAGACCTTCATTCAAAGGTCCTTCATTAGAAGATCCTCCATATGAAGGTTCCTTTAATTCCATCCCATTATAGCTCTTAGAGTTGTTAGAGATATTTTTGTTTTGAAGTAGAGATTGGAGCATCAAATAGTGTCACCATGACTCTACCAAGATATCCATCAAATTGATAAACCTTGACTTAACAACCACAAATTCACAAGAAAATTACCCCTGTTAGCTCTAGGGCATCAATTCAATGCCAAGTTTATTGCTTTAACAGACCCCTAAATGAAATGAAAATCTATCATACCATGTTTCACACCAATCCATCGAGTTACAGTTCCAAGATAGTGGGTGGATTGGTGGATGTCATTTCTATTTAGCCCTCAAACCCTTACACAGGCAAAACAGGGCAGTCCCTGTATTTGATTGTTTTCTCCCACAAAATAGTGATTTAGCACTTCAAAACAAATGAAAATGAAAGGGAACACATATTTATCTACACCAATGATCTTAGAGCATTTCAAGCTTGTACAGATCCATACAACACAAAAGAACTTCAGAAAAATAGTAAAAACACATAAAATTGTTTCCAGAATGTGGTATTTGATATAAAATTTTGGTATCAACTCCTCCAAAAATTGCAACAATTGCAATGGGATGAGAACAAAATATGATAGAAGTGGGATAAGAAATGTATCGTTTGAAGCATTAAACCAATATGCAAAGATGAAGGAAAGTGCTAACCCCTTAAACTGAAAAAGTTTATTTTAACTTTAAGTTTGTTGGGTAGCCAATTCTTTTAAGTTATCAAATCCTACCATCATACATAATCAAAATGTTGTTGTTTCAAATGAATATGAGCACTAACTTTAACTATTTGAAGATGTTGAAACCTTGTCATAGAGAACTAGAACATTGATGCAACAACTCATCCTACCTTAAAACATACCAAAAGTCTCATAGCAATTAGACATAGGAAGATTTAAGATGACTTAAACAATTTTTATTGCCAAAGCATAAAATTATGATGAATTAACCATGCCTAGTACAAACTCCCTCCCCATTAATCACTTAGACATATGGAAATTAAATGTAAATTTTCTGCTATTTTTAGTCATGTAGGTGTCCAATAAACCACTTGGTGGTGTTTCCCTTCAAATTTATTTACTTGAATGAAGAGAAAATTCCTTTGATTACAATTAGACAATACATTTGAGACCTTGGTTGTGTAACTAGTGGACCATAGTTACATTTAACACTTATTAAAAAGTCTGGGAGTTAAAACGTTAAGAAGATTTGATTTGTGATGGACACATTTGAATGGTAGTAACAATAAATTGCAATCTATCAAGACTTGATTACCTTATAACCTATAAAATTCCAGCGATGAAATGATAGATTAATCATAATGTCACCTTGGGATCACATCACCATGAAAGAACTTCATCCAACATCCTTATGAGTGTAGGTACCACCAAATAGGTATTTGTTAGATTTTTTTTCCTCGAGCGAGGGAAATTCAGGAAGAGAAGAGGAAAGCGAGACATGTAGTAGGTCTAAAAGAGGGAGATCAACTAGAGGTCAAAAGATTAGAAGAAAATTTCGTAAACGCATGGAATTTTTTCTTGCTAAAGGGGAGTCATGTTCTTATGATGATGAGAGCATAGGCGACATTGAGGTGCCCTTGAGGTACAAACATCTATGGAAACAATGGGTACCCAAGGAACTTCCTCCAATAAACACTAATTTTTGTGTCAATGAGAGGATATATCGCATAACACCATCGTCATTACATGGTTTGGGCCTATTTTGCATGGACGACATAAAGGTCTATTATGAAAAAGTTACTGAATTGATGGAGTATGTCAGACCCTGTTACAGTTACAAATATTGGATGCAGTTGGTTTGATATACACAAAGTATGCGTAGGTATGCACTGCCAGCAAATTATATACATCTAAAAGATAAAGATACAAATAAAGGAGTGGCTATGTACATTGACGGAAGGCCAAAAGCATCAAAGAATATTGTAGGGTTTATAAATAGTACACAACCTGGGTCAACAAATAAGAAACCCAATTGCATATTTGAGGCGCACGAGGGAAACTGTGTATTCGTATGTGCGATAAAATCAATAACTGCAGGGGAAGAGTTTCTAATTGATTATAATTTGAATCGCTTAGATACAAACACTGCTACTATGGGGGTGGTACGTACTATATACCATTTTACTGAACCTCCAATTAATGACTCCAATATACCATTTTATTATTATGTTTTTTTCATAAGTCTATTGGTTTCATTTCGGTAATGTTTTTTTATATTTAATTTTTGTCACAGCGAGACATTGATTGTACAGGGAAGGATTTGACCCAGAGCTCAGATCACAATGCATCTTGAAGCGCTTCTACCCAACAGGTTTACCTCATTGTAATTGTATAAATTAGATATGAGCAAAATGTTTTATTATTATTTTTTTCATAAGTTTATTGGGTTAATTTTGATAATGAACATTTTTAATATTCTTGTCACAGTCGGCTGATCGGGGAAAGGTACCAACACTAGTAGAGGAGAGCATCCATAGGGAGGTGTAGTGACTATTATGCGATGATGACATTGCATATTCCCCAAACCCTATGGATATGATGAGGAAGACCCAAAAAAATGCAATCAAGAAATCCTTCAGTTGATATTCATAGTGCCTCAAACAGATAAGATAAGAGAAAGGGTTAAAATATTGAATGAGAAAGCACAAAACTTGCAAGTAAGCTATCATGAGATCTTTAATTATAACATAAGTTCATTCACGGTTTTATATTTTGTACTCTTTTATGTCATGAACTAAAATATTTGTTGTTTTTATAAGATTATTTGCATCCTCATGATGTTGTTGGTCATGATTAGGGTGTTGCAGGTGCTGCTCGGGGAGTAGGGATTGGTACAAGTGTCGATCCTAATCTTCCTGCGCATACATCACATCTTCTGACCCCATCATTCGTGCCTATATTGTCAACTGAAATGTCAGCAACACATACCATGTAGGCATATGGTAGTTCACCCTCTAGCAGCGAACACATGCCAGAACATGAATCAGGACATGTACCGTGGGATGCAGAGGCCACTAGTATTGGTGATGTTTTAGCAGAATTTCCTAGATCTTCCCATATTACTAGTACGGGAACATTTCTAGTCACATTTTTGGTGACCGAGGATTTCATTCCCATAAAGATAGAGAAGGTCCTAGGTACTTTAAAATGTTTTAATTATTATTATATATAATCCAATTGAAATTTACTTATTGATCACTCTTTTTAGACTAATGATCCCATGATCATGTTGCAGGAAATAATGTTTTTATAAACATCTAAGTGATATTACATTGGAGCTCTTTGGGACCACCATACGTACACGGTGGAATGCCCAAAATCAAGATTTAAAAGATGAGCTCATTAACCGTTTAGTTGTGTTGTTCGGTAATAAAAAATTCAACCAAACCAAGGTCCTTAAGAAATATGGTACCTATCTAAAGTATCTGAGGGACCAATATAGGTCACATTTAGAGAAGAACAAAAAGTATGAGCATCCCCCCATGATTCTAGAGAGGGAGTGGAAGGACTTGGTGTCAGATGGAAAAGAGAAGGCCGAAAATAAAAAAGGAAAGACACCACCGGGCCAAGGAAGGTATGCGATACTATCAACAATGAAAATATATACTGATTACTCTTTCTTTTTACATAATCTAACGTATTTCAAACTTTTCATAGGCTGCCCGACACATCGAAGGCAACAAAGGAAAGACTAGAAAAACATGGGCAACACAAACTTGGCTTTGGTGGTTATATGAAGTTAGCCATACAAATTGTAAGTATCAATAAATGAAATTTATTGCATCCAAATAATAAACTGCAAACAATTTTAATTTTATCACACCATAGAAGAAAAATTCATGATCTTATGCAAAAATGCAGGGCTCTGAGTTCAAGAAAGTGCCCACAGAAGAGGACCTGAATATTGCCTTCTAAAAAGGCTATGGAGCCCTAACTGAATGCCTAAGAGTCTTGACTGGGAAAACACAATTTTCCACTACATCTAGCATGCAGGTAAATAAACTCAATAAGTTTTATTTAAAATTGAATACTTGTGCAATCTATTCAATATTAATTTCCACCATAAAGTAATTATGTTTCTATTTTTTTTAAACAGACAAGCAATGATAATACTGCACATGGCATTGGAATGCAACCTGGTGAGGGTGGAGCACAACCTGCAGATGAAGGTCATGGTGTGCATCCTGGTGCTCGATGTATTCATGTGCTATACAAAACACAATATGGATTAATACAATTAAACATCTTTAATTGCATTTGGTGTATTAATTAATGTAACCATTCATGTTTCAACTTTAGAGCATGTAGAGCGTGATCAACATGTTGAGCATGATTAGGCTAGACAAGAGGAATATGATGTGGCCCCATTAGGTAAAGAGGACCACTCTAATGTTCTTTTAAACATATTTAATTGCAACTGGTGTATTGATTAATGTAACCTTTCATGTTTCAACTCCAGATCAGGATTTAGAGGGTGTTCAACATGTTGAGCATGAGGCTATAAGACAAGATCGGGAACATGATGTGGCCCCATCAGGTAAAGACCACCACTCTAATGTTCTTTTAATTAATGAAATACTTCTAAGAATAATAATAAAACATATCAATTTAATATTTATTTGCTATTGTAGTAGACCCCCCCTCGTAGTGGCATCCACATTGTGAGTACATGACTAGGCATACATTAAGATCACGAGCAAAGCTCAAAAAAAATGAAGGGGGGACAAATGATTTAGAAAAAGATACTCCACTTCATCTTTCTTTAGCTGCAAAAAAGAAACAAAAAATAGTGATTGTAATCATATTATGACAACCATATTTTTGATAATATGTAAAAACTGAAAGAATGAATGTTATATGTTAATATGGATGAATGAATGAATGTTATATGTTATTAATGGATGAATGAATGAATTTTATATGTTATTAATGGATAAATGAATGAATGTGAATATGTTAATGAATGAATGCTATATTTTATTAATGGAGGATGAATGAATGAATGTTACATATTATTAATGGATGAATGAATGATTAATGTTATATGATCGAGTATAGGGAATTGAGAGTGATGTGAGGGGGTGAGGGGCCAAATGAGCTTCCACCTTCACGTGGTTGGCTTTTTTAAGTAGAGAATATTAAACTATTCTCGAAACAAAGAGAAGCTCAATAAGGTAATGCACTTTTCAATATAAGAAATGCATTGTTTGAAGCATCAAACCAATATGCAAATATGAAATAAAGTGCTAAATTTTCACTATGAACATTGTGTTGTGTGTGGATTTGGTTTCAAAGCTCTGTTTCTTTTGTTTTTAGTGGTGACATAACTCTAAAATTTGACTTTTGTGCATAACAGGTTAGTGGAAATTTTGATAGCTCTGAAGGGTTTAGAGGCTCGATTGAGATAGATACACAGATATTTGGATCTTGTTGTTTATGGGAGGCTTCCACTTAACCATGAAATTTTTTACCATCTGGAGGTATGCAAAAATTTCTCTACTTACATTCATTCAACTTATTGTAATATAATATCTAACAAAAATCTCCTTTTCATTATACTTAGATGGATTTTCATGCCCTATTCCAAAGCACATGTTTTAGAACAGGCAAGAAGGATGCTGGCAAGGGTTAAGGAATTTGGCTTTACACCTGCCAATTGCATAGTTTACTTCATTCATCTAGCATATTGCCAATGCGTTTCACGATTGTTGGAATCATATCCTATAATTACAAAACTAGTAAAATTAAAATGTGTAAGTCTCAAATATGGCATTACATATCTTTCTATGAATTTTTGAAATAAAATATCAAAATGGAGAAGTATTAACAAAATAATCTGCATAATTTCTAAGAGATTAGGGAATTTTTTTGCAGAGTTATCTTGAATATATTAAAGAAAAAAGTAACTTATAGAGATTGAAGCAGAATATCGGTAGTCTAAAATCACCAGTCAACACATCTTAGTAGTATCTCAATTCAAGAGAACTAGGTCCACTATCCATTAGCGTGTAAAAAAAATAATAAAAAATTCAAAGATTATTTTGTTCTAATAGGGTTGGCTGGTCACTTGTTTCTTTTTGATTGTCAGGAAGTCATCATTATAGACTTGGTTTTCGCGCCTTCTCTTGCCTCATGGCTAGAGAGTTTCTATAGAAGGCATCAAAGTAACCTTCAAGATTGACAATGAAAATGAGTATAAGCTCAGTATAACTTAATGTTAATTGGGTATGATTTTATTTGTTCAAGACCAATTTAGATTCATTTTTTGCTCACACTACTTTTATTTACATTTATTTTTTTCTAATATCCATTTTCCTTTAAATTCATATTCTTCTATACATATTGTGTTTACAATAATGTTTTCCTTAATTTAATCTAGGGGAGAGGAACCAATACCTGAGCATGTTTCAATAGTTGTGATAGTAGTGGTTTATATAGTTCCCAACCCTAATTATTTGATTCTTACTGATTCAATTAATACTTTCCAGTTACTGTGATTGATTATAAGGATTTAATCTTTACGTCATTGTGATAAACTTAGATTTTTAGGCTTGTCTTACAGGTGCTTGTTTAGATGGGTGAGGATTGTTTCTTGTGCTATAAATATTTTTATTTGTTAATGCTAAACTTACATAGTTGAATCACGGGGTAGAGGTTGTCTTCTTCAAATGGAATAAGAAGGAGAGTCAGAAGTGGAAGATCAGTCCCATTTGTAAGTTTTGTGTGTAGCTGCATTGTATGGAATTATTTTTCTTGGGTATTACTTAAATTTAAAATTTTGATTATCTGGTAAAAGTTATGTTTCCATAGAGGGTTTGGAGGATTTATCTTATAATTCAGATTGCTTGTGTCATGGGTTTTTTCTATTCAATATGATATGTATCTCAAGGAGGATATGGATCTAATTCTTCATACCATCAACTTAATGAAGAGGAGCCTCAATGTCATGTTGTTAGGATTTACTGTGAAGCTAATCCAAAGTTTTTCATTGCTACTCGAGGCCATATTGTAGTTATTTCTCTAGGAAGCCCACATGATCCCCATCAGGTATCTTCTTTTTGTAGTCTCTAAATTTCTTAGAAGAAATCAACAACCAGTTTGTCTAAATGTGGCTCCTTGTTTACACATTAATATCTCTTTTGGCAGTAATGGATCAAAGTGGATTCATGGGGCTTAAAGAGAAGGTTCTCAAACATGGAGATCAAGAGTGGGACCAAGTAAAACCATTCATAATCATGCTCATATTGTTTTATTGACTGTCTAAGAGCCAAGTATCCAAGATAACATTCTATATTTTTCTATTGAATTTCCAGAGTGAGAATAATTTTGGGTTTGCAATCCTAGGTTTTAGTACAATAGCTAAGTATCCAAGATGCACTGCAGGTACTTTTTCTCACCAAATTTCTCTTTTTGCATAAAATTAGAATATAGTGTGTAGTTTAATATTTTTTTTTTTGGCAAAAATGGCATAGCCATTATATTAAATTATTATAATTATTATAAAATATTACAAAACTTGATTCAAAATGCATATCGAGAGGAAAGAATTAGGAAGAAAACCTCTGGTTGTAGCATATTTAAATACAAAACTAACAAAATTGTTCCATTAGTGGAACTCAAAATACAACCCAAAATAGGCACCCATTACATAGGTTTTCATCATGACGATCACAAAATGACTTCAAGTCGACAACCCTCCTTTTATCTATGTGGCCACCCAAAGTGAACTACAACCCAAAACCCATACAAACATTTAATCTTACATGATAGCCGTCACCACTTTGAGTGACACTTTGGCTCCGACCTTCTTTAAGGTCCTGGCGATGCCACCTTTTCCATTCGATAGGAAGGTCATTGTTGTATCGGGGGGACATCCCTAAGTGTCCTATCGATGATGTTCACTCACGCCGATAAGGATTTCAGGTACACCGCTTGTGTAATTCCAGAGAATCAAGAAGGGAATCTACAATATTCTCATCAAGCTCCTGAAAGACGTCCAATCAAAGCTCTATTTGATCTCCACCGTTCACTATTGCCATAGTTCATGACATACGTCATCTTCCACTAGCTTAGTATGTTGTCCGATCAACCTCATTTACTTTTAATTATTTCCACTTAAATTGGTTCAACCATGCAAAAAGTGTGGTTAGTTTTAATTATTTCCACTTAAATGTTGGTTACAATTTTCTAATTTTCTTTCCATTTAGCTAGTCACTATTGCAAAGTTTTTAGACCTAAGACATTTCATTCACTGATGAACACCTATCCTTCATTCTATTGGTGGGACACCAGATAATGTTTCCCCGATGCACCATAGTTCCCCCAATATACTTTATGCATTCAATAAGTCATGATTACTTTTGTTGACAACTTGACTCTATCAGTATATTGGGAGAGCACCTTAGGAGTCAAACCGATAGAGTATTGTTACACTAATACTAGGTTGTGAGCTATTTTCATCGGGCTATTGGCGGGACTGTGATGGGGTTCCATCGATGAAGCATTGTTAGGCCAATGGTATTGAATTTAGGTTATGCCGAGGAGTGAAAACAAAGTCTATACCATCGATTAGCTTTTAAATCGAGTGGTTGCAAGTTAATTTGTGACCTAATACACATGTGCCTTTTAAAAGGCTTGTTGAGGTATGAAATTTATTTTGGGCCTCAATAAGCCTTTGAAAAGCCACATGCATATTAGGTCGTGGAATCAACTCATAGCCATCCGATTAAAAAGCTAATCAATGGCAATAGATAATTCATGGTTAATTTTGTTGACAACTTGACTCTATCAGTATATCGAGAGAGCACCTTAGGATTCAACCTGATAGAGTATTGTTACACCGATACTAGGTTGTGAGCTATTTTCATCGAGCCATCGACAAGACTGTGATGGAGGTTCCACCGATGAAGAATTGTTAGGCCGATGGTATTGAATTTAGGTTAGGCCGAGGAGTGAAAACAATGTCAATACCATCGATTAGCTTTTAAATCGAACGACTGCAAGTTTATTCTGTGACCTAATACGCATGTTCCTTTAAAAGGCTTGTTGAGACATGAAATTTGTTTTGGGCCAAACGATTAGATTTAATCGTGTGACCCAAAAAAAAATTCAGGCCTCAATAAGCCTTTGAAAAGGCACATGCATATTAGGTCATGGAATCAACTCACAACCATCCGATTAAAAAGCTAATCAATGGCAATAGA
Organism: Sequoiadendron giganteum; assembly: GCA_007115665.2. NCBI lineage: Eukaryota > Viridiplantae > Streptophyta > Pinopsida > Cupressales > Cupressaceae > Sequoiadendron > Sequoiadendron giganteum. Next base: position 305,662,166 of record CM021106.1, on the reverse strand, counting down.
TAATTCATGCCCATGGTTATAACTCATGGTTACTTTTGTTGACAACTTGACTCTATCGATATATTGGGAGAGCACCTTAGGAGTCAGCCTAATAGAGTATTGTTACATCGATACTAGGTTATGAGCTATTTTCATCGGGCCATCGACGGGACTGTGATGGGGGTTCCGTCGATGAAGCATGTTAGATTGATTGTATTGAATTTAGGTTAGGCTGAGGAGTGAAAAAAAGGTCAATACCATCGATTAGCTTTTAAATCGGATGACTACAAGTTCATTCCATGACCTAATATGCACGTGTCTTTTAAAAGGCTTGTTGAGGCACAAAATTTGTTTTGGTCCACACAATTAGATTTAATCATGTGGCCCAAAATAAATTTCGGGCCTCAATAAGCCTTTGAAAAGGCACATACGTATTAGGTCGCGAAATCAACTCACAACCATCCAATTAAAAAACTAATCAATGGAAATAGATAAAATCCCTATTCAAGGCTAAAGGATCCCTAAAATTAAATATTAATTTATTATTAGTGGCGATATTACCCCAAAATTCACTGAATGTAATTCATTTGAATGAATAGTTTTTTTTTTCAAAACTGCATTGTTTCGTCGAACCTCCAAAATTGTCCGATGAATTTACAATACGTCTGACGAAACTTTCATCATAATGACTTGCCCTTTTCGTCACACTTTCGTCAAACTTTCAATGAACCTCCAAAAGCGTCCGACGAATTTGCAATACGTTCAATGAGACTTTCATTGTAATGACTTACCTATTTCGTCGCAAGTTCGATGAACTTCTGTTGTTGATCCGACGCTTTGGAAAAGGCATGCCACTTGTGTTCTGGCGAACTGTTCGTCACTAGATTGACAAAATGTTCGTCGATATTCTGACAAACACCAAGGCCCTTTTCCATGGTGGCAACCAACGAAGCTGAGTCATGATTTTGACATTTTAAAGCTAGTCAGGAAAGCGACAAAAAATTAGCGACGAAAATTATTTCAGTGATTTGTCAATATTTTGACAATATATTGTCGATATTCCAACAAACGCTCATCGGAAATTGGAGTCAAATATAGTAGTGAGCCCAATAGTGAGTAGAGAGATGGTATACTACAAGCTAGTGATGACAATTAGGAGGATAACATTGAAATGGTATGCTACAAGCTAGTGATGCCAATAGCCTGTATTTTTGGAAGTCAACAACATGAACAAATGAAATTCATAGATTATGAAGTGTATAATAACTTGAAATAAAATTAATTAAAAAGTAAAAAGCATACTTACAAACTATCTAGAACCTTCAAGTCATTAAACATTATTCAATTACAAAATACATTTTTTAATTTAAAATTAATAATAGTCTATATTACCCAAGTGAAACTTCGATGACCACCTCCACTGGTAGGTGTTTCCGTCCAAGCTCCAAGATTAACCTATTCAACATCCAAAATGAGATATAAGAATACCATTCATATAATGTTTAGCTATTCACATGCAATATCTATAATTATTTACTAGTTACATACCTCTGCAGTACATGTGGTCGCATAATAGGGAGGTGAAGGCCCACTGAAAAAAGAGTGAATGTTATGACCCTAAAATTTCATTATAATCATTCAACTAATTTAATTAATCTTGTATTTCAAAAATAAAATTTAATAAATTAAATTCAATGAACTTGCTAACATTTACTTGGATATCAAGGTCAAATGCCTCATGAAGGAGGGCATCTATCCTCACCATCTGATCAGCTGCAAATGTACCCTGGGAACCTGCATTTTGACTATGCATGGGATCATAACCATAGGGTGACCTGCAAGCCTAAAAATAATGAGGTCAAACTCTACTATCTGAAGACTCACCCAACTCACCCTATGCTAGAGGACAATTGTGCTATATGAGGCTCTAGGTCAAGGAACTAATCGACTGCAATGTATTGACCTCAACACTCTCCTTCACAATGGAAGGGATAGTCACATGCTCATATGCTGGTCTAGCGAGTGCTCGTATCACTGTCTTTTGTGCATTGATACATGCCCCCACTCTGTCTTGTGCAAAGCCCCCTCCTATACCTTGGAAGTCCCACATGTGTCAAAATTGTTTGGGATTTTATTGAGGACAAACTCACAGTAGAGTTTCCTCAAAAATTATTGTGGCACCTCATTTTTCTTGCATGGAGGATGGTAAAAAACCATCCACCACCTCCTCTAAAAATGAATTTTTATCCCTTTGTGGTTGCACCAATGGATAGGGAACCTCTTGCTTGAAAAATATAAAAGTTGACTCATTCTAGGGTTTGTGAATAGGGCACACAAGTCAAGTTCTCTAATTTTTTCATCTTTCACTTCTTTATAGGATAATTTATCTACACAATATTCTCTAAACTCTTGTCTCCTCTTAGACCAACTACTTATTTTCTTGCTAATTGAATCTACATTTGATACTATCAATTCAAGTGATTGAATAAATGTGGTTCTATGCGAGGTTGAGCTTGCAACATCTTTCAACCTTGCAATTATATCCTCAATTTTATTTATTTTTATTTCAATTTACCCCATTAAATTTTCTTGAGTTCCTAGAGCATGTTGATGAATTGTTGGAGGTGTTTGTTGGGGTTGTTCCTCAATAGGGATTTGGGCATGAGGTGAATCAAGATTTTGAAGAGGAATTTGAGGAGGATTTGGAGGTGCACTATCATTTCTTGAAAATTAAATAAATTTACATCAAAAAACACATTATTTATCTACTTATTTGATGCCAAATTCACACACAAAATAGAAATAACTTACTTCTTTGACCTCCCTGACGTCATGGTGACATTTTTAAAAAGATTCAATGAATAATTGAAGTATTTTTGGCCTTCCAAAAGGGTGACCATGTTATGCAAGGGTTTCAAGCCGCAGAGAGAACATAAACTTGCAAAAAACACATAATACATTTTTTTTTTTTTTTAAATATACCACACTTGCATTATAACATGGGTGTGTTATAGCTTGGGAGTGATCGAGCTTGAGTCTTGGTCACTCCAAGCCATAACACGAGTGCATTATGGCTTCCCATCTTTTTGCACCTACCCTCCTTTCAACTTTAAAAATTAAATATTTTTTCAAGGGGTTCTAAATTGATCTTCTTGTGACTTCTAGATGTTTTTGAAGTTGATTCTCGATGCAAAAGGGGTCTATTTAGACTTATATTTGACCTTTGTCTTGATGCTTGAACACGATTATCAACTTCAACTTATTGTTTTTTTATATTTTTACAAGTTTTTAAGTTAACAATCCCTTCTTGGATGGCCATCAACATTTGGATCAGGGCATACAACACACCCTTTTCTTTTTATGTGGTAAAGATGTTTGTGATCTGTAATACCCCTCCGTTTTGCTTCTTATTTGGTTTGATTTATGCTATGGTTGGTTGCAATTACTTTGATACTGGATACATTTTGTTATGATGTTTTGATCATTACTATTGAGTGACAAATATTATTGTGGGATGTAGTTATCTGATTATTGTTTCACATGCATTATGGATTAATGATGTTGTAGAGTTAAGATGAGATGTATTATGAGATTACTAGATTATGATGGAAGTGTCAGTTTCAATGAGTGTATGGGTGAAGAGGATGAGTTCGCATCACTCGCTTGCGAGCGCCCTGCGAATCCGTGATTTCTTCTTCATGGTGTGTATTATATGTTGGATATATTATATGATGTTGTTTACTTGGTTGCAGGATTGCAGGTACATGACATCGACTCCACCTGGTTTCACAGGTTTGAGCGTGTCGATCCAATGGCTAAGTTGAACGGGAGATAGTAGCTAGGTAACATGTGTCAAGTTTACACCCTAGCCTTAGTGTGTCGTCAGTTATGTGTGTCGAGTCATTGTCTGTCTTGCTTTGATGTTATTTAATTCTAAAGCATTGTTGATTTGGAAATAGATATTTAAAATAATTGCATTTAAATCATGTTGATGGTTATTTAATTTAAATAATGCAATGTGGATAAAAGTTTATATTTAAATTAATTAATTATATTTAAATTATTTAATTAATTAAATTTAATCCAAGGGGGTTGAATTTAGTTATTAAATAATTTAATTAATTAATTAAACGTGATGTAAGAGAGTGAAAGGAAATAAAAGAATTAAAATTAATTTTGAAATTTAATTTCAACGTGTGGGAATTAAATTAGAAATTGTAATTAAATGTTTATTTGGGAAATTAGTTGCATCTTTGGAAATTAATTTATTATTTGAAATTGCATTTTAAATTGAAAGTGGGTTTTCGAAAAGTGAAATTGAAAGTGAAATTGAAATTGAAATTGAAAATTGAAATTGAAATATCTAATTTGCATGTAATGTGAATTAGGGTTGAATTAGGTATTTTTGATTTATAAAAAATACATGTTTTAATTTTAGGGCAGAAAAGTTTTTAGAAAACAAACTTAAATCTGTTTTAGAAAACAAACTTGATATTAGAAGAAAAGAATTAAATAAATTTACAGCCTTTGCTTGTGAAAATTTTTGTGTGAAAACCTTAGTTGAATTTAAATTATTTGGAGAAATTGATTTTATTGTTATTGAAATCAAACATAGAGATTGAACAATGCATTTAGAATGTTTTTAGAAAATGAAACTTTCTGTTTATTATCAAAAAAATGGATTTTAAAATCTGCAGTATAGTTATATTTTCATGGTAAAATGGTCTGATTACGTTGCCTATAACTTCACTTTTACAAACTGGGTTTTTAGAAAATTTAAAGGGTTTTTTCATTTTGAAATTTTCTTACCCTTGTCCAAAAATCGTAAATACCCAGATCGTAGTTTTTGAGTTATGCTTAAAACATGAGACTACTGTTAAGTTATTTTTCCCATGGCTGTTCTGAAAATAAAATAATAATAAATTGATATTTATAAATATTAATATTTTATGTATTATTATTATAATATTAAAATATTATTTAATAATATTTTATATTATAATTTATAATATAAAGTATTATATTTATTTATATTATTTTAAATAAAATTTGTATATTAGATTAGTGGAATTAAAATTATAAACATATGGGAAATTATTGTTATTTTAAAATGGCTTGTTAAAGTTTAATTGAAAGAGTTAAATATTTGATTTAAAGAATGCAATATATTATTGAATAGAGATTTAAAATTGGATTGATTAGTGTATATGGAAAATGGATAGAGAAACAATATGTTATTATATTAAAGTGATTGAATGTGTTGAATAGAAAATTGAATGAGATGTAAGATTTGGTTAGGAAATGGAAAGAGTTTACTTGCATGGATTTGTGTCGATTTAAAAGTAAATTAAGAAGTTGTTTTATTGATGAGCAATCAATTATGTTATTTATTAATTTCTATTTAGATTAATTGAATCATTGTGATTGGATTATGAAAGAGGTATGGATTTAGTATATCCAAAAGTAGTATCTTCCTCATGCTTATCTTAAAGGATTTAATTCTTTATATTCAGTAAAGGGAAGTAAGTTTAATTGTTTTAGATTTCCAATAATGAAAAGGGAAATAGGGGTTATGATTATTTTAGATGATCTACTTATCATGTCTTTGACTTTGTCAACACTACCTATTGAATGAGTATGGATTTAGGAAATCCAAATATTAGATTTGATTGATGACTTGAATGCTTTTGTTGCTATGTCGTCAAGTTGCATTGTTGGTTTTGGGATTTAGTGTTAGTCCTAAATTATAAGTCTTCCAGAAGAACTTAGAGGATAAGGGTTGTTGAATCTTTATGCCATCCAGTTGTTTTCCCTTGGGTAGTGCATGTTCAGTTTTACCCGTTTTCATGAACGGGGATGTTTGCACCTCCTTGGTTTAGGAGCGGATTATGGGATCCGTGTCTCCTTGTATGGAGTGACCTTGTTATGTGGTTTCATCTTGTTGCCTCCTGTGAAAGGAGTGGACTATGTGTTATTGCCTCCAAGATGTTTGGAGTGGGATCTTTTGTACCTCCTGTGAAAGGAGTGGACTATGTGTTAGTTGCCTCCAAGATATATGGAGTGAGTTCTATTATTTGTATCCTCCTTGTGTTGGAATGGATTATGATGCCTAGTTGGTATGCACTTGTGGTTCCCTTTGTAGATTGTTTGGATGTGTGTTGTCGAATAGAAGAGTGGCTTCTGTTAGGCGTCAGAGCCCAAAGAGGTAAACTGGATAAGCTTCAGAAGTGATTTAAACAAGTGATAATTAAAATAATGTACTTAGAAGATTAGAATTAACTTCACATTAATCAAGATAATTTAATCCTCACTCATAGACACAAGGGCTTGTTTAGACTTGGGATGAGTGAGAAGGCCTAGAATGGCAAGATCAACTATCTTGTTCTTGCGAGAGGTAGTTGATTCCACATGAGTGAGTATGAGTGTCGGGATTCGGTTGAGGCCACCAGGATTACTTGTGCCAGAGCCTATGAAGAATGCCCAGAGGAGATCTCATGACAAACCTTGCGATGACACTCTATCTATGACAACTGTTGTTAATTATTTTATGTGTATGGTTATTTGAACATACTTGATCTACTTTATGTTTGGAAGCAATGTGACCTATGTCAGTGATGTTGGAGTTGTACTTGTATTGTACTTATATTGTATTTGATTTGTACTTGTATTGTACTTGAGTTGTACTTGATTCATACTTGTATGGTGAATGAGTTGTACTTGTTAATTCATTTGATTGGTTATAACAGTATGAGTCAGTATGAGTTTGCCTTTGGTTAGAGGTAGTAGAATCTTTGTCCATGTTACTTTGTTACTATCTCTTAGCATGGGGGGTGGGCCTTCAAGTACCACATTGGTAGGGTGGAACATGCACCAAAACCGTTGGGTCCCCATCAATCTTCAGTTTTTGGTGGTGAGACATCCAGATGGATAGCTTGTGGTTCTTGTTGTAATTACTTGCATTGTAATATTTAAATTTGTATAAGTTATTTTATCCCACTTATAATTATGAGGTGGAATTTTGTAATTGTAACCTTGAGTACTATTGCCTCATTCTGGGAATGAGTGATGTAACTATTGGTTTAAGATAATGTTTATGAGATTGTACCTTGGTTGATTATCTTATTATGTTATGTTGTATTCTTATGATGTATGATGTTTATTTCATAAAGTTCATAAGGCTATGGTTATATGTAATATGTATATGTGGGTTTAAGTAATCCTAACCTTGTAGTCTTAGAGGTTGTTGTTAATTAGTAAGTGAATGTGTATGTTAAATACACTTTATAAAAAAAAATTAGTTCACTTAAAATGTTAATTGCAACTTCCTTTAAGGTTACTTGGCGGGGCATTACATGATCCATGATATAGGAACCTCTTTGATATTTTACACTCATGGCATGTCCATTTATAACCTCAACCATCTTTAATTTTGTCAAGAATGGTGACATATATCTACAATGGAGATCTAGGGTTCGATTTGATCAACTTGTCATTTTTTCTTGATGTTTTGTCATTGGATGATGATGGTATGATTAATATCTTGCAATAATTTAAATTTCAATAAAATTATAAAACATAAATTATTATAAATTGAATATAAAAGACAAAATATTTAATAAATTGATTTAAATATATAACTTTAATAGTTTATAATATATATTTGATATTTTATTATTTTAAATTTAATTTTACAAAAATATACAAACTATGAATCTATAATTATATTCACAATAACTTTTAAATTTAAAGCTAAATTAATTATTAATTTAACATAAAGTAAAGTAAATATATTAATAGATTATTAATTTAAAATATATTAAAATTTTAACATTTAAACATATAATAATTTAAAAGTAAAAAAATTAAAAGAAAAAATTACTCACATTTAATCGTTTAAAATTTAATTAAATATTAAAAATTATATTAAAGAAAAATAAAAATAAATCAAATAAATATATTTTATAACAATTATTAGATTCTATCAAAATTATTATAAAAAGCTCTAAAAAATAAATATAAATTATTTAAAATGATTTATACTATCTTATTTAATTTATTATAAAGAAATTAAACATAAAAATAAATTATTTAAAATGACTTATAATACATTTAAATTTATTATAAAAATTAAAAATTAAATATAAATTATTCAAAACCATTATAACATCAATGTCATATAAAATCAATTATTTACAAAATTAATTAAAATTTATAGATTTCTTTAAATTTTCCTATGTTATACTATGAAGGGGGGATTGAAATAGGTTAAACTTTAGAAATTTGATAAAAAATAGTGGACAACATGGAGGGCTAAAAAAATGTAAGAATTACTTGAGCAAGTGATAAAATCCATTAAATCCATATTCATATGGTCGTAAAAAATTATCCACAGTTTTAACTTTACTAATTATAGATTAATCCATGGGGGCAATCCTTTGGTGAATTGGTGGGGCTTCTTACCTGTAGGGCCAAAAATCAAGGTTCAAATTCCATGGGGTCTTTCCCTACCGTGTCAACAATTGAGACTGATTTTCCATGGTGTTAAGGGGGGACTCTTTGGTGAAATGGTGGGGCTTCTTTCCTGTAGAGCCAACAACCAAAGGCTCATACCCTTAATATCATAAATTTTATGAGGTGGGGAGTTTGGTTTTGTAGGCTGGTGTTGATAAGTGTTGTGTTGCAGTCTGGATGACACAGGCTAATGGTTACCTGGACGTTTCAGGAAGTGCACTGTTGGTTGGTGTTGACAAGTGTTGTGTTGCAGTCTAGCCGTTTTAGGTTGATGGTTACTTGGTCATTTCAGGTGGTTTTTGGATGCAAGTTCCCATGTAATTGGTTGTTTTGGGTTTAAGGTTCCCGTTAAAACCTTTTCTATTTTGTGCAGATTTGTGTACTCATGCTAGTTTTTTGATAATTTTCTTTTGATTCACTCCTAGTTGTCTTTGTTTTATGCTTTTGTAGCTTGGTCTTTTTGTGTGGGTTTCAGGTCCCCATCAAAACCTGCTTGTTAATGGTTTCGAGTCAATTCAAAACCTGTTGTAAATGGTTTTGGGTCCAATCAAAACCTATTTTTCCCCCTTAATCAAAACTATAGATTTATCCACAGGGCCATAAATCCATAAATTCATTTTGGATTCATGACTATAGGTTCAACTTTAAAAATATTTAAAAACACAAGTTTAACTCAAACCTGATAATGACCTCCATGGCAATGTGTTGGTAGGCAAAATCCAATGATTTTTTTTCAAAAAATTTCCCATTAAAAATTCTAAACTATGCATTGATTCATTTCAACTAGGGTTATTTATATGTTTATAACCAAAAAAATCAATTTTCTTTCCATGATTTTAGGATTTTACAAAAGTTATGTTAAGATTTCGAGCTATTTTTAGGGCATCCAAATCCTTAGGATCTAAGCATGGTTGATAATGATTTGTTAGACATGTGCAAGTAGGGTATTTACGCCATATTAATTTTGTATCGTAACTGAACCTATGTTAAAGGGGAGAGGACTTAGTAGTTGAGCATCCTAACTTCACACTTCTCAAAATCTTATGTGGAAATTTCAAATCACTCCAAATTTTGAATGCAACTTACTTGGCAAGTCTCCTGCTTATAACTAAGGTTTTAGGGCCGCCTCAAATATGATGTCACAGCAGCATTGTTTTTGTCAAGGTGTCCAAAAAGCCCCCCCCAAAAAACTGAGACCAATAGGTATGCACTAAGTCATCTTTTATTGGTGCGCTAATGTGACATTACATGATTTGTTGTTTTTTAGATCTAAGGAATATATTTCATTCAATTATGGGTAGTCATCATCAACACTAACAACTTTAAAGTCAACTATTGGTTCAATATTGTTGAAAATATTAGGCATTAAATCAACAAATGCTATAACAACTATTGGAACATGCTTAGGCTTTGGGTCCTCCCCCCTAGTTATGGTTGTACATGTATTAGGGGAGGGAGGTTACGTATCTTGTAACTTTGGAGAGAAATCAATAAAGGAAATATAATATATGCTTCCTAAAATTGAAGCTATTGAGATCGATTCACAAACATCTAAATGCACTAAGTTTAGAATTTTCTTCAATGTATGCTCAATGATTGGGAAATAAGCCTTTGCATACTTGCCAAGTGTGCATCTACTACATACTCCCTACTAATCAATGCTAAAATTTGGAAGACTCATGATTATGTCCCTCAAAATAAGCAACACTTTGTGATTTTTTTGAAAAATACATGTGTTTTTCCTCCTTTTTGGCTCATGATTTTTCAACAATAAATACCTACACAAATTTACAAAAGATTAGTTGTTATTTTTAAACTATCATTTAAAAAAAAAATTCACAAAAAAATGCTACACGATTTTGCCTAAAAAACCTCAATTTCTCCTTTGAAAATCCCATGCAACCAAGGAAAAATTTCCCACATGGCGATGCTTTGATACCATGAAGAGTTTCAACCAAGGCAATTGTTATCCTAATGTTCTATAATAAAAAATATTCTTTTAATATTGCATCAATTACACAACTTGTCATCCACCTATGAGATAATTTTAGGATCTCTCAACCTATTAGTAGAAAGCCAAATTTTGACCTTTGACAAGGTTTGTTCATATTTGTTGTAGAAGGAATGATGATAAGAACAAGTTGTAAAGTATATTTTTAAAGATGTAGAAGATGATTGAATTGAAGAAGAATTGATAATATAAATTCTCTTATAATAGAATAAAGCGAAATAAGACAATATATGATTAAATAATTTTTTTAGACATGAATTAAACTCTACTTGTTCAATAGAATCATTTACAACTGATTTTGATTTGGAAAACTAAAATAAATGAGAAAAATACTTAAAAGCTAAATATAATTAAAAATCTCGACAAAATATGGATCCTACTGTATCACAACAATAGCAACAAACGGCACGAAAAAAATCATAGGTGCAAAAAAAATCATAATTGACAGTTCATTGTGATAGAAAACAAGACAAAATGTCAATGGGCCCTTGGTCTACTCGTGAAGTTGAAAGGTTCAGAATGAGCCCACCACGAATCAAGTCTTCCTGAGTGCAAAGCCCTAACGCCTAAAAAGAGATGAGATCGAGATCGTGTTTCGAAAAGATTTTGGTGAAATGAATACCCCTCAATCTTTCACTCTAAACTGAAAAGGACTCCTCGAAAGTATCTCCAAACAAATAAAAAAGAAAACAAGACAGAATCTAAATGGAAATAGCAGCTGCACCGAGTCGTCTCTTTCCAATCTTTTCCGAGGTTGACATGCAGGGATTTTCTGCATGTCAAGAAATACGTAGTCAGCCGACTAATTTGACTGACTCATCACTTGTCTTGTGGCACCACACGGCACGGCATAGACTTGCATGGGTGCATACGTTCAATTCTTTGATCAATCCATAAAATGTCACTTGTAAAGTAGCCTGCCTTCTTCAAGTCAACTATTTTCTCAATTCTCTTGTCGTTATTAATAATCACCCACCGACAGCAAAGAACTGTGATATGTGAAATTCAGCATTCATCACTTTATTTATATGATTTAAATTCTCTACCTAGTAATATCCCAATTTTTCAACGAGTCATTGTTGAACCATACATAACTTGAATGAATTGTTTTACAAATGAATATATGTGTTCAAGTATTGAGAAAACTTCATCTGAGCAAAACAAATTCCATTCAATTAAAAAAAAAACACTTTCTTTATTTACAGAACTTCATTTAAGTTAGAATATATTGTCTTTTTATTATCTCTATATTAGACTGCATATATATTTTAGTTGTGTGAATACTTTTTCTATGTAAAATACCACATGTTTGTCAACATCTTCAACACTTAAGCTTCCACTTTCTATTATGTCCTTGTAGACCTTGGCAAGGACTATAATTGCAAGGCATCTTTGTTGCTTATTAGGTCTTTCTATAAGAAATTAATATTCATTACTTTTCAGAGAATAAAATATATCTATTAGTCCTTGTCAAGATAGGGATTCTCTAGCAACAAGTTTGAAATTCAGCCAACCAACTAATCAACCAAATGAATGTATTATTCTTTATCTTTTAAAAAATAGTGAGATGAGTGATTTCTCTCATATCTTATTAGATTAAGATAATTAAAGTGATAAGTTAAAGTTTTCTCTTAGATGTTTTTTCATTAGTTTATCTGACTAAAGTTTATATTTGTGTAATAAATGTTGTGTTTCTAATGCCAAATCTAATAGTAATCTTGATGTGCTTGATATGACATTATTTTGGTAAGAGGGAGGCATTTAGAAGACATGTAATATGGAGATTTATTGGAAGGTTGACATAAAATATAAAAAAACATAATCAATATCCACCCAAACTTTAATAAAAATTATGAAAATTGTTCATTCATGTTTTTGCATATACAAAGAATTTCCTATGTAAAAAAAGTTCCACAAACCACATAAATTGAAGTAAAAATCTATTATATCATATTTGATATAGGCAATAATGTCTATAAATATTAAACTAGTTGCAAGTCATCTAATATCTTATTCTAACAATTATGATCATATTATCAAGTGATTTTCATTGTCCAAGAACACATTGAAAAGGATCCTTTTGAAAGTGTAGACACTTAAAGTTTACCACCTCTTGATGTTCTTACTAACATTGTATCCTAATTCAATTATAATACCATGTTGACATTTCTTTATTATCATTCTATCATAATTCCCCTTTCATTTACCACCACTAATTAATTAAATAATTTATATTATATAGTTAATCAAACTAGTAGTCATCCACTTATTCCAAAATAAATAAATAAATCTATTTTTAGGTCTATCCTCTACAATTAAATAAAAAAGGTTAATTATACACTCATATTCTATCACAAATCCCTTGTGATTCCTTTCTATTTTTAATCCATGCCCAATTAATTAATTAAAACAAATAAATAATCTAATTTAATCTACTCATATTCTATCATAACTCCCTAATGATTCACTTCTATTTTTAAGTTATGCACAGCTAATTAATTAAAATAAAAAATAAAACGAACTAATTACCTCACCCATATTGAATCCCACTAAAATTCACCATTTTTAAATCAATCTAAACCATGTATATTCACAATAAAATAAACTATAAATCCAACTCAATCCTTCATCAAAACATCCTCATGGACTTGGTAGGTATATTCTATAGAGATTTTATAGGATTCCTTGAATAGACACATCAAGAGAAAATTCATATAACAAAGGAGATCTCTTACTTGATAAGTGAAAGTGAGATTATTTGATTGAGTCTTCTTTATGCTCTATTTAAGGTTATTCTTGATTTAGAATAAAGGGTTTAATATTATTTTAATCTCTTTATATTTTGTTGTAATTATTTATATACAAAAAGTGCAAACCAAAAAAATAATTATTGTGCAACTTGTCTTATATAATTTACATTTCTCTTCTTTAAACAATGCATTCTTACTATTTTCAAACATCTAATGACTTAATCTCAATGGATATGAGGAACCTACTAGATAAGATTTCCATCAATATGTGTGTCTATATATCATTTCTTCATTTATATCTTCTAAAATTATAATTTTTTGTTCATCAATTTGCTATTGCAAACTAGATAATTTTCTTATTTGAGCAAGAGCTGGATCTTTTACCTATCAAAGGATGCGTACATGATATAAAATTGGCTTGATTCAAACTATTCTAAATAAGCATTACATATATGAGGTTCTTGTCACAATTTATTTGTGTTGCTTGTGGATTACGAACATAGTATATGATAAGTTTTAGAAATACTTATCTCAAGATATGATCTAGGTGAATGGATATTCTTTGCTATCTTGATAAGAGGAAACATCTATAATGTCTGATATATCAATATTTAACAAAGGGATTGAGTTTCCATATTCATGTTGCTACCATTTAATTTTCCATGCATTTACTTGATTTACTTTTTTTTGCTTGGGAAGCTACAAATGAAAATTCTATGTTGGTGATAGATCTTGGGAAGTTCAACCTTCATGTGGTGTTTTTTTTTAATGAAATAGAGTTGACATTGCACATATTTTCATACAATGATGGTTTGAGACTTTTTATTTTGGGTGCAAATTTTTCTTAGGGATACGTGGTTTGTATAATTTTCATCTCATGTTGACATTCAATAGAAAAATTTAAATATGTTTTTGCATGTTGTGTGTTCAAAGATTTTTTGGTTTTAACATAATATCTATTCAAGTGAGGTTGACAACAAATTGGTCTCCTTAATATGAACATGATAATTGTATGATGTTGTTATATATAACTTTATAGCTTCTTGATAGAAAATATCTATGTAATGAGATTGTAACAAGCTTTACTAGGTATATGTTCAATCTTCCTATGATTTAGAAAAATACTAAAATAACTTTATTTTATTTTAATAATATATCTAATAGATACGAGATAAAAAAATTCAGGCTAGGGAGTTATGTCCCTTTTCAAGTTAAATTGCTTTCCTTTGTCAATGTCCATAAATAAGAATAATGATAAACACTTTGATTTGTAACATTTGAAGAAATTTTCATCATTCTCTTATTATAAAAGCTTGTTATATAATTGTTATCACGGGGATTTGCACCCGCATGCAAGGCTGGAAAGCTCTACAATCCCATGTAACATTGGAATAATTCTAGGTTGTGGGTACCCTATACAGAACTAGACCTCTAAATTCTAGGTTGGCTTCCTTTATGATATTCTAATGATTATGTGTAACTTGTTTGGAAAATGGAAGAAGGGCTTGAAATAAATGCATAAACTGGACTTAAAGATGAATGGTGAAACACATAAATGTAAATGAAGATCAAACTTATTCACAACTATTAATCATAAGATATGTTTTCACAAATCAAATTGGGCAATTTAATCACATAAGTATTTCATAAAAAGGCCTGATCATTTACCCTCTATGAAGGAAATGGTGTTTTCACAACCTGAAGGAATGATAATCAATTTTCACAACCTATGACCTATGACTTAAAACTGCTTTAGTATACATGCATTCATCTATGACACAAAAATTTAAAAGATTTTAAATTAAAACTCATTAAATTTGGATCCAAATCATTCACAACATACAAGACACCTAAAAATGAGAAGGGAAACACTTGATTTTAAAGAAATAAAAGGAAAAACTCTACAAGTAACAATATTCCATAACCTGTAAAAGTTGCTAAATATATTAATTGATTGAAAAATGAGTTACAAATCTCTCACTCTGCAAAAATTGCAAGAGGATAAAAGGAAAGAACTGAGAAAAAAAAAACTAAGTTTTTCCATATATACAATCCAGGGCATCAAAGTGCATGAGAAAAATACTATAGTCTAACTCAAGTAAAAAAAATATCTCCTCCCAAACTGATCCATGAGCAAAGGCAAAAAAACTTGAAAAAAGGCCTCAAATCTGAAGTTAACTTGACCAATACACCTCCAAACTGCTCTCCTCTATAAGTTTGACCAAAAGGTGGACCAAACTCTCCAAATTTGGCCAAAAAACCATGCAAAGAATGCCAAAGACTTTAGTTAACTCTCTCCTCCAAATTTGCATGATTTTGGGATATGTGAGCAAGAAATAAAGTAATTGGGATAGTTATAATTTGTCTTATCTTCTTGATTTTACAACTTGTGACAAAATAATAAAGTAATTTATAAGCACATTACTTTATTATTTGTTTACATATATTTGGTTGTAAAATCATGCAAATTTGAATGTATTTTCCCTTTAGAAGATTTAAAAAAAACAAATAAAAACTCCTTATCTCTCCCATGCAATATAGAGATGTATTATATAACATCTTATAACTCATATGCATACATGCTCCATATATTACTCATGCCTATTGCATCTTTTAGAATGTGTGATACATTGTCACTCCATATGCAAAAATAGACATCATACCTTAACACCACCTTGTAACTCCATGCATATGTTAAAAAAAGGTATAAGGCATAAGCTTTAAGGAATCTTAACCCTCACGGGCCCCTGTGGCATCATCATTCAAATTTTTAGGTTTGAAAGACTTTAAAATCTTTACCACAGTGCAAAATGGATAATAATGATTATTTGGAAAAATATAAGTAAAAAATTGATATAATGATTAGGGCATTCAGTCAAAAGAAACCAAACTCTAAAATCATTCGACACTTTTTCACTTTGCATTCCTTTGAAGAGGCTTCTGGTTTAGCGTCACCATGATGGGAAACTCCACGAGCTAGGGTTTTTGGAGGAGCTTGAACTTCCAATTTCTTAGTTGTTTCCAACGAATTTTCTTGTTAAATCTCTCCTCCTTGCTTCTGAAGCCACCATTGACACCTCCATCTTGAGTATTTTGGAAACATGCCCATGGATTTTGATCTATTTTATCAACTGAACACTTTAGGTAAGCTCTAAGCTTCTCGTTCTTTATCATTTCCTTCACTTACACGGCCCCTTTGTATTTGCATGACAGTGGACTCTGTGAGGCATTTTCTTTTTTACTTTTGAGAGAAAGAAGATGGCCCCATTCTCTTTGTTTTCGGCATTTGGAAGCTTTGCATCTGCATGTAGCGGCTTCAACAGTGACATCTGAACATTGCTTCTATACCTTATTCTCTATCATGCAAATAGAAAATGGGTTTGCTAAAAGAAAACATGACCTACACTGTTGCTCCTTCCTAAAGAAAAGAGAATGAATTCTTCCCTATTCTGGGTGTATTTCATGCTTGCATTCTCAACCCTTCCATTTAGACTATCGGACACTCATGGGTTCAAAACCCTTGGTCTCTTGTTTCCCATTGATTTTAATCTCTATAATGAGAAGATTGTGCAAGATCATAATATAAATGAGATTTCTTGATTTTAGTCGAAACAAGAACTATATTTGTCGACTGTTATTTTTTCCTTGTCATTTTTGAGTTCTTACTTTGTCATTTTGTCAAAACTTCACACTTCATACTGTATCTTATTACCCCTGTTGTAATGATGGGTAATTTCTTTTGGTAAAGAAACCCTAAGTTGTTAACCCCAACACTGTTGTAACTTGAATCTCACGGTCAGTGTTGATGGGTAGCTTGATTTCATCATTTTTATGCACCTTTATAAATGAAATTGCTCCACTTTTATGGTTATCATTTTGCTGCACCCTTTTTTATTAAAATTGTTGTCCCTTTCATGGATTGTTGACTGCCATCATGTATTCATTTTCATAGTAATCTTGTCAAACTATCCACCATTGTTGGTTGTCCTATATTTATCATTGTATAGTGACTTTGCATGGTAATCTTACTGCTCAGATGGATGCCCTTTTAGCTAGGTATAATACTCTTTCTTAACTGCCATTGTCCATGGCCTTATAACTATATTTCTTACTCTTGAAGATTACCCCTTTGGTAATGGTCACTGTCATCTTGTATATAATGGAATTGCAAAGGTGAAAAAACTGAATAGACTTCTAACTTAGTTTCTATGTTGAAATTCATTGTTTTTTCATTGGGCTCTCTGTTGTATCTAAGACTTTTATAGAAGGAATGCCATTTTCTTGTGCTAGTTACTGGAGCATCCACTATATTTCAACTCGTTATGACCATATTGATGATGTGGTTCAATGTGTGGATTGTATCTTTAACTGAATGCTTTTAATATTCTATAGATAACATGGAAAGTGTATAGACTAGTATGCATCCTTGTAAGTATATAAGACCCTTGGTCTTTTGAGATAATGTGGCTAAATTCATGATAGTCCCTTGAGAATTTGACTTTTTCCTTAATCAACAAATTTATGTTGTTGGCTTAGTGTTATGTGCTGGTCTCAACCCTTGTGGGAACCACATTTTCCACCACACATAACAAATTTGAACGATATCTGTTGATTGACATGACAAATGTACCTGTACCTGCATAGTGAACAAACATGTTAGCAAAATAATTAAAGTTGAAAGCTTCCAATGAATCTTTGTGCTCTTGGAATATCTTCTTTCTGGTGACTTTGACTGTGTGATAAATGCATGATAGAACACAAGTTATATTTCTATTGGTATGTGTTTATGAGGAAATTTGTGATTCTTCATTGCTCCATCGTGACAGTTCAACAATTTTGCAGGTGCTTTAAAGGCTGGAGTTGGATGCACTAAAGCCGGACTGAAGAAAATGCTTTCAAAGACTCAAGACAATTCTAACGATTCGTCATTCTAGGCAATGATGAATCAGCCTTTTTCTTATACTCAATTTTATCTCTAGCTTTATAGCTTGTCTCCATTATGCATTTACCATAGGCTCTTAGTGATTGGATCAAGCTACTCCTACGGCTTGTGTGGGATTTCATTTTTACATTATGAATAAAAGAAAACTATGCAATTTCATGATACTCTTTTGAAATATTCTTGCATAATAAAACTGAAATTCACCTTGTAATCAATCATTGCACAATAATGAATACTTAGCAGAAAATTTTGAATATCTTATGTACCTTTTGGCTTGAATTTTTAATTCAGCTCTATCTATTTTGAGTTGTAGCTAAAAATAGGTAACAATAATATCTGTAGACACCTAGAAATTATTACTAAGTCTGTCAATTTATTAAAACCCCTTCTTCATTTTCAATAATTAAATCATCTTAAATATTTAATTATTACCTAATTTCATTAATTCTTCCATTAATTAAATAATCTAAATTATTTAATTAATTCACTTTCAACTTTTTTGACACATAAATTAAATTTTATTTAATTAACTCATTTTTCCTCTGACTTTTTGAATTAAATTTCTATGTAATCAAAAAGTGAACTCACTTTTTTTTCTCTTGCAATGAGATAATGTTTCCATTATTTCAAAATGCAATTTCCCTCTTCGAACTACTTGATTTTATCAAAAAATCATTCAGTTTCTTCTTTCTTCTTCACTTTCAATCTTATCACGTCCCGTCTCGATTAATTGCAACCATTGATCAAAACAAAAATATTCTAATCTTGACCGTCCATTTTCCATCCGTCGCTCTATAAATACCATCGTCATTTATCATTTTGACATCTTAGAAAATCTTGAATTTGTAGCTATCGTGTTGTTGAGATAATAATTAATCTTCGATATTTTGCTAGTCACTAATCATAGGCTTTAGTAGCATCTTCAATATTGAGGGCACTTGGAACTTTAAAGAAAAATGGAGAAGGATGATGGAGGTCATTCAATGGAGGTGTGAATATTATGGTGAAATTGTTCTTTATTATTTCCTTTCATGCACTTCTTTGTTCTCTATCATTAGATTAGGAATTTCAAGTTTATTTACTGTGCTTAATAATATTAACTCCGATTTTCCTGATTACATAATGGTGAACCTCATGTGAACATGCAACTCTATCTTATGCTCATCAAAGTCGTGTGTATGAGGGCTTGCCATAGCTAACAGTTGGCTAAACGCAGTAAGTGCATTACTTGCATTTGATTTAGTTTAGATTTTAACTTTAGATTTTAATTTAATTCAATTTAGATATAATAGAGTTTTAATTTAGTTTAGTTTAATTTAGATTTAATTTAGTGTAGATTTTTCTAATTTAGAGTTTTAATCTAGTTTAGATTTAATTTAGATTTTTAGATTCTAGATTTTTCTAATTTAATTTAGATTTAAATTTCTAAATTAGATTTTAGATTTAAGTTTCCTATTTTGATTTAGATTTTTAAATTTCTAATTTAGTTTAGAATTTTAAAATTATAATTAGTTTAGGTTTTAAACTTTTTAATTTAGTTAGTTTTTAAATTCCTAATTTAATTTAGATTTTTAAATTTCTAAAAGTTTAGTTTTAAACTTTCTAATTTAGTTACCTTTAAATTTCTAATTTGGTTTAGATTTTTAAATTTTTTAATTTTTAATTTTTAATTAGTTTAGAATTTTCAATTTTCAATTAGTTTAGAATTTTAAATTTCTAATTAATTTAGTTTTTAAACTTTCTAATTTAGTTAGCTTTTAAATTCCTAATTTAGTTTAGATTTTTAAATTTCTAATTTAGTTTAGATTTTAATTTTTAATTTAGTTTAGATTTTTAAATTTCTAATTTAGTGTAGATTTGAGTTTTTTAATTAAATTTAGATTTAAAATTTCTTAATTTAGTTTTAATTTAAGTTTCTTAATCTAGTTTTACTTTAGATAAAATTTAGATTTTAGATCTCTTACAATTTAGAATTTAGAGCTAGATTCTACTAATTTAGTTAGATTGGATTAATTAGATTTTAGATTAAATGTTATTTTTTTCTTTTCTTTTCTTTTCGGGACTAATTTTGATAATTTGGGTTTTGCAGGTTCGTTTATCCAAGATTCCGTAAAAATAAAACATAAAACATAAACTCTTACTCGTTGAAGATCGAAAATCAAAACTACTAATGACATTTGGTGTAGGACGTTCTCTGAAGACTTGACTTTTTTCAAAAAACTAATTATCTTTTAGATTAGCAAACATTTCAATTAGCGCTTAAAAGAACAACTGTCTTCTTTCATGTAGATTTAACTAGGGGGTTAATAAACCATTGTTTTTCATGCTTGAAAGATGGTAGGTATTATGCTATCACCTTGTGCAAACTTGGTGATCAGAAACCCAAACCCATATTTTTCTTTGTTTACCTCTTAGAGGGCCTACCACCCTGCTTTGAAAGGTGGGAATGACCCAAACGGTAACAGGATAAATCCAAGTCCTTCCGAACCACTATATAAATTTGTGATTGCAAGAAAAGTTTGCAATCAACGAGAAGTGGTACATAATAGCTCTCCCCTAGTATTTTTATGATGCAA
The DNA here is from genome assembly GCA_007115665.2 of Sequoiadendron giganteum. Taxonomy (NCBI): domain Eukaryota; kingdom Viridiplantae; phylum Streptophyta; class Pinopsida; order Cupressales; family Cupressaceae; genus Sequoiadendron; species Sequoiadendron giganteum. The sequence continues at coordinate 305,641,397 of CM021106.1, read as the reverse complement.
AAAACCCTTGTTTTAAGGGTTGGGAGACCTCTTGAGGGAGTTAATCATAGTATCCCTTGAATCAAAAGCCCTTACTAGACACCTCTTATTTTTAGAAGCCTAGTCTTTCAGGCATTGTTTGGTATAGTGAAAGGTATAGTATCATGCCCGAAGATACTCACTACTGACTCCCTTGAGTAGAGATAGTAAATTCCTCTTTGGGAATTCAAAGGTGGTGCACACGAGAAGTGAGTGTTGTGGAGGGGAGCAAGTGCCACCAAAATTCTAAGCTATCTACTCTCGAAAGAGAGAAGTGTTTCACACTGATCTTGGGGTATTTCAGTGGGATATACCAAGTATACAAAGCTTTCTGAATAACTAGGATTTGTGCTTGTATTGCAACAATCAAACAACAGTATGTCTAGTGTGTCTTGCGTGTGTGTCCAAAACAAATCCCAAACAAACACCACACCTAAAACTTACAAAATTCAAACCTTGACACAAACTAGGCCAACACATCCAAAATAAGCTTGACATTGAAGATCTATTTACACCAAGGACTTTCTCACTTCACTCATCCATCACCTCATATTTTTGCATTAAATATTCCCCATAGATTAAACTTTAGGCCATCCTTTTAGCTTGCATAAACCTCTTGATTAGGAAACTCATCAAACTTATACTAGACCATAGCTTCAAGTCTATATTCTCTTGACCTTATCTTTTAGACAACATTCATCCTAGTCCTCATCATTTAGGTTGGTTCCTCAGCTCACCAGTCCAGTTTGAGACCACCTTGTCAACATTTCCTATTAGTCTTTACTATATCCAAGGTCATTGACAATCAAATTAGTTGTTATACCTATCTTAGTTTGATTAGCAACCATACTTGGGTGTTAGCCTTCATACTAGGTCACACTATTCCATACCTTCATTCCACACTTTTGCATAACTTAGTCATAGACTATCATCACCTTGACTCTTAATCTAGTCATCGTTATTAGGCATCCCTATATATTCAAAAATCCAAAAAAATAGTTGCATTGCATTTAGCCATACCCTATTTCAAAAATACCAAAAACATAGTCTTAGTTGCATACTTTCCACCTTCATTTTGAGCGGGTCTTATATGGTTGAAACTAGATTGCAAAAGAAACGCTAAGAAATAGACCTTTTTCATGATGACGATGACCTTTATAACCACACAAGAAACTTAAACTTTGGAACCTCTTTTATTGAACCACCCAAGACATCTACCTGTCCTTTTGAAATTCCTCGTAAGAGACCCACGTGGGCAAGTAGTTATAGATGAAGTTGAAGCAACTACCCAAGATCCAGAGGTTTCATCACTTGTAGATGAGATAGTGTTATTGGACCCCCAAAGGTTCTTGTCCAGTGGTGCTAAACTACCTCAGGGATGTGACGTAAACACACTTCAAGTAGCACCCACCCCAAACCAACAAAACCAAGGAATTAACATGTCTACATCTAGTGGTTCCAAGAACCCACAAACAAATGCTTTTATGCCACAAGGGGCTCCAACTCAAACTTCCACCTCGATTCCTGCACCCTTATTAGGAACATAGCTAATAATACTATTAGGAACACAATCCATGACACAAACAATGACACGGTCCCTAACCTAGTCCATGTCACAACCTCTTGGATCTAAACCTAATCCATTTAACAAAATGAACATATCTTCAAATCCATTTGGAGCATCAAATTCCACAAACACCACATTGTCAAATCCATTTGGAACATTTAGGGCCTTGAATACCACATTATCAAATCTTTTTGGCACAAATAAAAAGGACTAGATCTTATATTCATGGAACTAACACAAACACCAATGTGTCACAAATTCCTAACACAAATGTTCCTCAAAAAAATCCTCAAGGATCAAGTTCCAATTCAACACTCAACATACACAAGGTTCCTCCCAAGTCAATAGTCAATACACACAAGGCCCAAACATTTCGAATCCTCTCCCAATGCAATCCAATACCAGCACCTCATACATTCCAACTCATACCACACATATCCCTCAAATCCAAATTCCAATTCCAACTCAAACATTTACACCACAAATCCAAATTCTAAACACAACTCAAATATCCATACCTCATATCAACACCAACATACCATCCCACACAAACATTGGATCGCAAAACACGAGTTTGGGACCTTACCAAAATATAGTCATAAATGTCGTAGGAACAAAACTCACACCATATGATATCCTATCCAATCAAATGTTGGCCTTGCAAAAGCAAGTAGAAACCATGACACTATAAAACAAGAAGACTTACTCTATTGAAGAGTTATGTCCTTACCCATTTGATAGGACATTATACTTGCCTCCTCTTCCTCCAAATTATGTCATGCCAACTTTACCTAAATATAAAGGAAGAGGGAACCCCATTGAACATGTGAGGGAATTTCACACAATCTTGATTAAAATTGCTTTAGAACAAACATACTTAATGTGACTATTTCCTAGGAGTCTCATGGGACATTCTTTAGAATGGTTCACCCACCTACCGTTAGGTATATGATCATGGGATGAACTTGTTGACAAATTTATCACCCACTTTACCTTCAATATCGAAAATGACATCACTATTGCAAATTTATGTCAAACTAAACAAGAAGAAGGTGAAGCTTTCATAACATTCTTCTAGAGATGGAGAAGTTTAGCTAGTCATTGTCCTGTTGAAGTTCCTAAAAAATATAAAATTATCATGTTCGTGCAAAACCTGAACACAAACTTAAAGTATGCTTTGGAAACCCATTGTTGTTCCACATTCGCTAAACTCGTTGAGAAAGGTGTTATCCTTGAGAAAACCCTTATCGCTAAAGGAGAAATTAAAACATACCAAAACACAAAATTCCCAAGGGACATCAAATGATAAAAACAAATTTTGGTCCCATAATAAGAAAGTGACAAACAATGGATTCATAGATGCCAAAGTTGTGAATAGAACAGGTCCCGCATTTACTCTCACAACATCTAATAATATACCATATTTTTCCAACCAAGCAGCTAACGTAGTTCAAAATAATCAAGAACGGGGACCCACAAGACAACCAAGGCAATACCCACAGAGACAATACACTCCTTTACCATAACCAATTGAAACTATCCTGAAGAAACTAGTACAATCAAATTTTATACAACTCTAAGAGCCCAAACCATATAACCTAGGATAATTCAAACCCTCTTGGTAGGATGACAATGCCTTCTGTGACTACCACTGCATCAAAGGGCATAAGACCTCGTCATGCTGCCAGTTGAAGAACATGATTCAAGACCTAATTGAGAATGGCACCATAGAGGTTGAGGGACAATAACAAACTTCCAATATAGACCATACAATTTTCAAGAATCCATTGCAAGACCATGGTTCCGGAAAACCCTCTAGTTCAGGTCAAAGGATAGACAACCATGCCAATTATACCAATGCCACTTTGGACTACAAAATTATTAACCATCTCTGAGCTACTGACGATCATGTTAATATGATCACCATCAAGAAGAAACTTGAATGCATCGTTACTACCTGAAGGGAAAAGATTACCATGTTTGGTCCTCCAAAGTAGCCACAATCCAAAGCCCAATACAATCTTGTTGACCAATTGGACAAGACACCTGCACATATTTCCATTCTTGAGATTTTGTGCATATTACCTGAATGCAAAGCTATCCTTGATAAGGCTCTGAAAGAAACCTCTGTCCCTACTAACCTGGACGTCAACTGATTTGAAGCCATGGTTGGATATTTTTCCAACTCCCACCATGTCTCTTTTTCTGACAAAGATTACTCTACATCTAAGTCAAGCAATAACAACCCATTACACCTTGAGGTATTCAACCAAAAAAACAAGGTCAGACGAGTCTTAGTAAATGGTATAGCTGGATTGAACATTTGTACTTTAAAATTGGTGAAGGTATTGGGCCTCTCTAAAGAATGTGTGGATACAAGAAAGAGCATTGTCGTCAAAGACTATGATGACAAAGAACATTCTTCTAAGGGTGTTATCACACTACCTATCAAGGTTGGACCTGCAGTACTAGATACCACATTCCAAGTCTTGAATATTGAGCTACAATACAACCTACTTCTCAACCGACCATGGATCCATGCCATGAAAGTTGTACCATCCACATACTATCAATGCCTCAAGTCTCCTCATGAAGGCACTAAAATTACAATCACATGAGATCCTGACCCCTTTCAATATTTCAACAATCTAAGAGGGACTACTCAATTCTAAGTGCCTATCAACCAACAGGCCTCATCATCTCGCTACATTGATCCATCTTCATTGACCATGTCATCCATTCCATTTATCGTTCCATCAAACCCCAAGGTCCAAGTCCATGACATGGGATGTGGAGAATACTATATAGATAATTTATCAGTGAACAACAATGCTAATGTTGCTGAGAAAGATCAGAATTCCAATAATGATGTCAAGAAAACTATAGAAGGAATACAAAAAGATGGTTGTGCTTGGATTGAAACCTTTTGGGACCCTGATGATACATCAACCTTTTCCCTATTTGCTTCCACTCAAAATTTTCATATCCATGACAACCCCATGTTCGACCAAGATATCTATGATAATCCACTCTTTGATCATGACCCCACTAAGGATATCCAATCATCATCCTTCCATCCCACCTACCCTAGGCTTGGATATGCATCTTCTACTGTCGCCTCTACTAAGCCACCTTGCCAAGTCATTAAGGATGTGCAAACTTCCTTTGACATTAGCAATACCAAAAAGGATAGTCCAAAAGACTCCATTGATGGAATCACTACTCCCGTTCATCCACTAAACATTCATGTCACTTTTCCTACTTCCTCCATCTCACTCACATCCATTCGCATCATAGACATGGATCAAAAATTTGTAGCTCAAGAAAAGAATAAAGGGAAAGCTCTGATGAATGAGCTATCTTTAAAAGGAGATAAAAAATCAAAAGATATAATGCAAATAAAAGAAGATCAAGACAAGTCATCTAGCCAAAATAAAAAGCTATTGGAAAAATAAAAAAGAAAGAAGATCAAGACAAGCCCCCTAGCCAAAATAAAAAGCTATCGGACAAATCAAAAATAAGATTCAAAAGTGAAAGCAAGCAAAAGTTGATCTCCAAGTATGCCTCTCCATCAAAAATTACTGGGGGAATCTATCAAGGAAAAAAGTCAAAAAAAGAGCTTGTTGATCCAATGTCTACATCCATACCACTCTCACTCATACCATATATTCCATTCCACCCATCCATGTTCACATATCTGTCATATCATTCCACCTCCATTGGTGATATCTTTCAATGCATCTTTGACGATGACCCCTTCACATACTCTAGCTCGTTGGTCGGCCAAGCTCCTTTTTGGATGAAGCCTAATGGACCACGTAGTGTGCACATTAGGGATCATACTATAGACTCTTTCATCTGCCACATCTATCATCCTTCATATTTGCCACTTTTACTCCTCATCCCGATCGGGTCCTTTCATCTAGCACGGTCATCCACATAGGATTTGGGGCATCGTCAAGGCAGTCTATGGATCTGGTGTTTATCAATTCTATACCTAGCTTTAGAGAGGTAGGCAAAAAGCCTTGGGAAAAATACAAAAAAATGAGAAAAAGTCTTGAAAAAATACAAAAAAAATAGAAAATGAAAAAAATCGTTACCTTGATGAAAACTTGGCAAACAGGCGTGGTGATACCAAAAAAAAATCAAAAAATAGTAAAGAGAAAAATTTCGTCCAATAGTGAAAACCACGTTAGTGGCGCTTTGGATAAGTACCATGGTGAAAACCTAGCAAACATGCACCATGTGCAAGCCAGTCTTTGCTATGTCATCTACTATCATTCTATATGATCTTCCACCTTAATCCGTAATGATTTATTTACCTTCCATCATCCCCCATTTGACGTCCATCATCCGGCCTTGTCATCTTTATCATGACTTCCAAGTTGTTGATGTCTTGCATCCTTTATCCCCCATCTTTTGACCATAATAAACCCCTATCCCATCCCATCCCTATTGGTTAGTCTTATACCCTACTGGGGCAATTTCCTAACACCGGGCTTCATTGGATTCTACACTTGTCATTGGAGGTCAAAACATTCGAAAACAAATAAAAAATCAAATATTCCCTAAAAAGACAAAAAGATCATAAAACTTCAAAATCCAAAAAAATCGAAACATGTCAAAAACCCAAAAACATTCAGATAACTTTCAAAAAATCCCAAAAATAGAGTCAGAGTCAGTCATGTCAGTCTTTGTCATTGTCAAACTACATTGCATCTGTGATGAGATGTAGGCAAGGTCATCTATCAATGTGCCCCCAAGACATTAGGTCAGTCCTTTAGGTTTATTAAATAAATAATAAATTCATGACTCAATCCTTTGTCATTCAAAAAAATTCAAGGGTCATGTCAAACTACAAGGTCTTTGCACATTGCTACATAGGCAAGGTCATCTATCAATGAGCCCCCGAGGCTCCCTAGGTCAGTTTGTTAGGGTTCGTTGGGTTAGTCAAAATAAATCAAACATTGTCAACTCAAACGTGACAACAATCATCTGCACTTCAAACACAAATCCTGAATCAACAAGACAAGCAAGCCAACATGTCTCCAAGTCAAATCTGTCATTTGTCAAATCAATCAAACTAGTCAAATCAATCAAAACCAATGGTCTTATATAGGATGTGTCCTTCCTGAAACCAGACCTTGTCACTATCACACTTTTTCATTTGCCTTATACAAGTAGTTGCATGATCGAAACTAGACTTGATGTCTTATATGACATATTTTTTCTCCTGAAACCAGGCCCTATCAAAACAATCAACCCATCACTCATGTTTTCCCTTAGCACATTGGCACACACTTATTGGAAAATAATCTGAATGGTTGTTGATCTTGTTGATCTATTTTTTATGATATTGCTATCAGGATTCAACCGTGTAGTTTTTGAGTCAAACTCATTGACCCATGATTCATGAGTAGTGGTTCACAAGAACCCATCTCTCAGGATAATGAATGGTCCACTTAGCACTCATTGCATCTAGGTGATGCTCACAGAGGTGAAGCATTGGTCCATCCCGAGAGGTCACCCATCCCAGTACTGCTCCAGCTCAAATGCGCTTAACCATGGAGTTTCCCCCAAGGTTAAGCCCACTTAGCTTGCTACCCCATTTGCAAAACCTTCAGCAAGTGTTGTGCCTTATGAACCATTCATTATAGAGCCCCTTTAGCTCATCAATTGATAAGTAGGAGGTTTCTTCCACATCGTGTCAAATTATGATATTGCTATCAGGATTCAACCGTGTAGTTTTCGAGTCAAACTCATTAATGAATTGATGAGCTAAAGGGGCTCTATAATGAATGGTTCATAAGGCACAACACTTGCTGAAGGTTTTGCAAATGGGGTGCAAGCTAAGTGGGAAGCAACAGGGGGAATGGCTTCAAGCTGCTTACTTGAGCAGTACTGGGATGGGTGACTTAATGAACCATTCATTATCATGAGATGGTTCTGAACCACTACTCATGGATCATGGGTCAATGAGTTTGACTCAAAAACTACAGTTGAATCCTGATAGCAATATCATAATTTGACACTGCTGTGGAAGAAACCTCCTACTTATCAATTGATGAGCTAAAGGGGCTCTATAATGAATGGTTCATAAGGCATAACACTTGCTGAAGGTTTTACAAATGGGGTAGCAAGCTAAGTGGGCTTAACCTTGGGGGAAACTCCGTGGTTAAGCACGCTTGAGCTGGAGCAGTACTGGGATGGGTGACCTCCCGGGACGGACCAATGCTTCACCTCTGTGAGCATCACCTAGATGCAATGAGTGCTAAGTGGACCATTTATTATCATGAGAGATGGGTTCTTGTGAACCACTACTCATGAATCATGGGTCAATGAGTTTGACTCGAAAACTACACGGTTGAATCCTGATAGCAATATCATAATTTGACATGCTATGGAAGAAACCTCCTACTTATCAGTTGATGAGCTAAAGGGGCTCTATAATGAATGGTTCATAAGGCACAACACTTTCTAAAGGTTTTGCAAATGGGGTAGCAAGCTAAGTGGGCTTAACCTTGGGGGAAACTTCATGGTTAAGCGCGCTTGAGCTGGAGCAGTACTGGGATGGGTGACCTCCCGGGATGGACCAATGCTTCACCTCTGTGAGCATCACCTAGATGCAGTGAGTGCTAAGTGGACCATTCATTATCATGAGAGATGGGTTCTTGTGAACCACTACTCATGAATCATGGGTTAATGAGTTTGACTCGAAAACTACACGGTTGAATCCTGATAGCAATATCATAATTTGACACGCTGTGGAAGAAACCTCCTACTTATCAATTGATGAGCTAAAGGGCCTTTATAATGAATGGTTCATAAGGCACAACACTTGCTGAAGGTTTTGCAAATGGGGTAGCAAGCTAAGTGGGCTTAACCTTGGGGGAAACTCCGTGGTTAAGCGCGCTTGAGCTGGAGCAGTACTGGGATGGGTGACCTCCCGAGATGGACCAATGCTTCATCTCTGTGAGCATCACCTAGATGCAATGAGTGCTAAGTGGACCATTCATTATCATGAGAGATGGGTTCTTGTGAACCACTACTCATGAATCATGGGTCAATGAGTTTGACTCGAAAACTACACGGTTGAATCCTAATAGCAATATCATAATTTGACACGTTGTGGAAGAAACCTCCTACTTATCGATCTATTTTTTCTTCTCTTTTGGATTTACTTTGGTCATGTTACTAGCCACCTCGAGGATGTCCCACGAAAGATTTAGAGGAGCGATGATGTCTCATGACTTATCTTTTATTTGATTGTTGTTTGTGGTTTGTCTTGACAAAAAGATTGGGGCAACATGACCCTTAGTATGAGTCAAGGCATTCCTTATGTGCGACTATCTTTTTTACATATGGATGAGCTTGCACACCTTGGTCTATGTCATACCATGGTGTTTGTTGTCCATTTGTCATATTTTACTGCCCAATGATGATTAAATGTAAAATCCTAGCATAGCAAAATATATCTGCAAATTATATCAACTAGCATTATCTCAACATCCATGTCTTCCATGCTAACATCCATGTCTTCTATGCTAACATTCATCTTTTCTGCTCTAACATTTCTTCTATTCTGGGTGAACCCACAAAAGTGGTTTATAATTCAAATGAGGAAGGAAAACTTCCAAAAAATGCCCCCACTAAAAAAAAATCGTTTTGAGGGGTTCAAACGAACTCAAGGTTTGAGCGAACCCAAAAGGGGTTCGTTCGAACCAGGTTGGTTCGAACCCCTTTGAATGTGGAAACATGTGTTTTCCATTGTGGAAGGGGGTTCGCTTGAACCCAGGTTCGACCAAAGGGGGGTTCGAGTGAACCCTTTAGGTTTGCTCGAACCCCCCTTTTCCCACCTTTCCACCCTCTCTCACAAAAAAATTCTAGATTTTTGCCCTTCAAAGTGTGGGTTGAGGATGGAAATGGAGGAGACTTCACAAACCCAACTGGAATATGGTAGTCCTCGGAATGAGCTATCCAACGAATATAATTTTAATATGTTTTGGTTTTATTATGTATGCGTCTTTTTAGTTTTATTAAACATACGTTTTTCACCGAAAATTAAGCTCTTTGTTTTGAACATGTGGAAAAATAGAAAATTATCAAAATAATTTTTAAAAAAATATGTTCGTCTTGGGTATTGATGTCCTTGATCCATTAAAAAAAAAAATTGAATTTCAATACATACAGAAAAAGTTATGTTGTATACAATCTGCCTATGTCTGAATTGCAATTGGTTTGACTTCGAAACTTGATTAAGGAAAAAATTTTCAATAAAAAACTATGAGACCAAATGAAAGTGCTAGATATTGTAGTTACAAATCTAAATTCAAAAAAATTAGAATTTTATCCTTCATACAAAAAAAATTATGTTGTATACGGTCAACGTCACTTTTTAAAAATGTTGTTTTCTAAAAAAAATGAGTTTTCGTGGGAGATGGAAAAATAAGTGCAATCTGATTCCAAAAAATTTGAAAAAAATATTTTTAGAATCTATAGACAAAATTTGATGAGACTCTAGTTCGGATCATCTTCAAATTCCTCAGGGTTTAGCCACTATAGGTGCCCGAATGTGAAGATTTAGTTAAAAATAATATTTTTAGTGTCATGTTTGGCCAAAAATTGTAAACCGTTATTGTGGGATCACCCTTCTACATCTTCATCATCCTTATCCATTTTCCCCTATTCTCTTGTCCTTCATCTTCTAGTCCTCTCATCCATTTTAAGAGCACACTCATGTTCTTTGAACCCGTTTGTCCTCTCGAGGGGGCATACCACTACCTCCTCGTCATCCTTCCTCATTCTTCCTTTCACTGGGGCATATTTTTTTCTTTGACACAACACAATAAACGACATTGTATCAAAGAGAGGCAAATGTAGACACCTAGAAATTATTACTAAGCCTGCCAATTTATTTAAACCCCTTCTTCATCTTCAATAATTAAATAATCTTACTTATTACCTAATGTCATTAATTCACTTTCAACTTTTCTGATACAAATAAATTAAATTTTATTTAATTAAATAACTCATTTTTCCTCACTTTTTGAATTAAATTTCTATTTAATCAAAAAGTGAGCTCGTTTTTTTCTCTTCCAATGACATGTTTACATTATTTCAAAATGCAATTTCCCTCTTCGAACTACTTGATTTTATCGAAAAATCATTCAGTTTCTTCTTTCTTCTTCACTTCCAATCTTATCCCATCCCGTCTCAATTAATTGCAATCATTGATCAAAATAAAAATATTCTAGTCTCAACCGTCTGTTTTTCATCCGTCACTCTATAAATACCATCACCATTTATCATTTTGACATCTTAGAAAATCTTGAATTTGTAGATATCATGTTGTTGAGATAATAATTAATCTTTGATATTTTGCTAGTCACTAATCATAAGCTTTAGTAGCATCTTCAATACTGAGGGCACTTGGAGCTTCAAAGCAAAATGGAGAAGGATGATGAAGGTCATTCAATGGAGGTGTGAATATTATGTTGAAATCGTTTTTTATTATTTCATTTCATGCACTTCTTTGTTCTCTATCATTAGATTAGGAATTTCAAGTTTATTTATTGTGCTTAATAATCTTAACTCTGATTTTCCTTGTTACAATATCATTTCTTTGTTTCACTCTAGCAATAAATTATTTTCTTTCTTTCTTACCCATCACCATGTGTTATTTCTATAGACAAAATAATGATTCAATTCTTCCATAAACTTCAAAATTATTTAAGAATATTTAGCTACATAAATTGTCACCAAATGAGCTAACACTCTAATATTCCTAACATTTCATCTCAAGATGGTTGCAATATTTGCAACTTACATGTTTGAATTTTTGAAGGACACATTTTTATCAAATTTTGATTCAATTTTTTAAAGTTTCAAATATAGTTATTAGATATTTTGTAGTGTGTTGTAATAGATGATAAGCTATTAAATGTCACAAAATGTATTCAATTTTATTTAAAGTTAGATATATAAAGAATATATTAATCTTGCAATTTTTAACATAATAAGTCTAGAAGGTACAAGAGTTAGAAAATTAAAGTTAAAGTAAAATGAGATTAAAAAAGTTGCACCAAAATTATTTGGCCTTAGTGGGAAACTAATGTGCCCCTCTCCATGTCACATCAAAAACAGCTCAACCAAATTTGATACAAGTCACAATATAATGAGAGGTGGAGACACATTTTATGCATAGAGAAGTGGCTTGTTTAAGTCAAAATTATATAGAAAACAGCAAAGAAGAAAGAGAGGCAGAGGTTGTGAAGATGGAAGATTCATACTCAGATTCCATTCATAATATTGATGTCGAGATATCCGATCTCAATCTTGATAATGGCACCATTGATCCATCCACTGTGTCCCCTGAATACCCTCCTCATCTCAATCCTGACAATAGCACTGTTGATCCATCCACAGTGTCCCCTGAATACCCTCCTTATCTCAATCCTGATAATGGAAACGATCATTCATCCACAGAGCCCCCTGAATACCCTTCTTATCCCAATCGCAATAATGACACCCATTACTCATCAAAGGTGTCCCCCAAATTCTCTCCTTATCTCAATAATGGCACTTATGATGCATCCAAACTGTCCCCTGGATACTCCCCTGCTTATCCCAATCCCAATAATGGTTCTTATGATTCATCCAAAGTGTCTCCTGCATACCCTCCTCCTTATCCGCCCAGGCCCACTGCTTACCAACCTCCTTATCCGCCTCAGAGCAGTCCTTACCCACCTCCATCTCCAATTGCTCAGCAGCCTCCGCGCCAAAGGTGGAGCTCAGGGCTCTTCGACTGCCAACAAGATGATACCAATTGTACTGCAAATTATTTACAGTCTCTCCGTCTGTTCCATGAACAATTATTTTTAAATGTAGTCTAGTAATGATCGTCTGATATTGGCATGTTTTGGTTGACAGGCGCAGCAACTGCTGTTTCTCCCTGTATCACATTCGGCCAAATTGCAGAGATCATGGACGAAGGCCAAACTAGTGAGCTTCCATGCCTTTAACTTCTCATAAACCATCCTTAAATATTAAGGATTTTCCATTTGCAGGAACTTAGTTGTATTGTTCAGTCAACAGCTGATCCTTTGTAAAGATTAAAAGTGGGCAGAGGTTGGTTGGGTAGTCTCAATGAGAGATGGGTTTTTTAAGTTATTCAATACATATTAATGAGTTTGATTCAAAATTTAAACAGTCAAATCTTGACATTGCCAAAAATATCTCATTATCAGTTCCATTGTTACTTTCCATATTCTGAAAATGGTTTTATTTCTAAACCTTCTATATAAAATGTTTGAACAGTTTTGAAGTTTTGGGTGATTATTTATGAGAAATGGGTTTTTTATATGAATCAATGAATTTGACAAATAGATTTCTATAAAGACTTTATAATTCAATGAATTTGACTCAAAAATAGATTCAATGAATTTGACTCAAAAATTAAACATTTGAATCCTGATATTGATAGCTTAACTTGACACTGATAAAAACGTTGTTATCAGCCCAATGTTACTTCTGTGAATAGTTTGATTGGTTAACCTTCCATATAATATGTTTTACAGTTTTGAGCATTTGGGTACTTAATTTATATTTTTGTTTGTTGCAGCTTGTGCCACGGCTGGATTTATGTTCTCCATCCTGATTGCATGTCCTTGGATATATACATTCTCATACAGAACCAGGCTAAGAAACAAATACAATTTAGAGGAAGCTCCAATAACGGACGCCCTGGCTCATTTCTTATTTTTGCCCTGTGCATTCTGTCAGGAATACAGGGAGCTTAAAAGTCGAGGACTGCATCCAGGCCTTGGTATAATATTTCATATTGTTTTACAATCTCTCTTCATTTTTTCAATATTGTAGATAGATTTGATGAGACTACTTAAAGTGGGTTATTAAAATGGTATTTGTTTAGGATGGGCTGGAAATCAAGAAAGACCACTACCCAATGCTGGCATGGCAGCTCCACCAAGTCAAGCCATGCGTAGATAACTATGCTTGATGATTGGAAAGTTGCAGAGAATTATGGAAGCTTCCTAGGAGTTTATGCTTAAGCATAAGAGCATTAAGAAACCTGATTAATCAATTAATTATAAGTTTTTTGTATCGTACAATGATTTGTATCAAGAAGTATCCAAAGAGTACTGGTGTGGATATGTTTAAAGATATAATAGAAATAGTGTGCGCCGTGATTTCCGGCACATGAACAGTCGGTACGAGGGTCCCATGCAAACAGATGATATCTACGAGGCCAGGTCTTATGTAAACATCATGCTACAACGTGACTACTGTTTTTAGTTTTCTACCTGGTTGTGTGTGTTGAGATTGAGGACAGCCTGAAAGTTTTTCATTAGATTTTCTTTATAAGAAAGGTAATAAGAGTTGTATAATGATGTTTTTTAATTTGATCGTATGTATTGGTTCATATTTTATGATTTATCAATAAAAGAACAGATAGCAAAAAATTAGAAAAATGATAATAAGAGTTTTTTTTTAATTGTATAAGGTTTTATTATATCATGATAATACAAATGAAGAGATGTAAGTGAAGGTCCAAAACAGTTATTGATTAATTAACAATATAATTGAAAGAAAGAGTTTAATATAATTGAAAGTTTATTTTGTATAAATTTTTATGATAATGTTTCATATGAAATTAATTTTTTTTGAAGGGAATTAAATGTATCTTAATTTCATATTTGTTAATGTATTTTTATTTTTAAATAAGAATAAAATGGTTGGATATGTTTATTGTATATTGATAAAAATTGTAACACTTTTTATAAGGTATTGAATTGGTTGTATTTAAAATCTTATTTAGTATAATGGTTAAATATGTTTTCTTTTTTAAAATTAGATTATTATATGATATTATTTTAGATGTGTAAGATGATAAGAAGATTGATAAAGCTCTTCCCTTAAAAAAATTAAAATTTATAATGAGTTTCTTTTACCACTTCAAAATTCTAAAAATTGTAAATTATATTCAATAAAACTATTAAATATATTGAAAACTATTCTAAAAATTACTAAAATATGACTAGTAAATACATTAAAATTAAAAATTACCAAAAATAATGATTTGGGGTATGTTCATAAGTTAATTCTCTCTTCCCCAAAGATTATTTCAAAAGATGCTTTTGAAGATTATGAACAAGTAATAATCAAAACAAAGTTGACAATTTCTCAATAGTCTAAAATTTATGGTAGCAAAGAGAAATCTAGCATGTTCAAATAGGAAAATTATAAAATTAAAAAGATAATACTTGGATCCATTAAAGAATATATGTACCCTTCATTACTATGTCTTCTTTCAAGAGTAGATAAGGATTGTGTAAAATCCACCCCTAGGGCACTACAATTTTCTTTTTATAATTTACCATAACTAGCAACTTAACTGACCATCATCTTCATCTAAATTTGAAGTGCTAATTAAAAAAATTGATCATTCAACCTGGTGATGATATATCAACATCACCACTTATATGCTTACACCCACAAGTGCCAAGCTCCTATGATTAGGGTCATCTCTAGACCCTAGACCCAATCCTCGAGGGTTCATGATGACCTTGCCTACAAATCCCCTCATGGGAATCAGAGGCTTCGTAGTTCACCCCACAATATCAAAGGGAGTTCATTCTCTCCTCTTGCATGAGTCTGATCTCGCTTTTAACCCATGGTTGTTAATTAAGTACATGTAATCTATCAACTTAGCCAATTATAATATAATGATAATAACTTTGCCATCAAGTGTTGTGTCCATACCAAACATAACCAAGCATTAGTATACAATCATTCATAATATTTACAAGGGTTCATTCATACCTTAATTCAAAAGATCATACACATTGACAGTCATGAGCATACCTCCATATACACAAGCTAACTAGCTCATACACATCACACATATGATAGTGATTGGATCATACACAAATCATAAGTACAATGGTGATTAGCTTGTATGTACATCGCAAGTACAAATGTGATTGTCTCATTTGCACAACAAAAATACAACAATGACTGGATTGTACACATATATCACAATTGTATTAGTGACTAGCTCCTACATACATCACAAATACATAATGACTAGCTCCAACACGTCACACACAGAGTGGCTAGATCCAACATACGTCATAAATACACAATAATGAGCTCCAACATACATCACAAATACATGGTGACAAGATCCAACATACATCACATATACAAGGAAAAGCTCCAACATACATCACAAATACATAGTGACAAGCTCCAACATACATCACATACATAGTAACAAGCTTACACATCACAATGGTTGACTAACATATGTCCATAATGCATCCTAGATAGAAAGAATATCATAGCATTATGCACTACACCGTAGTTCATATATTTTCCTCCGGTCTTTTGCACCATTTGACAAATGGTAAGAGGATTTAGTGCATCCCATGCTACACTACAGGTCTATCTTCAACCCCACAAGGTTAAGTTTAAAATCTAACAATTGGGAAGGGGATTTGATGCATCTCATACTATATTGCAAGTCCATCCAACATTCCAAGGCTTTCCCCAAGTAGTGAACCTACCATAACCCAGTGGATTCAAACTTTAAGATCGCCTATAGGCCACCGACAACAAGTTTGTCCACTCAAGAAGAAGTAGCTCCTAACACATACCACCTTGTGACCTTAGTGGTATTATCATCTATCTTCTTCACAATCCTAGGTAACACTAGCATCAATCATTTATGTGCCCTCAATGATAGTCAGTTAACCACCTCGATACAACAATTAGCCTCAGATTACCGTTGCCCACACTAATGGGTCCCTACCCGTGCAACTATTACCATATCATAATCATAACTAGGGTATCCATAGTAACCTTCACCTCCATGAACCAAGTGAATGTCGGCTAGTCCCTAGCAGTAGCCCATACATTGATCATTGGCACAGTCCAATGACTACCTATCATTACTCAAATATCATGTTCAGGTTCACACTTGGGTGGGTCATACATAACATGAATCATAATCAAAATCAACAGATAGATGAGCCTATACATAGAGACCTCTAGATATGGAATCATTTTTCACAACACATAAAAGTTACATAGAACTAACACAAGATGGCAATTACCCAACATATACATATAATCAATTACCAATTATAAAGTAGTTAAATTCCTTACTTCATTTAAATTAGTATTCAGAAGCACAATATGTATTAAATATAAGTTATTAAATTACCTTATTAAATATTAGTTATTAAATTACTTCATTTAAAGTAGTTAAAGTAGTCATCATCAATACTAACAACTTTTAAGTCACAACTATTGGTTCAATATTGTTTAAAATATTGGACATTAAATCAACAAATGCTATAATGTTCAACTATTGAAATACGTATTAGGGGAGAGAGGGTGGTGTATCTTGTAACTTTGGAGAGAAGTCGTTAAGATAGGAAACATAATGCATGCTTCCTAAAATTGATGGTATTGAGATCGATTCAAAAACAAATGAATGCACTAAGTTTGGAGTTTTCTTCGATGTATGTTCAATGATTGGGAAAGAAGCCTTTGTATACTTGCCAAGTGTGCATCTACTACATACCTCCTACTGATCAATGCTGAAATTTGGAAGACTCGTGACTATCTCCCTCAAATTAGGTTTGTGATTTTTTTGAAAAATACCATGTGATTTTTCTCCTTTTTGGCTCATGAGTTTTCAACAAAAAATACCTACACAAGTTTACAAAAGATTAGTTGTTATTTTTAGAATAACAGTTTTTGCAAATTTTTGGAACAAAATGCTACATGATTTTTCCTAAAAACCCTCAATTTCTCCTTTGAAAATCCCATGCAACCCAAGGAAAAATCTCTCACATGACTATACTTTGATACCATGAAGAGTTTCAACCAAGGTA
This sequence comes from Sequoiadendron giganteum, assembly GCA_007115665.2. Classification (NCBI taxonomy): domain Eukaryota; kingdom Viridiplantae; phylum Streptophyta; class Pinopsida; order Cupressales; family Cupressaceae; genus Sequoiadendron; species Sequoiadendron giganteum. The sequence goes on along the minus strand of CM021106.1, from coordinate 305,623,892 downwards.
ATTGTTGTCCTAATGTTCTATAATCAAAATTATTATTTTAATATCGCATCAATTACACAACTTGTCACCCTCCTGTGAGACAGTTGTGGAATCTTTGAACCTATTGGTGGAAAGCCAAATTTTGACCTTTGACAAGGTTAGTTCATATTTGTTGCAGAAGGAATGATGATAAGAACAAGTTGCAAAATATATTTTTAAAGATGTAGAAGATGATTGAGTTGAAGAAGAATTGATGATACAAATTCTCTTTGTAATATAGAAAAGTTAATGGATATGATTGAGGATTTTATTTTTAGTAAGATTTCACTCAACAATATGTTTCTAAATAGTAGATTAAAGCAAAATAGGGTACAACATGATTAAATGATTTTTTTTGCATGAATTAAACTCTACTTGTTCACAATTTTAATGAAATATGTAAACAATAAACATTGACACATAGAATGGATAAACTTACCAAGAAGAATTATGATTAGACATAACACAATTTTGACCTTTGATCATTTGTAACTTGTCCCTCTTGAAACTAGGGTAGAGTCATTTACAACTGATTTTGATTTTGCAAAGTAAAATAAATGACAACAATGCTTAAAAGCTAAATATAATTGAATATGTTGACAAAATATGGATCATTGATCTGTTGGTGAAGTTGAATGGTTCTTAATGAGCCCACCAAGGATCAAATCTTGCTGAGTGCAAGGCTCCGACATCACAAGGGATGAGGTCGGGATCATGCCACAGGCGAATTTGGCGGAATGGATACCCCTCAGTCCTTGGCTCTTAGCCGGAAAAGTTCAACCCAAAAAGACTCATGCTCCCATATCGAATAGCTACAAATAATTTATAGAAGTGTATCACAAAAATAACAAACAAATAGTGGAAAAAAGACCATAATTGACAGTTCATTGTGATAAAAAAGCAAGACAGAATGATCGTAAATGGAAATAGCAGCTGCACCGAGTCCTCTCTTTCCAATCTTTTCCGAGGTTGACATGCATGGATTTTCTGCATGTCAAGAAATACGTCGTCAGCCGACTAATTTGACTGACTCATCACTTGTCTTGTGGCACCACACGGCACGGCATAGACTTGCATGGGTGGGTACGTTCAATTCTTTGATCAATCCATAAAATGTCACTTGTAAAGTAGCCCGCCTTCTTCAAGTCAACTATTTTCTCAATTCTCTTGTCGTTAATAATAATCACCCACTGACAGCAAAGAAAACTGTGATATGTGACATTCAACATTCATCACTTTTTTTTTATGACTTAAATTCTCTATAGTGATATCCCAAATTTTCAAATTATAGACAATACTCTTAATTTTTTTATTAAAACAATTTTATTTTATTTTATTTTTAAATTCTAGATTCAATCAGAATTAGAATTCAATTTATGTTTTGTTGTAAATTCAATGAATCATTGTTGAACTGTACATAATTTGAATGAAGTGTTTTACTATGAACATATGTGTTCATGTATTCAGAAAACCTTGTCTAAGTAAAACAAACCCCACTCAACAAAAAAAAACTTTCTTTATTTACAAAACTTCGTCTAAATTAGAATATATTGTCCTTCTATTATCCCTATATTAGACTATGGATATACAATTTTAATTGTCTGAATATTTTTCTATGCAAATACAATTGATAGCTATGAAAAAATATTACACCTTTGTCAACATCTTCATCACCTAAACTTCCAATTTGTATTATGTCCTTCTAGCCCTTGGCAAGGACTATAATTGCAAGGCATCTCTTGTTGCTTATTAGGTATTTTTATAAGAAATTAATATTCATTACTTTTCAGATAAGAAAATATATCTATTAATCCTTGCCAAACCAGGGATTTTATAGTAGAAAATTAAGCCAACCAACCAATCAACCAAATGAATGCATTATTCTTTGTCTTTTGAAAAATAATGAGATGAGTGATTTCTCTCACATCTTATTAGCTTAAGATAAATAAAGTGATAAGTTAAATTTTTCTCTTAGATGTTTTTCCATTAATTTAAGAATTTTTTCATTAGTGTATTTCACTAAAGTTTAGATTTGTGTAATAAATGTTGTGTCTTTTAATGCCAACTCTATTAGTAATCTTGATGTACTTGATATGACATTATTTTGGTAAGAGGGAGGCATTTAGAAGACATGTAAGATGGAGATTTATTAGAAGGTTGACATAAAATATAAAAAAAACATAATCAATATCCACCCGAACTTGAATACAAATTTTGAAAAATTGCTCATTCATGTTATTGCATATACAAATAATTTCCTATGTGAATTTTTTTACAAACCACAAAAATTGAAGTAAAACTTTATTATATTATATTTGATATAGGCAATAATGTATATAAATATTAAACTAGTTGCAAGTCATTTAATCTTATTCTAATAACTATGGTTGTATTATCAAGTGATTTTGGTTGTCCAATAACACATTGAAAATGACCCTTTTGAAAATGTAGACACTTAGATTTTACCACCTCTTGATGTTGCTCCTAACATTGTATCCTATTTCAATTATACTAACATGTTGTCATTTCTTTATTATCATTCTATCATAATCCCCCTTTCATTTACCACCACTAATTAATTAAATAATTTATATTATATAGTTAATCAGACTAGTAATCATCCATTTATTCCAAAATAAATAAATTAATCTATTTTTGGGTCTATCTTCTACAACTAAATAAAAAATTTAATTATCCACTCATATTCTATCGCAAATCCCTTGTGATTTCTTTATATCTTTAATCTATGCCTAATTAATTAATTAAAACATGTAAACAAATAATCTAGTTTAATCTACTCATATTCTACCATAAATCCCCTATGATTCACTTATATTTTTAATTTATGAAAAACTAATTAATTAAAATAAATAAGTAAAAAGAACTAATTACCTCACTCATATTAAATCTCACTAAAATTCATCATTTTTAAATCAATCTAGACCATTTACATCTACAATAAAAAAAAAATCTATAAATCCAACTCAATCCTTCAACAAAACATCCTCATGAGCTTGGTAGGTGTATTTTATAGAGATTTTATAGGATTCCTTGAGCAGTCACATCAAGAGAAAATCCATATAACAAAGGAGATCTCTTACTTTGAAAGTGAGATTATTTCATTTGGTCTTCTTTATGCTCTATTTAAGCTTATTCTTGATTCTATTTAAGCTTATTCTTGATTTAGAATAAGGGGTTTAATATTATTTTAATCTCTGTATATTTTGTTGTAATTATTTATATACAAAAAATGCAAACCAAAAAATTAATTATTGTGCAACTTGTCTTATATAATTTGCATCACCCTTCTTTGTTACATGCATTCTTAATATTTTCAAAAACCTAATAACTTTCCCATAAAATAGATATGAGGAACCTACTAGATAATATTTCCCTCAATATTTGTGTCTATATATCATTTCTTCATTTATATCTTCTAAAATTATAATTTTTTGTTCATCAATTTTCTATTGCAAACTACATAATTTTCTTATTGAGAAAGAGTTGGATCTTTTACCTATCAAAGGATGCGTACATGATATAAAATTGGCTTGAGTCAAACTATTCTAAATAAGCATTACATATATGTTTCTTGTTACAATTTATTTGTGCTACTTGTGGATTGCGAACATAGTATATGATAGGTTTTAAAAATAATTATCTCAAGATATGATCTAGGTGAATGGATATTCTTTGGTATATTGATAAGAGGAAACATCTACCATGTTTGATGCATCAATATTTAACAAAGGGGTTGAATTTCCATATTCATATTGCTACCATTTAACTTTCCATGCATTTACTTGATTTACTTTCTTTTGTTTGGGAAGCTACAAATGGAAATTCTATGTTGGTGACAGATCTTGGGAAGTTCAACATTCACGGTGTTTTTATTAATGAAATAGTTAACATTGCACATATTTTCATACAATGATGGTTTGAGACTTTTTACTTTGGGTGCAAAATTTTCTTAGGGATAAGTCATTTGTATAATTTTCATCTCACGTTGTCATTCAATAGAGAAATTTAAATATGTTTTTGCATGTTGTGTGTTTATAGAGTTTGTGATTTTAACATAGTATCTATTCAAGTGAGTTGACAATAAATTGGTCTCCTTAATATCAACATGATAATGGTATGATGTTGTTATATATAACTTGATAGCTTCTTGATAGAAAATAATATCCATGTAATGAGATTATAACAAGCTTTACTCAGTATAGCAATCCTTCGATGATTTAGAGAAATACTAAAACAACTATTTTTTTTATTTTAATAATATATCTAATAAATACGAGATAACAAAATTCAAACTAGGAAGTTATATCCCTTGTCACTAAATTGCTTTCCTTTGTTAATGTCCATAAATATGAGTAATGATAAACACTTTGATTTTATAACATTTGAAGAAATGTTCATCATTCTCTTATTTTAAAAACTTATTTTATATAATACCATTTACTTGTTTCACTCTGCCAATAAATTATTTTCTTTCTTTGTCCATCGCCAAACAAAACAATGATTCAATTCTTCCATAAACTTCAAAATTATTTAAGAACATATGCTTGCATAAATTGTCACCAAACGAGCTAACACTCTAGTATTCCTAACATTTCATCTCAAGGTGGTTGTAATATTTGCAACTTAAATGTTTGATTTTCAAAGACATTTTTATCAACTTTGATTAAAAAATTTAAGTTTTAAATATAGTTTTTAAATATTTTGTGGTGTGTTGTAGAATAGGTGATAAGCTATTAGGTGTTACAAAATGTATTCAATTTTATTTACTTTTAGATATATAAAGAATATTGTGTGTGAGAATAATAAGTGTTAATAACTAAAACATGAAACACACCAATGAAACATTATATTGAATAATCTAATTAACTAAAACAAACTAAATTATGCAAATTCTTCAAAATCATTCCATTGTCCTCTATCCTCAAACTTTTACAGATTTACTTGCTCTCAGCTTGTTAAAGCAACAACTCAGGAAAATGATAACTCAAAGAATGAGTATTATGCAAGCTAAAGAAACTACTTCTCCTATGCTAAATGATTATGATAAGCTACAGTAACAGTGCATCTAATACTATGTTATGAAATTACAACTAAATTACTGATTATGAAACTACTGTTGTGCAAAGATGTTGTGCTTGAATGCTAATTGTTTGAATGCTTGGAAGCAAAATGACTATAATGCACTTGTCATGAAACTAAAAACTGTATTTTGGAAGAGCCAAGAGGCTGTATTTATAGATTTTCAAAAGGCAAAAGCTTTGTTGGCAAGCTTCAATGGTTGAGATTTAGCCTAGAAGAATGGATGGTGAGAGATGGAAAGGTTGGAGAGAATATAGTTGCTGGAGAGAAAAAGATGGATTGTGTTTTCAACCCACAAAACCTCTTCATTCAAAAATGAAGACAAATTGCCATTTGTCATTTACAGTTTAATGAAACAATTTTGTTTGTTGAAGATAATTGTTCAATTAAATAATAATATTATTTAATTTCTTTTGACATGTGCAAATGGAAGCTTCCAATTAAATATAAATATTTAATTATATATTTGGAGGATATTTAGAAGCTTTCTTAATTAAATGTATAGTTATGGGTTTTGATATTTGAAGAAATGTATTTATTTTATATAATAAAGTAATGTGATAATTAATTAAAATAAACAATGGTATTTATTTAATTAATTAAGAAGACATAAAAAATGATAATAATAAATTATTTATAGAAAAGTGAACATTATAAATAAATTATTAAATTTATTTAAATGTAGTAGAATCAAAAAGATTAATTAAATAATGTGTATTTAATTAATTTACCAGACTTAATATGATGTGACCATTTTTAGATGTGTACAAATATATTAATCTTGCATAATAAGTCTAGAAGGTACATGAATTAGAAAATTAAAATTAAGATAAAATGAAGTTAAAAAAATTCACCAAAATTATTTGGCTTTCAAGTGGTGGAAACTAACGTGCTCCTGTCCGTGTCACATCAAAACCAGCTCACCCAAATTTGATACAAGTCACAATATAATGAGAGGTGCAGACACATTTTATGCATAGAGAAGTGACTTGTTTAAGTCAAAATTATATAGAATACAGCAAAGAAGAAAGAGAGGCAGAGGTTGTGAAGATGGAAGATTCATACTCAGATTCCATTCATAATATTGATGTCGAGATATCCGATCTCAATCTTGATAATGGCACCATTGATCCATCCACTGTGTCCCCTGAATACCCTCATCATCCCAATCCTGACAATAGCACTGTTGATCCATCCACAGTGTCCCCTGAATACCCTCCTTATATCAATCCTGATAATGGAAACGATCATTCATCCACAGAGCCCTCTGAATACCCTTCTTATCCCAATCACAATAATGGCAGCCATTATTCATCAAAGGTGTCCCCCAAATTCTCTCCTTATCTCAATAATGGCACTTATGATGCATCCAAAGTGTCCCCTGGATACTCCCCTGCTTATCCCAATCCCAACAATGGTTCTTATGATTCATCCAAAGTGTCTCATGCATACCCTCCTCCTTATCCGCCTCGGCCCACTGCTTACCAACCTCCTTATCCGCCTCAGCACGTTCCTTACCCACCTCCATCTCCAATTGCTCAGCAGCCTCCGCGCCAAAGGTGGAGCTCAGGGCTTTTCGACTGCCAACAAGATGAGACCAACTGTACTGCAAATTCCTTACAATCTCTCCCTCTGTTCCATGAAAAAATATTTTTAAATGTAGTCTAGTAATGATCGTCTGATATCGTTATGTTTTGGTTGACAGGAGCAGCAACTGCTGTTTCTCCTTGTATCACGTTCGGCCAAATTGCAGAGATCATGGACGAAGGCCAAACCAGTGAGCTTCCATGCCTTAACTTCTCATAAACCATCCTTAAATTTTAAAGTATTTGGAATTTGGAAAAAGTTAGTTGTATTGTTCGGTCAACAGCCGATCTTTTCTAAAGATGTCAGAGGTTGGTTAGTAGTCTTAAAAGTTCATTCTAATGAGAGATGGGTTCTTGTAAATCACTATTCATAAAATATAGATCAATGAAGTTGACTCAATGAATTAAACAGAGATGGGTTTATGTAAATCAAGACTTTATGAATCAATGAATTTAACTCAAAAACTGAACAGATGAATCCTGATATTAGTATCTTAACTTAACATACTGAAAATAACATCGTCATCAGCCCCAATGTTACTTTCCATATCCTGAAAATAGTTTGATGGGTTAACCTTCCATATAATATGTTTACAGTTTTGAACATTTGGGTACTTAATTTATGTTTTAGTGTGTTGCAGCTTGTGCCATGACTGAATTTATCACTATTCATAAAATATGGATCAATGAGTTTGATTCAAGAGTTAAATAGAAATGGATTTCTGTAAATCAAGACTTTATGAATCAATGAGTTTGACTCAAAAACTGAACAATTGAATCCTGATATTAATATCTTGACACACTCAAAAGTACATCGTTATCAGCCCCAATATTACTTTCCATATCCTGAAAATAGTTTGATTGGTTAACCTTCCATATAATATGTTTTACAGTTTTGAACATTCGGGTAGTTAATTTATGTTTTTGTTTGTTGCAGCTTGTGTCACGGCTGAATTTATCACTATTCATAAAATATGGATCAATGAATTTGATTCAAGAGTTAAACAGAAATGAATTTCTACAAATCACGATTTCATGAATAAATAAGTTTGACTCAAAGACTAAACAGTTGAATCTTGATATTAATATCTTAACTTGACACACTGAAAATACCTCTTATCAACCCCAATATTACTTTCCATGTCCTGAAAATAGTTTGATTGATTAACCTTCCATATAATATGTTTTACAGTTTTGAGCATTTGGGTACTTAATTTATATTTGTATTTGTTGCAGCTTGTGCCACGGCTGGATTTATATTCTCCATCCTGATTGCATGTCCTTGGATATATACATTCTCATACAGAACCAGACTAAGAAACAAATACAATTTAGAGGAAGCTCCAATAACGGACGCCCTGGCTCATTTCTTATTTTTGCCCTGTGCATTGTGTCAGGAATACAGGGAGCTTAAAAGTCGAGGATTGCATCCAGGCCTTGGTATAACATTTTACATTGTTTTTACAATCTCTTTTCATTTTTTCAGTATTGTAAATAGTTTTGATGAGACTGTACTTAAAGAGGGTTATTAAAATGGTATTTGTTTAGGATGGGCTGGAAATCAAGAAAGACCACTACCCAATAATGGCATGGCAGCTCCACCAAGTCAAGCCATGCGTAGATAACTATGCTTAATGATTGGAAAGTTACAGAGAATTATGGAAGCTTCCTAGAAGTTTAAGCTTAAGTATAAGAGGATTAAGAAACCCGATTAATCAATTAATTATAAGTTTTTTGTATCGTACAATGATTTGTATCAAGAAGTATCCAAAAAGTACTGGTGTCTATATTTTTAAAGATAGAACAGAAATAGTGTGCGCCGTGATTCCCGGCACATAAACAGTCGGTACGAGGGTCCCATGCAAACAGATGATATCTACGAGGTCAGGTCTTATGTAAACATCAGGCTACAACGTGATTACTGTTTGAAGTTTTATACCTGGTTGTGTGTGTTCAGATTGAGGGCAGCCTGAAAGTTTTTCATTAGATTTTCTTAATAAGAAAGTGTTATAATGATGTTTCTGAATTTGATTGTATCGATTTTTTTTAATATCAGTTCATATTTTATGATTTATCATTCAAAAACAGATCTAATAAAATTAGAAAAATGATAATAAAAATCTTTTTAAAATTGTGTAAGTTTTTATTATATCATGAAGAGATGAAAATGATAATAAAAATGAAAAGATGAAAATGAAAGTGGAAAAAGTTTATTCATTGAATAACAATATAATTAAAAGAAAGAGTTGAATATAATTGAAAGTTTATTTTGTATAAATTTTTATTATAATGTTTCATATGATTAAAAAAAATTGAAGAGAATTAAATGTATCTTAATTTCATATTTGTTAATGTATTTTTGTTTTTAAATAAGAATAAAATGATTGGACATGTTTATTATATATAGATAAAAATTGTAACACTTTTTATAAGATATTGAATTGGTTGTACTTAAAATCTTATTTAGTATAATGGTTAAATATGTTTTTTCTTTTTAAAAATAAGATTATTATATGATATTATTATAGATGTATAAGATGATAAGAAGATTGATAAAGCTCTTCCTTTAAAAAATTTAAAATGAGTTTATTTTACCACTGCAAAATTCTAAAAATTATAAATTGTATTCCATAAAACTATTAAATATATTGAAAACAACTATTCTAAAAATTACTAAAATACAACTAGTAAATACATTAAAACTAAAAATTACCCGAAAAGAATAATTTGTGGTATGTTCATAAGTTAGTTCTCTCTTACTTAAATATTGTCTCAAAAGATGCTTGTGAAGATTATGAACAAGTAATAATCAAAACAAAGTCAACAATTACTCAATAGTCTAAAATTTAAGGTAGCAAAGAGAAATCTAACATGTTCAAATAGGAAAATTATAAAATTAAAAAGATAATACTTGGATTCATTAAAGTATATATTTAACCTTCATTACTATGTCTTCTTTCAAGAGTGGATAAGGAATTTGTAAAATCCGCCCCTAGGGTGCACTACAATTTTCTTTTTATAATTCACCATAACTACCAACTTAACTGACCAATCATCTTCATATAAATTTGAAGTGTTAATTACAAAATTTTATCATTCAACATGGTGATGATATATCAACATCACCACTTATATGCTTACACCCACAAGTGCCAAGCTCCTATGATTAGGGTCATCCCTATACCCTAGACCTAATCCTCGAGAGTTCATGATGACCCTTCCTATGTATCCTATCATTGGAATCAGAAGCTTCGTAGTTCGCCCGAAAATATTAGAGGGAGTTCATTCTCTCCTCTTGCATGAGTCTAATCTCACTTTTAACCCATGACTATTAATTAAGTACATGTACGCTATCAACTTAGCCAATTATAATATAATGATAATAACTTTTCCATTAAGTGTTGGGTCCATACCAAACATAACCAAGCATTACTATACAATCATTCATAATATTTACAAGGGGTCATTCATACCTTAATTCAAAAGATCATACACATTGATAGTCACGAGCATACCTCCATATACACAAGCTATCTAGCTCATACAGATCACACATATGATAGTGACTGGATCATACACAAATCACAAGTACAATGGTGATTAGCTTGTATGTACATCACAAGTACAAATGTGATTATCTTATTTACATAATGCAAGTACAACATTGACTGGCTCATACGCATATCACAATTACATTAGTGACTAGCTCCTACATACATCACAAATACCTAATGACTAGCTCTAACACGTCACACACAAAGTGACTAGCTCCAACATATGCCATAGATACACAATAACGATCTCCAACATACATCACAAATACATGGTGACAAGATCCAACATACATCACATACACAAGGACAAGCTTCAACATACATCACAAATACATAGTGACAAGCTCCAACATACATCACATGCACAATGACAAGCTTACACATCACAATGGTTGACTAACACATGTCCATAATGCATCCCAGATAGAAAGAATATCAGAGCATTATGCACTACACCATGGGTCATATCTTTTCCTCTGATCTTGTGCACCATTGGACAAATGGTAAGAGGATTTAGTGCATCCCATACTACATACAGGTTTATCTTCAACCCCACAAGGCTAAGTTTAAAATATAACAATTGGGAAGGGGATTCGATGCATCTCATACGACACCGTGGGTCCATCCACCATCCCGAGGCTCTCCCCAAATAGTGAACCTACCATAACCCGGTGGATTCGAACTTCAATCGCCTATAGGCCACCGATAAAAAGTTTGTCCACCCAGGAAGAATTAGCTTCCGACACATACCACCTTGTGACCTTAGTGATATTGTCATCTATCTTATTCACAATCATGGGTAACACTAGCACCGGTCACTTTTGTGCCCTCAATGGTAGCTAGTGAACCTCCTTGATACAACAGTTAGCCTTGGGTTACTGTTACCCGCACTAATGGGTCCCTACCCATGTAACTGTTACTATATCATAATCATAACTAGGCTATCCATAGTAACCTTCACCTCCATGAACAAGGTGAATGTTGGATAGTCCCTAGTAGTAGCCCATGCATTGATCATTGGCACAGTCCAATGACTACCTGTCATTGCTCAAATATCTTGAAGATTCACACTTGGGTGGGTCATACATAACATGAATCACAATCACAATCAACAGATACATGAGCCTATACATAGAGACCTCTAGATATGGAGTCAGTTTTCACAACACATAAAATTTGCATAGAACTAACACAAGATGGCATTTACCCAACATATACATATAATCAATTACCAATTATAAAGTAGTTAAATTCCTTACTTCATTTAAATTAGTATTCAAAAGAAAAATATGTATTAAATTTAAGTTATTAAATTACCTTAACTTGATCATACCCATTCATTACCCATTCAGTCTCAACGAAAGCTTATAGAGGAGGAAAGATAAAACCATATAGGAACAACCCCAACCCTTGGATTTATCCCCCTGAACCCTCCCCCTTTTGGACTTGAGGTCATAGGGACATCCTTCGTCCAAGGACCACTTGCGTACATGCTTCCAAATGGATTAAATTCACACATAGTTCTCCTTACAAGATCTCTCAAAGGACACATACACACTGATTACCCCATAATAAAGGTTTCATTAATTTTTTCTTCCATTAATAATATTTAATAGTAGTTAAGAAAATATAAATAAATATATATAGCTTAACTTGACCCATACTATAACACCTTCCTTTGAGGATATCAAAGTCTTGAATTAAACTTCACACATTATTATTCATAAACTAGTTACTTGAACATCCTTAGATTCATCTTATCAACATAGGGGCTAGGCTTATTACTCAACATGAAATTACTTTCGTTCACGCAAGCTCATAGGAAATACCTTCCTAATGGGTTCATTTTTTAGCCTATTTTTTTCTACTTTTATGCATACTTTCAGACACTTTTAGATATACCTTTCAGATGTAATACTCCTATGCTATTCTATCTTTTCATGTTTATTATATAACCTTGGACCTAAATCATAGTAATGGAAATATGGTTATAATATAGTAGCATTGCATAGTTTATATGTGAGTATGTATGAAATGTGATGTTTAATTATGGTAGTTATCTTTGTGTATATATTTTGTGGATTAAATTCTTGCAGCTCAAAGAGAACTGTAGCACGTAGAAATTGGAAGATGAACCTGAAACGAAAGGAAGACTGAGATAGCGAAACAGAGGAAGTTCCATATTAAGCTAAATGTAATAACTACTGTATGAAGACACCTGATGGAGTTGAATGTGCATCATTATGACAGGTTAATAAAGTATTGGAGAAGAAGAACTCTTTTTTTGATAGGATTTTGAATAACTATTTATGTGTTTTACATTCAATTATGTTTTATAGAGTTTTAGTTCTATTAGGATTCTTCTTTCTTTTCAGTTATAGTTTGAACAATTCAATCTTAACTATATGCTTTGATATCTAGGAGTGAAATTTAATGATTGCAGTCAGTTGTTACTTGGAATAAACTCTCCCATGCTTGTATATAGCCGATGGATGACTCCTTAGATAAGTTAGTCGATTTCAGTATTTTGTTATCAATTGTTTTTCAATTTTAGTTATTATCTACAAATATGATGATTACTCAAAATGATTTCATTAAATACAATCTATGAAGAAGATTTTGTGTAATATTTTATGATGTGTAATGAATGAAGTTCAATGTTATATGGATGTGTAGAATTTGATATTTAGATCTAGTTCTAGTTAAGTGAGGACAACAACTTGAGTAGGCCACTCAAGGTAACTATTCTTCACTTCATTTATAGTTGTTTATTTATGTTTAAGTAGTTATTTATGTTTATCATTGTCTCATAAATTGTATTCAAGCTAGAATAGATCCTTATATTTTGATTATCAATAATGAATGTTCATGAGCATGCATGTATTTAGTTAATCTGTAGTAAGTTTCGAAAGTTAGATTAAGTTGAATTGCTAGTTTGAGTAGTTTTTTGAGTTAGTTCAATAATTATTTATTAGAAGTAGTTCAGTTATAGGTTACGTTGTAGGCACCTGCATCCCTTTTCTTTTGTTTGTTTATTTCACTGTTATGCAATTCTATGAATTTTCAACAAGTAGAACATCTTGAATAGAATAACCTAGGTAGCCTTAAGTCTCTGAAGGCACATACAGTGTAACACCATTACAAGTTTACAAAACTTGGGTTGACATTTTAATGTAGTCTTTACAATGTTGATTGGACTGTTTAGCCAGACATACCTCTGAATTGTGTAGGTTCTACCAAGTTTACAATATATTAGTTTAGACTCTACACTTCCATTTGAAATTTACATAATAGATTCATTATTGAAATTCTTATACTCGAGTATTTATAAGCTCAATGTTTTAAATTATAATCATTTTTTGAATCCTACTTAAGATAGTTGGCAACACTATATATCCATTAGACTTATATGAAAACTTAATCTCATTAATAAGATTATTAATCTTCTAGTTTCCTTTACCCTATAGTGCAACCCTCATATTCTTATAATAATTTAGTTCATAGACTAGATAGTTTAATCATACTTTCCCTTTAATCTAAACCTGACCTCAATGGTCATTGTTAATGTGTCAAGAGATGCTACATAGGATTTATCTCATAATTCAATCTTAACAACATTGAAAAAATAAACGATAATGCCTTTCATTTATTATGCATTTATATTGATATCCATTAGAGCTATAATATTCAAGATCATTCACATGATAATTTCCATAGCAAGGTTCTCATATTTAAGAGGTTGAAAGTCATAATACTGTCATAGTGAGTCTTTACTCTCAAATCCCAAGTGGGTTACCATGAGTATTAAAAATATGTTTAATACACTAGGGTTCTAGTGCCACTAAAATATATCATTATCACTTACACTATTATTCAATCATAACCCAAAAACTCAAGTTAGGTAATTGTGTTCCTATTTTATACTATATAAAGAGTTTTATACAATTATAGCCCATTCCATGTAAAACACTAAGATAGTATTATACGTCACACTCCCCTTTTGTATGGTTTGAATTTCAAGCCTTTGGACAATGAAATAATTTAAGCTTGAGCGATTATCTTGTAATATAAAGGTGGGTTGGGGTGATCTCACAAAAGTGGTTTACAATTCCATTGAGGAAGGAAAATTGCAAAAAATGCCCCCATGAAGAAAATTTTGGGTTTTGGGGGGGTTTGAGCGAACTTAGGGTTTGCACGAACCCAAAGGGGTTCACTTGAACCCCCTTCGAGCGAACCCTCTTAAATGATGGGTCCCACATTTTGCGCATTGCCCAAATTGAAAACAAAGGAAATTTTTGAAAAAAAGGGGGGTTTGCTCGAACCCCCCTTCATTTGAAAGGTCAAGGGGTTTAGTGAACCCCCTTTTCTCCCCCTCTTGCACCAAATTTCTACAAAAAATTTCCCTTTGAAGCTCAAGTTGAGGATGAAAATGGAGGAGACTTCACAGACCCAGCTGGATGATGGTAGTCCTCGAAACAAGCTATCCATCAAATATAATTTTAATATGTTTTTTTTTTATTATGTATTTGTTTTTTTAGTTTGATTAACATAGGTTTTTCACTAAAAATCAAGTTTTTTGTTCTGCGCATGTGGAAAAATAGTAAATTATCAAAATAAAATTCTGAAAAATATGTTCGGGCTAGGTATTGATGTCTTCAAGGTCTAGTAAAATAATTGAATTTCGATACATACAAATTTTTTTATGTTGTATATGGTCCGCCTATGTCTAAATTGTAATTGGTTTAACTTCAAAACTTGATTAAGGAAAAAATATTCAATAAAACACTATGAATCCAAATTACTTGTTAGATATCGTAGTTACAAATCTAAATTTGAAAAAAATAGAATTTTATCCTTCATAGAAAAAAAATTATGTTGTATACGGTGAGCATCACTCCTTAAAAATGGTGTTTACTGATAAAAACTAGTTTTCGAAGGAGATGGAAAAAGAAATGCAATCTGATTCAAAAAAACTTTTAAAATATATATTTAGAATCTACAGACAAAATTTCATAAATCACTAGTTTGCATCATCTTCAAATTATTCATAGTTTAGTTGCTATAGGTGCCCAAAAGTGAAGATTTAGTTAAAAAAATTCAGTTCAGTGCCCAATTTGGCCAAAAATTGTAAACCAGTATTGTGGGATCACCCTTTGGTTAAGGTAGATATAAAATACAAAATTCTTAAGTCTAATAATAAAATCCATTTGATAACCATCAAGGTCATACTTCCCTTTTACTGAGTTGATAGGGTTTCAACTTCTAAATATTGAGCAATTGCATGATACCAAATTATAACTTATCTATATCAATACACTTGGGCAATGATATAAAGATTGAGCAATTGCATGATACCAAATTATAACTTATCTATATCCATACACTTGGACAATGATAAATTCACCCATATTCCTAACCTAGTAGGAGTACCCAGTTGGTAACACACATATTAAAATTAACTTAGTATCTCAGTTAATAATAATATACATACTGATTAATTTCTGACCTTACACTTTGTTTGAGTTCTTCACATTTAAAATAATTTTAATCAATGATAAACCTCCTAAATCAAATACCCACATCAAGAAACTTGACACATTTATCCATCCCTTTATAACTAGACATAAGATAACTAGGAAGTAATTATGTTAAGTCACTAGTTAGAAGCATTAACATTTTATAATTAACACATTTGTTTCTAAAATAAGTTGTTGCTTCTTTCATGTCATTAGAATCTTTAACCATTCATAGATCTTTATATGCTATCACCCATTTAAATATAAACTACCATAATAATAAAGGATCACAAGGCTACTACTATAGATATTCTCAATATGCATCACTTATCTTTCTTTGGATCAGATGTCTCCTTCATAGTGAGGGAAAGTCTACACAGGTCAACTGGTAAAATCAAATATGCTTTCCATAATGCTTTAATGGGTGCCTATTATCCGCTCCATAGTCTCCTTTCTTTGGCACAAGGAAGGTGAATGTTTGCGATCTTGATAGAATCTTGCTTGACACCTATTCAAAGCTCCTGTCGTTACTCGTTACCTTTATCTATCTTATTTCATATGCTACCAAAATCTATCAATTTGTCTTCTTCTTTTGTACTCTACATATTCTTCCACAAACTAATTATTTTCTATTTTTTTCATCTCCTTACTACTTGATATATAATTACAAAGCTTCCCCCTTTCTAACATGGTGTTGGTTGTCTTACCCATTCTCCTATCTCTCTCTATGCGCCATCTTCTACTCGTGTCTGTAGACACTTAAAATTGTCTTAAATGGTATTACACACTTGAATTCGATATACTAACATTGTTTCACCTTGAAATTCATCCTCTTTTCACCTGTTTTATTAAATAAGCCTAGTTATTTAATTAAATGCACCATTTTCATCTATTAATCTAATTAGGTTAATTCCTACCCTCTCACACTAACATTTTATCCAGTTTAATTGAATAATACAAATCATTTAATTTAAACTAGGGCCCTTATCTCCTCCCATTTAATTAAATAATCTAAATCATTTAATTAAACGTCATTTGCATCCCCTTTTCATTAAATAAACTAATTACTTAATGAGAATTCTTTTCCCCTCAACTTGCACAATTAAAACTTAGTTTTAATTAAAAAATTACTAATTTTCCTCACCCATCCACTTGCATAGGGAATATTCTTCTATTTTGGCTCAAAAATGAAAAATTCTTTCCTAGCAAACTTTGGAACAAACTTTCAAAGTTGTTACAAAGTGTGTTTGTTTGAATCATTGTGAGACCTTGATGCTTTCTTTGATCCATGTGATCTTTAATTCTCATCCATTGATGAGAATCCTTGATCCATGTCTTCACCCTTGCTTCCATCTTGACCATTAATTGATCCTTTTCATCTTGACCATTGATTCTTCATTTTCTCTCCTATAAATACTTCACCATTTGAGATCTAAATGGATCCACTTCCATCAGAGAAAATTTATGTTGCCCATTTGAATATTATCTCTATTCATACTTGTACCATTATCAATCTTTTTCATCCTTTTCATCCACCCATAACATCGTTTTAACAATTTTAGCTTAGTTTTCAACAATGGAGTTTGATTGAATCACTCATTTTATCCAAGGGATTGGGAAAGGATCATTATTCCGCATCAATATGACACCACTACCCCAATGGGATAAGGTTTGGAGTTCTAGATTAGGTTTCTTTTAAGCTTTCGTGTTTATTTCATGTTTATTTTAATGGTTTATTAGTTTTTGAACTCATTAGGATCTAGTGTATTTAACCTATACTATGATTACAATCACATTTTGGTGCTAGAAGGAGGGCTTTACTAACTTCATTTGATGAATTTATTTTGCGTTTCCCTGAGTTGCAGGCTTTGGAGAAATAGCGATGCTTTTGATGGCTTCAATGATGCTACTGACACGTGTTGCCATATAGCAACGCCTTTGATCGAAATACAATGATGCATATTAATTTTGGCGACGCATATTAAATATAGTGATGCATTTAACTTTTTGACTAATATTGTGATTTTATATATAGTGACATGATTGATATAGTGACGTAATTGACGTCATTGTTTTGTTGCAGAGTGATGCCTTCAAAATTCACTAGAGCGACGCACCTTAGTTTTAGCGACGCCTTTGACAGCTTCAGTGACACATTTAATTTCAGCGGCGCTTTTTACGGATAAAAAAAAGAAAGATAATTTTCATTTGTGTTTTAAATTTTCAACTCTACATGCTCTCTGATATTTTAATAACACCTGGTTTTGTTTTGTGATGCTAATTGGCTTTGCAGATTTGGGAAAAAACTAAGAAATTATTTACCCCAACTTGTTGGGGTCATAACTTTCTACTCGGTGATCGGAATTCAAATCTATTTGCATCGTTGGAAAGGTCTCCAAGAGTACTTATTCAGTCCCTAAAAAATAGTGCCTTTGATAATCATTTTCTAGGGACCAACGCAAGTTTCAACACCAAATTCTGCTCTGAAGGTCTCCGAAAATGTGATTTACTAGAACATAGAAAAAACCAAAAAAATGAAAATTTTATTTTCGGTTTTTCTTAGTTCTAGTTATTGCAAAATTGTTTTAACACTTATGAGACAATTATGACCCATCATATTTTGTTTTGCTTCATGATTTAGGACCACTAAATTTCCACTGGGTTTTAAAACTTATAATCTTAGGACAACTAGCTTTCCATTGGGCTTAAAATTCACTTTCAAAGTTGGTTAAAATTGAACCCATACAACCTCATTTTTCAATATCGGTTAAAATTGGACAAAAAACAAGCACTTTCGGTGGTGCTTAAAATGAAGTCATTTTTCCTTATTGGGATAAAATGAATGAGTTTGATGTGATTGATTTGCTTGTATACACTTGTAGTGTGTATCCACTCCCCTTGCACTTCATGGGATCTTGGGTGAAGAGAAATACTCAAGTGTACTTTCTTGCTTTGGGTCACCCTTAAGAGAGGACTTGCTATGAGACACATCTTGCAATGGAGAACTCGTAGTCAAGTTCTTGCAATCACATTTATCAGTGGGATATATTAAAAAGGTTGTGAAATCATGAGAAAGTATCTTCAATCCTGGGCAACAACATACTACACCTAATCCCACGCCTTAAGTGGAACGGGAACAGCTAAAGAGCCTTAAGTGGCTAGTGGACGGTAGTGTAATGATGGGTGTTCTCAATTTTTTGTCATTAAAAACCTTGTTGTAGTAGCCAACCAAGTCCATATCTGAAACGTTCTTTAAAGTGGTGCATTGGAATTTACTTCCAAGAAGTTACTTACCAAGTCCGATTTGTGGGTTAAGGCATAAAAGGCTTAAAGAGAATGAACTATTTTTCTTTTGACTCCTCCACAAGTTTCATGTAAAATCATCCATTCAAATCATGAGGTAAGCCCACCAAGAAGATGCGTACCCACTTAAGCTAGGAATGTTATATTGCTTGTGAGTCAATTTGACACATTGCTTGGTTCCAAAACATCTTAAACACACATCAACATGATTCATCAAATTTCAAACCCTTTGGAATAAGTATGGATACCTTTTCAAAAGTCCTAATATTGTTGCTTGTCCCTAAGAATTTTATCCTTATCTAGGATTCTAAATATTTGGACTTATATCTAAATCCACACTTTCTAAAGTTAACATAGGGAACTATGGCCTTAACTTCTTGATTTTCACATAATGGAATTTGTGGAATGAAGGGTGCTTAGACATAGACATTTTAGTTTGAAATTAATTAAGAAGTTTTCTTGATGTGGTAATAAAGAAATATCACTAAATCAAAGATTAAAATCAAAATAAACACACCACACATTGACTCCCCAACACCAACAAATTGAGAGAAGGAAAGTATTGAAAACCTTGAGTCCAAGTTCTATTTTACCAAATCATTGAGTTTTTGAGGTTTTATCACTTTAGAGGTATAACATGTTTATCACCATCTTGGTCTTGTAAAACAAAGGTCCCTTGTAGGTTAATATAATTTGGGTCAAAATATTTCATCCACCTTCATCATATTTGACATTCCACTTCACAAAAAACTTTAGACACTTTTGGACACATCAACACTTTGGACTTAGACAATTTTTAAACCAATCCCCTAAATTAGCTACTTTGTGTGTGAAATGAATCCTTTTCCATACACTTAGTTGAGTTAGTCATTACATTTTTTGGACTAGTTTATCTTAAAGGTCACAAGTCTATCTTAAATATTTACAAGTTCATTGACACCTTTACCCATGACATGAAAACAATCAAACCTATAGTCAAAAGTGGTGTCCAAAAGTTTAGAAAGTTCATCCCTCATATCATTCACCCTTTTCATCTTCCATTCACATCATTGGTCCAAAACAACTTAGAGGGTCCCTTTTACCAAAATTTAATCCAACTAGAGAATTTCAACACTATAAATCTCAACACACCTCTCCCATTGTTGACCCACAATTTATGGTTACAACAAGATCACAACACAAGAGAATCATGAGAAAACCAAAAACACATCTACCATGAGTGATACTATTCCACAAGAATTTGATCCAAGGATCCATTCTACCCCCTCACAACAACCACAAAATCCATTATGATATGAGGTAGAAGACATCACAAACAACCCCCTTGAGCTCACAAAGGAAGAAATCCTTGAATATCAATAAGATCCTAAAACAAGCCTTGACACAATTAGGGAAAAACCCTTAGAGAATGTGGATTCAATTCCCCCAACTTTTATGGCACAAACCTTGACACAAGGATTGAACCAATCTATAAATCAACCAACTCCATCCCTTGTGCCAAGTCAAACATTAACTCCTATTCTTGCAACTAGGATTTCCACCAACCTTGGTCACACTCTTCCTTTAGAAGGAAACACACTTGTCAGTACTCAAAATACTAATCTTCCCAAAAGCACAAGTTGGACACCAACATTTGGTGCCCCATACCATTCTACCACTACCATTCCTAAGCATCCTCTACATCCACACAAACCACTTACATTCCATAACACCACAGCGATCTCGACATTTCAAGCGCAACCATCTTCATCCATCACCACGAGTACCACAAGTGTGCCTAGCGTTACATAAGGTAATGTTAACCAAGTGTCTCAAATAGAAAAAAAAAGGGAAAGTTAACACCCTTACACAAAATCAATCCTTAACACAATAAGGGGCATCTTCATCCAACCACCCAATCAGCTCATCAAACCCATTGGTTTCATAAAACACATCAATCCCATCTATCATCAATCTAAATCAAAGAAACACATTGATCACAAATCCCATCAACCAAGGCAATACATTGGTCCCACATCAAACACAACAAGGGAACCCTCAACACATCAGTCAAGGGAGCCCTTCCAATCAATTGACTCAAGGTCCTAATGTGCCATTGACATCGCAATACGAAATGGCTCCATCATCATCTTTACCATTGGATCCCCAAGCCATGAAAAATCAAATGGGGCTCCAAACTTACTTTCATCCATCTTAATCAACAATATTACAAGGAATGATGGCACAAAACAACCCCCAAAAACTCACCACATTGCAACCATCCCAAATCAACCCACAACCCACTCATACCATGATCACTAAAAAACCATATCACATATCCCAACACCAAAACACTTTCATATTGTAGGCACAACAAGTTCACACTCTAGCTTTCCAACAAGCACAACAGGATTACAATATTTGCAACAACAACAAGCCTAAGCTCAAGCTTTGCAACAAAAACAAGCTTATCAATAAGCATTGCAATAGAAACAATCCCAAGCATAAGCCTTGCAACAGCAACAAGATCAACAACAAGCCTTGATCACACAACTACAACAAAAACAATCCCAACAAGCCTTGCTAGCACAACAATACACCCAACAACAACAAGCCTTGACTGCACAACAATAGGGTTTGTATTACAATCCCCAACAATACGTCAACGCACAAAAAAACATCATGAATCCAACTGCATAAGGAGAATATACACTGCCACCTCTATCACCCTCGCCTTCACAGTATCAGAATCCATCCTACACACCATACAATACCCCATCATATCAAAATCCCAAATACATTTCATCCACCATTCCATAGTATACCACATATGCTCCTCTACCAAATCCATAAGACAATGTGTCATCACAACTCAAGACACTCATGCAATAGATCTAAGAAATTCAAATGGGAAAAATGAAGAAGCCACATACACAACAAAAATTTTGTTCATACCCCTTCAAAAGGAACATCGCAATGGTACCTTTCCCACCTAATTTTGAGGTCCCTAAGTTTTATAAATACAAAGGGAAGGGAAATCATGTGGATAACATCAAATAGTTACACATCATGTGAATGGAGGTTGCTTACAATGATGCCTACTTGATGTGCCTTTTCCCACGTAGTTTGGCGAGCCCAACAATCAATTGGTTCTCACAGTTACCTCCGGGAATTCAAAACTTCCAATAGATAATCAATAGGTTCATAGATCATTTATCCTTCAATCTTGGCATAGATGTAATCTTAGAAGATTTGTACACTCTAAAGCAAAACAAAGGAGAATCCTTCACAAATTTCCTATAGAGATGGAGGCGGAGAGCTAGTAAGAGCAAATGGCCCATTCCTAAAGAACAAGTTGGAATCATCATTGCTAATGTTGACACAGATTTATCCTTTTAGTTAAAGATGTGATGTTTCATGTCTTATGAAAAGCTTATCCCTAGGGCCCTTAACATCGAGAGAGTCCTTATTTCACAAGGGAATACACAAGCTTACAAGGACTACCACCATCTACTAGTTCTAATGGCAATCCTCGCTTTTGGGGCAAGAACAAAAATGTTACTAGTGATGTTTTTGTTGATGCAAAGGTGGTCCTTAGTGCTTCTAGACAAGCAACTACCCAACCCATAAACATGTAGCAAAAAAACATGCGATTGCCAAACAATCAACCAACAATCGATGCTTCCAACACTCAACATGGATCACAAGGAACAAATAGTGCTCCTAAGAAAAAATTCACTCCCTTAGGGGAACCTATGGAGGATGTGTTGAAGAAATTGATGCAGTCTAACCTTATCATACTCCCATATTTCTCAAACTATCAAGCGCCACAAGTCAAACCTCCTAGCTATAGAGATGACCATTTTTGTGAATTTCACCAATACAAAGGTCATAACACACAAAATTGTTTTAGACTCAAATATCTAATACAAGATATTATTGAAAAAGGAGATATTGATGTCGATCAAAAATATGGGAATGAAAATTTGAAAATTTACACAAACCCTATGCCTAATCATGGAAAAACAAAAGATTCAGGAAAGGCATAAAATTTAAACAACATAAACCATACCCATGATACCATGGTGGGATATATTTTTTTTATTCATTCATCACAACATGAGGAATCAGACACCAATCAATAGTGACTAGCAATATTTTATACTATAATGACATCAAATATGTATCAGATTGTGATATCTATCCCACATATGACCCAATGATTGGGCATGTTGAAGAAGTCCCAAAGAAGCAAGAAATATACCTTATTGCACCCATACCCACAAACTGTTGTGAAGAGTCTTACCGATGATATATCATTCACCCAAGGATCATGTCAAGAAGAGGCTCTTGAGGATAATGAAAGTCATTCTGAATTGAGTCAAGATCAAGAATTCCTATCCTCAGAGTTTCACCAAGAGCTTAGGGATATCTTCCAAACCATTTTAAACTCCAAAGATGTCCCTGATATCACCCTTGAGATGTTTCTTTTCGATGGACATATAGACATTCTTCATCCAAAACAAGAATCACCCACTCTTGATATTCCCACACAAGAGCAAGCAATAGTCGAGATTCTTGATTCTTACAGTGATTGTGCATCATCGACATATTTTGAATCAGAACCAACATCTTTTGAAGAAATATCAATAGATAATGATATCATAGAATTAGATAAAACAATTCATATTCCTAAACAACAAGAACCCATAGCAATATCATATATTAATGACAATTCATATTCAATGGCTATGGATCAAAGGATACATTATCAGGGCAAAGGATTAGGTATTGTTAATACCTTCACAATGTTAGGGCATGAAGGATCCTTATGATGAAAATACTATCAACACTACAACTAGTTGTATCATGAATCATCATCCACCCATCATCTCATACACAAATTGGGACCAATGTAAAAAGAAAGATTCCTATCAAAGCAAGGAGAAGATCATTAAAGAAAATTAAGCGGTAAAGCAAAAAGGATAAAGAAAATACACATGGATACCCAATATAAATAAATAAAATCATCCCTCCAAAACTCCATTAGTCAAATAAACTATGGGGAAAAGTCCAAAAGGGAAATGTATCCATCAAAAGTGTCCTCAAATATAAAAGCAAGCTTCACAAGCAATGAATGAAGTATATCCAGTGGTTGGTCCTAATTCCACAAAAACCTTCATTCCCACCCACCATTGCTCATCTTCCCAAGTTTGAAGAGTCAAAGGTTCCAAACCATCGACCAATCCATCTCATATTCCTTCATGCATAACACCTTACACTCTATTCATGATATCCAATTCTCGCATTGACCATGTGTTGGAAGCTAGCCTTGATCATAAGGCACTATATCGCGATGTGTGTACATAGACAAGGTTACTCCAGTACTGATAAGTCAGACCAGAGTTATTCAAAATTACATCCAAGTGCTCGTATCCTAGAAAATCAGCTTCTTCAAGAAGGATATTGTTGGCATGTTATGACAGTAGCCTCGAGATCAGTACCACTAGGTGGTTCAACATGAGGGTAGTTTTTTTAGAAAAATCAAAAAAATAAAAAAATAAAAAAATCAAGAAAATAATAAAAATAAAAATCATCCTCTAGTGAAAACCACTTTGGTGGCGCTTTGGGCAAGTACTATGATGAAAACTTGGCAAACAGGCATCATGAGTAGAATTGAGTGTCTATATGATCCTTCTTAGATAGAAGTATCTCATCCGTGTCATGATAAAACCAATGTCCCTTCCATCCATCCAATCAAACTTTATCTAGATATTCTTGTTTATCTTGATCTTGACAAAGATTTGGTGTATACTTTAACTCTACTCATGGAAAAATCTTGACAAGATCTTTAACATTTTGTCTCATGAAGTCTCATATCCCATATCTAGCATGATAAAACTCTATTGAACTCTTCGCATATGCATTACCAATCTTGGTTTGTTCATTGATCTATGAAACATTGCTAGACACTGGGGGTAGGTTATTGCACTCTTGGTTTCAAAATATCTCTTGATCCATGTCTTGTATCTCACAATGTGACATCGACATCGTGATCTAGGAATCGTTTATCTCAAAATCTTATCAAAATCCCAAAACATTTGAAAATCATCAAAAAATTCAAAAACATCAAAATCTTGTATATCCAAAATCCAAAAAAAATGAAAAATTATAAATTCAAAAATCCTAAAACATCCAAAACACATCAAAATCACTAAATAGGTCAAAATATCAGAAAAATAAAAAATAGTACCCTATCAAACTATGTTTCTCTGAGCTTGAATGTAGGAAAGGCCATCACTGATGTGCTCCCGAGACACCCTAGGTCAGTCCTTTAGGAGTTTGTCATAATAAACTGGAAATCCATCAAGTGTTCATATCTCATCAATAAACTGGGTCAAAATCAAACTATGTGGTCTTTGCATGTATAACGTAGGCAAGGCCATCATTGATGTGCCCCCGAGACACCCTAGGTCAATCCTTTAGGATTTTGTCATAATAAATTGACAATCCATCAAGTGTTAATATCTCATCAATAAACTGGTCAAAGTCAGTCAAAATACATAGTCTATGTGTGTATAACATAGGTAAGGCTCATCCTTGATAAGCCCCCAAGGCCCTAGGTTAGTCCCCTTTAGGTCTTGGTCAAAACTCAGAAAACCCAAAATATTGGAAAAAAATCAAAATCCCTAAACAACTTCAAATAATCGAAAACCAAAACTTTCATATAAACGTTCAAGAAAAAGACCAAAAATAGCTTCAAGACATTTTCAAAACATCAAAAACATTGAAATATTCTAGAAAACCCCAAAACCACCCATCCCATTTCACTTGCACTCGCAATAAACTTCCACCCATAATAAATTAGTCATCACACTCACCCTTTGGTAACACAAATGGGAAACAAGTACAAAAATTAGCACAAGTAGAACCTTTAAATGCAAAAATCAAACTCTTGATCAGAATCAAACATGTCAATCCAAACCTTATATCAACAGCCTTTCAAACAACCTATCAACTCACCAACATCTGATAACACATCCTAGGATGCATCCTTCCTACAATGGGCATTATCATTGGCAAACACTTTGGATACTTATCCTCAAAATGCATTACACCTTTGGCAAGAGATATAAATAACATTGACTATTTTTTATCTTGTCTTATAATTTATCTTGTTGACCTATTCCAATGACCTCTCAATGATGTCTAAATGATTTAAAGAGAAATGAATGGGGAATCGATCATTATCTTTTGTTTGTTGTGCTTATGGGATATTCTTGTAAAATACCTTTGGTGCATACTTGTTATGTTGTGTGTAGGGAGGTCATTTAGAGTAGATTGTTGAATATTGTGTATGCTTTGATCTGAAATATTCTAAACTTCTAAACTACATTCCAACGAGGTTTTTTAATGTCAAGGTGTGAACAAGGATTATCTTATTTGTTTGTGGAGTTAAAGTCCATTGCACTAGATACAATGACATCCTGGTTATCAATACCTCGATGCATCGTGTCTATGTGTTATATCAAAAATAAGGAATGATGAAGTATCCCAATCCCAGAAATAAGAATATCATTAGTCTCATCACCATACCTAATAAATTCTCGAATGATCATAGGCTTGTTGGACTTCCAAATCAATCTTGAAATCAATGGTTAATCCATCCATCTTATTCTACTTATTCTTTTATCTTTACTAACATTTCTATCCAAGTATCGAATCTGTGTGATATATCAAAATATACATGAGGCTACCCATGGTTGATGACTGTCTATACATCATCAAATATGTCTACATCAAACATCTAAACTTTCTAAGAAGTATATTTTTTCCTTTCTAAGCTGACCTAATATTGCATCTTTATCGAGAGATCGACCCAAAATTCCAAAAAAAATCCCAATCCCTCAAGGGGGAAAGGTACCAGCTTAATTCCTTCCACTGAGGCAATAGTGGGGCATCCGAAAAAATTAATAAAAAAATTATTTTTTTGATCTGAGCAATAGCATTAATCCAAAAAGCTTCAGTCTTTGAACCAATGTAACAGGTACCTCACTTCAAAGAGGGAAAAATAATAGACACTTAAAATTGTCTTGAATGGTATTACACACTTGAATCTGATATACTAACATTGTTTCATCCTGAAATTCATCCTCTTTTTGCATGTTTAATTAAATAAGCCTAGTTATTTGATTAAATGCACCATTTTTATCTATTAATCTAATTAATCTAATTAGGTAAATTCCTTCCCTCTCACACTAACATTTCATCCAGTTTAATTGAATAATACAAATTATTTAATTTAAACCCCCCTTATCTCCTCCCATTTAATTAAATAATCTAAATAATTTAATTAAATGTCATTTGCATCCCCTTTTCATTAAATAAACTAATTACTATCACTATGCCTCGATGCTTCTAAGCTTAAAATTTCTCGATGATTGTAAAGACCTTATGGAATCTAACTGAATCTCTTATCATCTACTTAGAATTATTAACACACTATACTCTTATTACCATAAATCCTTATGCCCTACACCACCACACACATATCAAGGTCTTCTAGCCTAAAATTATGTTAACTGAGTCCTACTAGGCTATTAGCCTTCAAGTCTACTAGAGCTACTCTTCAAACCTTTAAAGGACTATTTTGTGTGAGTTGGCCCTACACTTTATGTCTATGGTTGTTGATCATAGTGATGACCTTGTGTCCATCGTGCCCTAAAATGTCAACCTCATGATCCCTTTAGTGGTCTAAGACTTTGTCCCTACTACTATAGTTGTGTAGGCCTAGGAGGCATCAAAGTGGATCTAAATGATTGATTATGTGGAAGTGGAGGCCTATAAAAACCTTAGTCTTGCATATATTGATTTGTAGGTTTGAAAGTGTTTGCAAGCCTCCTAAGTCTTCCCTTAAATTTTCTCAATTATGTAGGCCTTCTCCATAATGACCCATGTGTTCTTAGGATTGGCCATGTGTACAATACTTGATATACCATAGTTTAGTTCCCTAATGAATTACTTGACAAGAAGATTTTCATCTTGCACATAATACACATATTACAGTACCTTTAAGAAATGAATCTCATGTATGAACCACCATGATCCCTCTCTATTTACAAGTCATGAACTTGTCTATGTACCTTTGTCAAAATTTCTTTGACAATTATCATGCTCTAAAGTGATATGAGAAATTATCCCAACACAATATGTCCAACATAAGTGAGTACTTTTTCTCCGCCTGACAATACCACTCGGTAGAAGCAATGTATAACAATCAATGGACTACAAAGAGTTCCTTTAGGTTTCTCTCATAAGAAAAAAAAAGAAGCAAGTATCCAAATCAAGGAGCCAAGACTCCACCTCTACTCCATCTATAAACCATGCAAAGGTAGGTGTCTATAACCAAAGAAACTTTGTAATCTAGTCTCTTGCATCATCAAAAGCTCTCACTACACCTCTTACATCTTGTTGCTAAGCCAAGGTGGGGGGTCAAAGTGGATATAATTCACACCAACCTCATCAAACTACTACACTTAAATTCATATAGGACCCTTTCTACACATCCCTACACTTTGGAGTGTGCTCCTCCATAAAACATTGTGAATTATCCATATAATAATCCTCTACTAAAAGTGTTAACCTATTTTATACTACATCAATCAACTCCTTAAGTTCTTGGAAATTTTGTTGTCCAAGGTTTGGTGAGAACTATTAGTGCATATACAATGATGGTGGTAGCTCAAAATGTATCTCATTAGAGTGCATCTCTCTAGATTCATTGATGTGAGGGTGTCCTCTCTTAGCTCTAGGCAACATCCTTGTAGCATAGAAAATTGTCACCCTTGATAATTTCACACTATGTTTTGCTTCCCTAAATTATTGAGCAATTGTCCAAGAAAATAAAGCATTCAAGAAAGCAAGATCAATACCTTGAGGTGATGTGCATGAATTTAATCCTTCAAGGAAGCCACTAAAGGGTGGTGAGTTGCAAAATTTTTGATTTCATCATTCCTTCTTATCATTGGCATTTCCATTGTGGAAGTGGAAACACTAACACGGGGTTTGACTAAGGCAAGACCCTAAATGGCACAACATTTCTTCTCTTTGTGAATGTGAAGATTTTAAGTTTGAAGATGATTCAAAGAAGCTTGAAGGAAAAAATTTCATTGTTGCATTTGAAGCCCTAAATCTTACCAATTCATGGAAACTCACCTATAGAATTATTCAACTGCTTTATAACAAATTTGCAATCGGGAATCAAGAACTCAAATCGATCATCAAAGAACCTCAAAAATAGAGTAGGAAAGTTGTATAAGGACCCATACAACCTAGGGTGACTCTATCCCTGTATTCAAACCAACATAAAAAAATTAGGAGAGGTACACAGTCCTCTACACTTCCCAGATCTACCAACAAGTTACTATTTCAATCTATTAATTATCAAATTATTACATTTCTCATATTAGAGCATATAGTCTAATTAGGTTAATAATTGAAAATCAATTCCAATCCACTCTAAAAATAAAAAAGATGCAGATCTAGGTATGATTGGATCACCTTCATGGTTGAAATTCAATCTAAACACCTTGTTGATCTCCATCTTAATGAAACAATAGAAAAACACCCCACACACCCAAACATTTGAATTAGGTTTATACATTAGACCTAGGGTTCCTATTTTATTTATTTCATTTTGGTGAACCCAGCATTTTAACATTATGAACCTTCTAAAATTTGTAATAATTCACCCTAGATCTAGGTTTTGCACTGCATTATATTGCATTTCTCATTTAAGGTCTCATGTTTGGATTATAAAAATTCATAAAAATTTAAAAAATTGCATATCATATTGCATCATAGGTTGCATTAGGGTTTATTTTAGTCATTTAGGTCAGATCTACATTCAAAATTTCTCTTTATTGTTGCATATTTGCATTTGAGTCATATTGTCTTAAATTATGAAAATTCTGGAAAAATATTCATTTTCAAACTTGTCTACAAGAAAACCTAGAATCCTTCAGCAGTGCCTTACACAGTCAAACTTTGAAATTTTAGATACCCTGTCCAGTACTCAGATGACCTTGGGAACCTTTGTCCTGCTACTGGTGGCTCAAAAAAATTTGCACAAATCTTTGTCTCTGTATTTTTCAATCTGTTTCTACATTCTGATTTTTGATTTGAAACTTTGAAAAGGTGTTATTGCATGTTCAAAAAAGGTGTCATTTTTCTTAATTTGTAGCAAATTTTGGAAAAAATTGTTGAAAATTCAGTAGGACAATTTTTACATCATTTTCTCATTGCAAAAATCTTGTGTTATCATAATTCATGTTCTATTGTCAGATCTTGTTAAGTATTTCAAGGAATTGTTGTTACAAACATGTCACAACGAGTTTATTTCCCCCTTTTGTTGTTTTTCATTGATCCCTCTCCCATTATCTATACTACTTGTGAAGATACATTAGCGCAAGAGAATATAATCGTTCACAATCATGACAATCATGTTTTTTATTCTCTCAATATCTCTAATATTTGTGAAGAAGGTATCTTGGTGCTAGAAGATCCAATCATTGATCATCATGAGAATATTATTTGTTTCTCTCCCCTACCTCTCCTACTTGGAAATATAGGAATATATTGTTGAAGAAAGGATGAAATCATTGATACATTTATGGATTTCATAGATGAAGATGCTAAGGTGGCATTAGATTCCCTCTCGATAGAAGATCATCAACAAGAAGCTAAATTCGTTGAAGTTATGAATGCACAATTGACTGTTAGATCTCCTTTGATTATTGGACCTCCTAAAAGTCTTCTGATTATAGGACCTCCTAAACCTCATGTCCATATCCTAAGCTCTGCAAAACAACTTACTAGTAATTATGTGTTGCAAAAACTAATTTATTATATTATTTCTCACATATAATACTGGGAATAATAAGCAACCAAAGAAAACACCAAAATCCTTTCCATTACCTTAACCATACCTTCCACCTGCGCCTAATATCCAACAGTGTAGTGGTAAATAATATGATCTTGTTGAAAAACTTCATAACACTCCTTCTAATATATCCTTGTGGGACTTGATTCAAACATCACCTATTTATCATGGCATGCTTCAAAATACTTTGAAAAATTTGGTATCCCTCCTAGTGTGCAACCAAATGATATATCAACCTTAATTGAGGGTATAAATTTGGGTAATGTGGATATTATATTTCATGAAAGTGAGTTAGGTACCCTTTTGGAAATGCAAAAACAAAATGATTCTTTGATGATATTGGCTATTATTAACAAGGTTGGGCTTAGGTGTACCCTTATTGATAATGATTCAAGGCTTAATGTTTGTAGTGCCAATATTTTGGATAGAATTGGAGTAGACAAGACTAAAATTCAACCAAATAATTTTTCCATTTGTGGTTTTGATCATGTGGGAAAACAACCACTTCGAGTGATAATATTACCTTTAAAGTTGATAAGGTTATGTTACAAACTCCTATACATGTCATGCCTTGTGATCTTTCATATAATCTTCTCTTGGGTAGACCATGGATTCATGAAATGAATGGAGTGCCTTCAACACTTCATCGCTTAATGAAAAACACTTACAACAATAAGGTTTACATGATAAAATTTGATCCTAAATCTGAACATTGTTTACAAATTGAAACATGAATGGAGGATCCTCTTAGCACATTGACACCAGTTATAAAAGTGGAACCTTTACAAATTGAGGACAAAGATGAGAGTCTTTCATCTATGAAAAAAATATTGGAAGATGATTGGGGTTCATTATGTTTAACACCTACATTCATGGGGAAATACAATATTACACAATCAAAATTAGGAAAAGAGAAAGAAGATGCAATTATATCAACACAATCTATTACTAAGTCATCAAAAGAATTTGAATCTAAAATTTCTAGTAAGGAGGAAAAAAAAATTACACAAACACTTACGACGAAATTGATTATGAAACTTCACCTTCTTCGAAAGAAATGGAAGCCATGTATGGAAGAGAGTATCAACTATTGAAACAACTTGGCTATAATGGAAAAGGATGTGGTGTTAAATAACAAGGTATGTGTGTCCCTATCGAGCCTAACAGACAAGAAACAACAAGAGGTCTTGGGTATTGTCCTTCAAAAATAACAAAAACATCAAAAATACCTTCACTTAATCAATAACATTAGTTGTTGCTCCTTGCCATGTGGTAGTTGTAGTATCACAACATGCTCACTACCATGCATGGGGGTATAAACTTGGCTTTATGAAATCATATTTTATTATTGTGAGGAGCAGCATAACATAACCCATTTTAGCTCACCTTTGTCCCTACACTTGGGGGCAAGGGGTTAGGTAGCCTTGTATTAGGTGCATTCCTTCTTGGGATCCCTTTACATCTCCTTAAAATGTTAGTGTAGCAAGTACACTAACATTTTAAGCGGGGAATATAGTCCCCTTCTCATTGTTTTCTTGAGAAACAGTCCCTTCTTAGCGATGATAGCATGCATCTCCTAGGAAGTGTGACCTTTTCAACCAAAGTGTGGCCTTCTTGATCTATGTGTGTGTCTCTTTGGTGGTGATATTAGGCTTGATATCCTTTAAGAGTGTGACCTTTCTTGGCATATGGTGTTCCCTTTTGTGGTAATATTATGGTTAGTATGCCCTAAGGTGTGAGTTTTATATTTTATGACTTATACTCTCTCTTAGTGATGATGTCGTGTGTGATATTCCCTAAGGTGTGACCCTTCATGTATTGAACAAAATCCCCTTTGTTATTTTTGTAAATCACCTTTTGTGGTTGTGTTGTTATTAAACCCCTTGAGTTCTTAGCCTTATCCTATCTACATTTATGCACCCCCTGAGGTGAGTTTTTTTCATTCCCTATGACATTAAACTTTATGCACCCCGTGAGATGAGTTTTGTTCGTCCCTCATGACGTTAAACTTTATGCACACCCTAACATGAGTTTTATTTATCCCCCACAATGTTAAACTTTGTGCACCCCCTAAGTTGAGTTTTGTTCATCCTCCATGACATTAAACTCTGTGCACCTCCTGAGGTGAGTTTTAGGTGCTCCTTGAAGCAATATTTTTCAAGATAGTTCATGGATTCAGCATAACGAAGCTTGTTGGGTCACGAAATTGAGCACTTGTTTTTAACATGGCCATTTAGCATAACATACCTTGCTTTCTAGTGAAGCCATGTGATCCATGAGTGTTAGAATAACACACCTTGCTAGCCTTGTGGAACCCATCATATTGCATGGACACCTAGCATAACATAGCTTGCTAGCTAGTATATCCATATGGCTCATAAGTGATGTGGCATAACACAACTTGGTATCCTCATGGGAGAATTCCTTTATTCAATGGATGACATTTGGTATTTGAGACAATTTAAGACTGAGATCTCTTTGCCTTGCCGACTCAAACCCCTTTTAGTACTAACCTTGTGTTTTCTTGTGTGTATTTTGTGTGTCTTCTTTGTGTTTACATCGTGTTTATTTTTATTTTATTGTCATCTTTATGTTCCATCATGTCATGTGTTTTCATCGGGTATGTTTCATGTTTTCTAAAATTTATGTTTGTGTATGTTGTCTTACTGCATTTCATACATGTCTATTCCTTTGTTCTTATGTTTTCTTGCTATAGGATCTTGAATCTCAAGAGCTTGATCACCCCCTAGACCCTTATTCATCATATCTCATCAACATTTGGAAAATCGAACCCCTCTTGACATAGATTTTCTACTTTAGTGTGAATCTAAGCGTAAGTTCATACTATCACTAAATTGGGGGCTAAATGTAGCATCAAAAATTGTCACCCTTGACAATTTCACACTATTTTTTTCTCCCCCTAAAGTATTGAGCCTAATTGGGTAACTAATTTCCTAGATTATGCATTCTTTAGCCCATTTGAACCATTTTCGAGAAATTACAAGCATTGAACAAATGCATCTAGTTATT
Organism: Sequoiadendron giganteum; assembly: GCA_007115665.2. NCBI lineage: Eukaryota > Viridiplantae > Streptophyta > Pinopsida > Cupressales > Cupressaceae > Sequoiadendron > Sequoiadendron giganteum. The sequence continues at coordinate 305,589,865 of CM021106.1, read as the reverse complement.
ATTTTACCCTCAACACTTAATATCCTAGAAATAAGGCCAGGACCCATTCGCCCTAGGGCATATGGGTCCCCCTATTTTTCCAAGGACCAATTTTGGATATGTCGGTGTCAACATTTTAACATTCTAAATTCAACTTGCAAATGTCATCTATCTGGATTTAATTTTTAGGAAATTAGAGAAATGCCTATAAATACCTAGTTATTGCATCATTTGAACATTAAGCGAAATTATCTATCAACAAGTGAACATTGAGAGCACTATCAAGCAAGTGAAGAGCAAAATTTCAAAGCTTTATTGTCACTATTCAAGTTCCTAACATCATGTAAAATATTATGTGAGTTCATATGAATTTATGTTATCATTATTTATGAAGGCTAACACTTGTTGTAGGTCTCCAAGAAAATTCAAGCAAACAAGATCAAGACCTTGATGTGATGCGCATGACTTCAATCCTTCAAGGAAGCCATTAAAGGGTGGTGAGTTGCAACACTTTGTGATTTCATAATTCCTTCATATCTTTTATCTATTTATCATTGATAGTGCCATTGTGGAAGTGGTAACACTAACACAAGGTTTGACTAAGGAAATCCCCTAAATGGCACAACATTTCTTCTCTTTGTGAATGTGCAAATTTCAAGTTTGAAGATAATTGAAAGAAGATTGAAGGAAAAAAATCATTATTTCATTTGAAGCCCTACATCTTGTCAATTCATGAAAGCTCACCTACAGAATTATTCAACTAATTTCTAACAACTTTGTAACCAAAAATCAGGAGCTTAGATCTATCATGAGAGGACCTCAAAAATAGGGTAGGAAAGGTGTACAAGGATCCATACACCCTAGGGTGATTATGTCATTATATTTAGACCAACAACAACTTTTCAAGATAGGTACACAATCCTTTACACTTCCCATATTTGCTTACAAGTTACTATTTTAGTCTGCTAGTTGTCAGATTATTTCATTTCTCATATTAGGGCATATATTCTATTTATGTTAATCATTGAAAATCAATTACAATCCACTGTGAGACTCAAAAAGATATAGATCTAGGTATGATTTTCTCACCTTCATGGTTGAAATTCAATCTAAACACCTTGTTGATCTCCATCTTAATGAAACAATAGAAAAATACCCCCACACACCCAAACATTTGAATCCTAGATTTGCACATTAGATCTAGGGTTCCTATTTTCTTTGTTTCAAACCTATATTAAAAATATGCTAAGGTTAAGCCAACACATTTTCAATATAAGTTTCTATAGTTATCGATATTGAAATTATGCTCTAATACCAAATGTCATGCCCATATTTACAAATAGATAAAAATTGAGATAGTATTTTTGGGCGGGTGCATGGAAATGGGTAGCAATTCTGTGGACACCCTCAAAAAAAAATGTTGAAAACCATAATGCGAGCGCGTTATAAAACGCTCGTGTTATGTCTTCCGTTAAACCTAGGCAAGGTCCCGATGGCTACAACTACAAAGCCATAACACGAGCGCGTTATAACGCGCTCGCGTTATCGACTCTTAAAAGTAAAAAAACAAATGCAAATCTCTCATTTGCATTCCGACTGGTTTTTTTGTGCACCCGTAGCCAAAAAACCCCAAAATATCACGCTCGCGTTCGAGGAGAAGAATTTCTTCGCCAAGAGTCTAAATTTCTTTGCAACGATGGCACCATGACGACAAGGAGCTGTAAGAGGTAAGGATTCTATGCTTTTTGTTTTGAATTGGTTAGTTTTAGGTTGAATTTGATATCTATTTGTTTGAATTTTTAGGAGATGCAAATCAACCTACAAACCCTCAAAATCCTCAACAGGAGGACCAACCAAATCCTCAAGATCAAAATCAACCACAACATCAACCTCCTCCACCAATCACTCAACCCCCTCCTGGCACTCAACAAAATTTAATGAGTGAAATTGAGAACAACAAAAAACAAATTGAGGATTTGATCAATAGGTTGAGTGATCCAAATGGTTCAACCATAGAAAGAATGACCCTAGCAAATTCCTTGAAAGATATGTTAAAAAACGTAGATTCAATTAGCAAACAAATAACTGGATGGGAAGATAGGAGGCAGGCGGCTAGGGAGTATTATGCAAATAAACTATCATACAAGGATGTGAAAGATTTGAAAATAACAAAAGGTGATTTGTGCTCATTATTCACCGACCCACGCACAAATCAAAATCTTACCCTCAATGCGAAGAGGTTTTCTATCCATTGGTGCCACCACCAACAAATGAAGGAGCGATTTTATGATAGGTGGTACATGGTCTTCGATTACCCATCATGCAACAATTGCGAGGTCCCACAATATTTCCTTAGGAAACTATACAGTGAGTTCATATTGAAAAAAATCCCAAATTATTTTGATATGAGGGATTTCCAAGGGAGAGGTGGGGGGTCAACTTAGGATAGACCTGGTGCATAGCCAGATCCTACGTGGCAAGGTAGACGAGCTCTCGCTAGGCCACCTCATGAGCACATTGTTATGCCTTCCATCGTGAAGGAAAGTGCTGACATAGAGACATTGCAGGCAATCAACACTTTGACCCAGAGTGTCATCCATCATACTAGCCCTATTCTACAGCGCCATCCAGGGGAGTCTTCTAGTGGTGGTCTTCGAACACATGTGTGTCAATCTTGCGGGGCTACTTGTTCACATGACCCCACCGACCCTCAGGAGACTGGTATGCAGGATCCGTCTGTAGCTATGGAGATGGAGAGGGCATCTGACATTTTGCATGAGGCATATGGCATTGATAGTTAGGTAAAAGTTAGTGCATGTGTTCATTGAATTTAATTTATTAAATTTCGATTTTGAAATGCAAGATTAACTAAAAATATTTTATGATTTTAATAAAATTGCAGGGTCATAGTGTTGAGACTAGATAGACCGGCCCCCCACCAACCTATTTTTGCAAAACACCTATCGCTAGGGTATGTAACTAGTAAACAATTATAAGTTTATTGCATATTAATGACATTGTTTTACGAATGGTAATTTAATATGCAATTTTGGATGTTGAACAGACTAATATTGGAGGTTTTGATGGAACACTTCCCAGTGGCAGTGGATTTACTCAAACCTTCACGCAGGTAATAGAATAAAGAGTTTAACTAATGAATCAAGTACTTAATAGATTTGTGTAGTTTATACATGCACATCGTTGATTACATTGAATAATTTGTTGTTTTATTTTTAGTTGTTGCTAGATGATACACCTCCGAATGTGATGAAGGCAATGGATATTGGTGTGACATCTGCTATACAATCCTCGATGGCTCTGACAGAAGAGGTATGAGGAAAATTAGTAAATTTTAATTTACATTTGTTGTTATAGATCTTAGTTAGTCAGAAATAAAACCATTATTGATTCACATAGTTTTTGTCTATTTGTATGGTTTATACAGGGCTTGAGCATGCTTGAGCATGGGCGTGAGGATATTTCCCTCGTGGAGAGAGATCGTGAGATGGCTGTAAGTGATTATTTTGTCAAATATATCATTTTTTATAATGTAATTTCTATATATTCATGTCTTTACTTTTTATTGTAACAGTTAAAACTTCACCATGAACTAAACCCTAGGAGGAGTAGCAGGAGCACTCCACGAGCGCAGCAAAAATGAGTGACAGACCTATCACCATCCGAGCGAAAAGGAAAGGCAGAGATTTTATTTCCTGGGCATGGAGAGCAATGACTTTTGATTCCAGAGTCCTTTATTGTATGCCTGCATGGCAGTTTTGTACATATTTTTTATTGGACATATTTGACATTGTATGCCTAGATGGCATTCTCGTAAGCCTATATGGCTATTTTGTACATATATTTCATACTTATATCGACATATATTTATGTATGCCTACATGGCTATTTGGTTAATACAAATATCTTTTTTCGATGCCTATCCATATTTGCATTCTAAATTGATGGTTCAATAGATATGAGTTACGTATATTCAAGTGTATAATTTACAACTTATGTGTATACTTTGTGAATTATGTGCATTCGAGTGTATACTTTGTGGCTTACATGTTTTCATGCATATACCTTGTTTTCGTGCATATACTTTGTTTTAATTTGTGTATACTATGTATTCGTGTGTATACTTTTTGAGGCTTACGTGTTTATGAGTACTTGTAGTTCCCTTATTGACATGTACATGTTTGACTTATTCACGTGCATAATTATTAATTGGTTAGCCGTAGCATTGATCTATGTCATCCTCAATGCATGATCCTTGAGATGGAGTAAGTACACCCTCAAGGTCAAAAGGAGATTCACATGCATTCTTCGTAGGCTCATTTTGGTAGTGAAACCAAAAACCTCTTGCATCATTGAAATGAAAAAAAAATTCCTTTATAGCAGGTCTAAAGCCATTATCATTCTCCATTAGTTCTGCATGTCCCATGGAAATGCTGAGGTGAGAATTCTGCAAACAAACCGTTCGCCTCTGTGTCTTCACCACTGAATCAATGGTTCTGTTGCTTCCTTTATTGTTGTTACATGACTCCCATCAATGGATTTTATGCTGGCTGTTGTCCTCCTCTCTACATGCGGCTACTTCACACCACCACCGTACTGCCATCTTACCCACACAAGATTCTGGAAGATGCTTCCCACCCTTCTCTTAGTGGTTGCTCTCATTGCACCTTCTACCCAGCTTCATCTTGGTGTAGACAATACGAAGACCCCAGCTTGAGATCTTCACACACGCAAGAACAACTGCGTCCTTCCTATAGCTTGGAAGGATCAACTTGCAACCAAGAACCCACGCTACTGCCTGGTGTAGATTTCCTTCTACACGCTCAAAACCTTGTGGCTCTGATACCATTCTGATGCGGAGGAAACAACACAAGATGGTAGCTCATCCACCCTTCTCACTCCTTAACCTACTGATCACTACTGATCAAGACATGTTCTTAAGCCTCTAACTCTATCCGCCACCTTTCCATTGTTCAAATCTCGAGTCACACATTGCTCAAACACAATGGTTAAGCGATGTAATGGTTTCTTTGAAAACCGTTATACATTTAAAACCATACAAGAATTTCACACTCGATTATATTACGTATATTCCCTATCAACTGAAACCATTTCTCCCATTCGGGACTATCATAAAGAATCTCGAAAACAAGACATCCATGACATTCAAAACAATAGCGAATCCTTCAAAACTAATCTGCATTCACAATTTGCAAAACAATAAACCAGGAAAGATAGAGAGAATGACATGACGGGAAATGGAAACTCCTCTTTAACGAATTCCAGATATTAACACTTCAAAAATATACATGCTTTAAATTCTTCTCCCTCTTGTTTACTCTCTTTGGCCAGAGAACCCGATTTCTTCTCCCTCTTGTTTACTCTCTTTTCTGTTTTCCCATAGTTGCACTCTCTATTTCCTCTATCTCCCCGTATTCGGTTGCATGTTGTCTCTCTATTTGAAACTTAAGACTCCTCCAACCTAAGGGATTGATCTGGTGGAACATAGCTCGAAGCAATTCCACGTGTTTTTGTGCAAAAGAGGACCATACCTAGTGTAAACATACCTATTCCGACGTGTTGGAACAGTCCGCTTGGTCACACGAGTTGCAGAAAAATGTGTACAAATTTTTTACATGACCTTTTTCACATTGTTTACATTTCAAAATTCAAAGTTTGCAAATTTTCCTACTCAAGGCATTTACAGAACAAGGTGCTACTACACGAAACATGAACTTCAACCTTACAATATTTCAGTATATCTCATTATGTAATTAAATCCTATTACAATGCCTCTGGCACTTTGTTCTCTGAGATCTTTTACAATGTCACTCATACATTCAAGATTCTCTTTAAATGTCTACATCATAGGTGCTCATCACAAGGTTAACTTCAAATGAGTAACTTGAGATTCCCTCGCTAAGCTTCACATGCTCTCTTATAATGGCTTGAAATCAAAATTGAGATTTGTCAAAATCATCAAAATAAGTATGTTGCATTGCTTTTTTGGCTGAGATTTTCTTTGATGGCTCTTAAATCAGCATTTTCTGCAACGAAAGATCAATCAACCATTAGTAGTTTACTTACAAATACGCAAAGTAAAAGAGAAAAAGAAAGATCATCCAAAATGGAAATGAAATAAAAATAGATGGAAGGCACTTACAGATGTTGCATGCAGGCATCAAAATAAGGATGTTGCATTGCTTTTCTAGTTCACATTCTCTTGGATGGCTCATATATCTGCATTTTTTGCAAGGGGACACCAATCACTGTAAAATAAGATGATAGCATTGGCATCAAACAAATTAATGTGCATACAAGTATAAATTAATAAGAACCAATGTGCATATACTTACAAATTAATCCAACGAATCATCTAGGTCTGCTCTACTCTTTATTGTGTCAAGTATTACCTCATGGTCAGACTCACGGACCTTCCATAACGTCTTGTTCAAAGGTCGACCCCCATATTTGGTCAAATGAACATTGGATGCCACGACAAGGTTCGAGTAATGAAGAATCTTACGATGCATGTCAAAGTCCTGAAATAGCCAATGTTTAACACTTGAATGTGGGTACCTTCTAAGCCATGTTGCAATAACCACAACTGAGCTTGTAGGGTATTCGATGTTTTCTCCATCTATAACTGGGGCCTCCAATTTCTTTTTGGTCTCAACACAACGACACAAGTAATAGTCTATTCCCTCTTCATTGTCTTCATCTGCAATAACTGCATAAACATGCCCTGCATTGATATGTGCAAAAAATCTCTTGAAATTTGTCAACATTACGAATATAGTACAAAGTAAGATCTAACGATATGGAATTTCAACAGCTAAGAAAGTAGATATATCACCTCATTGAACTAGATCTGATATGTGGTCAAAGTCGACCGATGATTCTATCTGTGTCAGTTCCAATGCCGTCGGAGGGTGATACATGTGAAGTGGGCTAAGATAACTTGTGAACCATTTGTCAACCCAATCCCTTGACTCACAATCATTCCAGTCTTGCATTGTACATGAAGAACAAAATCTTGCCATCTTTCATGTATCGATACTCCATGATCCTGTATTCGAGCTAAGGAAAGAGTGTACCTCACTCGATCCTATTAGTGTACAACAATCTTCATATGGTGCAATGTTAGTATCATCCATCAACCAAAAAAATCTATGAACTGAAGACATACCTTCATTACCTGGACCCATCAAAGCATTACACCACTCAACGATTGATTTTGCATCTGTCAACTTTGCACTGTCTTTATACTTTAACTCTTCTCGTGCTAATGCTCTTTTCACGCATGCTCTTGCACCATCATGCTCCCCCTTTCCATGTCCAGCCTCACAAAAGTTCCACATATGTTGAACACCTGTAATGACATGCATCCTGCACAACCAGTAGAACATGCGTGAGTTCTTGAACTATGCTGCACAGTTATCAGACCATATTATATGTTGATCTTATTCTATGCCCCTCTGAGTCAAACCACTGTAGAACATCTAGAAGCAACCTTGCACGAACTCTGGAGAATGTGTGTGATCATCACTAATGTAAAAGTGGTACTCCCTCAATACCTTCCTTTGCTCATCTATACTATCAGATGCATGAATGAATGTTATGTGCACAAATATCGAAACTTGTGTAGAGTTGTAATATTGTGACTGCACCTCATGTTGTGATTGTAGAGTGTAGTTCTCTACAAATTCAACCACAGATACTATGCTTCCAACTAGAAAGGTGTCCTTGCATAGCTTGAACTACGTGTCCAACCATCAGGCTCTATGGGTATGCATTGCATACTCAGACAGTATACTGTCACGAAATGTGGTCATAAATTTGTACACTGGAATCTTCTCAATAACCAAATCACACCTTTTTGCTTGAGACCCATCTTTTGTAGCATATGCCACTATTTTATACTTCCCGAACTCTACTAGTTTTTGTCCCACCTCATCTGTGCTTTCCATATGTTGACATACTGGCATACGCTGGAAGCCACCACAATGCTCGCATGAACCATCCAAGCATGTTGTCCTATAGAATATCTGGCCATCCTCTATTTCACATAAATTTTTTGATAAGAACTCTCTTAAAGATTTTGGTGGGGCTTCTATGCCACAATCCTACAAAACATCGTTAGTATGCAAATCTAAACATATTCAACGATAAACATTGTAACGGTTAGAAAATTCAATATGTAGTCTACAACAACAAGTAGTGCGTGTGTGATTTATCTTGACATAAAAAGGTTTAAGTAGTTCAAAAAATCTTTGAGAAATACTAATTTGAGGATAATCATTTTCAAATTTCTAAAAAAATTGGGTTTGAGTCATATCCAAAAAATGCTTTGGATGTGGCTCACGATTCCGACTACCGATTCTCCTTCTTACCACATCCCTTTGATTCAGAGATGGCCTTGTGTTATTCTTCCAATACTCTTCAATTAGTGTTCTCAAGGCTTCGACAACTTCTTTATCTTTTCGTGACAGTCTCCCCAAGAATGCCCATAATTCATTTCTATCATTGCCCTCAATTCTTTGCTGCCTTTGAATGGCTCTTGATAAAGTTTTTCTACTAATTCCCATTTTTTCACTAGTCTTTTTAATTAGGCGAGCTCTCTTTGTTTGACAACTTACCAAAGTTGATGTAATGACACATCGGGTGACATTACTATGCTTTGAGCGTGAGGTCTTACCCACACTCTCATAAGCATCCATTAGATTCTTCACAATAGTGTCTTCACTCGATCCATTCGATGTTCTCAACCCAAGAGTCTTCATGATGTTCCTATACTTTACACCCCGCATCATTTCAACAAATAGTTGACATCTTGTAGTCTCATTTAGCCTTTCAAAGAATCATTCCCAAATCTTATTAGCATATCTTCTACAAGTGCGTGTTGAAATCTTACCTTCCATGTGCTGCAAAATCTCATCATCAATATTAATCAAATACTTTGGCTTTCTATGCAAAATTATTGGTGGTGTTCTCCTAGGTACATACATCTCAACATTAGGAATTTCATCAATATTTAATTGAGGTGGGCTAGATTGCATACCTTCGATCGAGGGTGGAGAAGAAGACATACCTTGAGGTTCATATGGGAATGATGGCATACCTTCTTCGTCAATTTCGAGTGATGATGTACTCTCAACTTGAGATGTGTTGGATGGTGTCCAACAATATTTACTTGCCGTAAATGGTGTCCCTCCATATTCACTTGCAGTAGATGGTGTCCGTCCATATTCACTTGTGCTAGATGGTGTCCCTCCATATTCGCTTGTGCTTAATGGTGTCCCTTCATATTCACTTGTCATAGAGGGTGTGTCTCCAACTATGGTATATGAATCTGTCTTATGATGATGCTTTCGCATTCGTGCTTGTTGTGCTGCCAATTCCCATTCTCTTTTTGAAGGTCGAGGTTCCTCTACAATCGGGTTGTTTTCATCAATCGTTTCCAATTTCTTCTTTTCAAAATATGCCACCACCCGAACTCTCTCCTTTTCTTTCAAGGTTTCGTTCTCTTCATCTGTTAGTTTTCTCTTTGTATTTTTCTTCGGCATGGTGTATAATTTTATCTGTACCATGGTAATGAGATGAATATTAGTTCCTTAAAAATGTATCCATTCAAGATAATTGAAAAATATATGTCATTGATGGCTTCATTTAAATAATACTTACAATCATCATGTACAAAATTAGGGTCTTTTATTGTTGAACATGCCTTGGAATGAAACTAATGACAATAGGATATGTGGTTCTTAGCTCAAACAAGCACTTTTCCATGAGAATTTGAGGAACCAAGGAGTGATTTTGAAAAATTGTTGGTGCAGGAGCACCTTAAAGGTCTTTTGGAAGATCTTGGCAATTTTGGCTTGTAGGTGGTTCTAGCCAACCACCAAGGGAATAAGGACTATGATGTAAAGTCCCAATAGTGTTATTGATGTGTGAGTTAAGGCAAACTTAGGGTAGTCTAGAGCCTTGAAGTTTGGAGAAGCCTGAATGATGAAATTAGGCAAATTAGTCCATGTAGACTTGGCAATTTGTCCTAAAAGTGGGAAAAGGGCATTAATGATGCTCTAAGCCTGACCCAAGGGTCCTAGCACATGGGAGAAAGGTATATAAGGTCAGAAAAACCCTAATTTAGCATGTGGGAAATCTATTGTACGATTTGGAGTTTTGGAAGGGGAATTTGTGAGTTGGAAGAGTGCAAATTTCATTGAATTTCTGTTTTTGTGCCTTCATCCAGTCAAGAATGGATTGAAAGGACCTGTCTAATGCTTTGATTCTTTCAATTTTTTCACTTAATTACTGTGTGAAGCATTAGATTAGCCATTTAGTTCAATTGCTTTCTATTTTGCAAGTTTTTAGAGTTTTTGGTCTCATAGCCGGTTCAGGCCAGTTTTTGGAAATAATGATCCCCACTTGAATTCTCATGGCAAGGCTACCATGGCCACTTGGAATCAAGTAGGGGACTTTTTTTATAGCATACATATGGTGTGTGGTGTCTTGATTTGCAGGGGAGATGGTGAATTCATCAAGAACTAGGGGAGTGCAAGTGCATTCTGGCTAGTGGCTTGGAGAGGACAGCAGTAAAGAAAGTTGCTAAATGGATTGGTTTGTGCTAATCAAAAGCAAGAGAGTGTGGGCACATGTATTCTAGACATGTGCGTGCAAGGAGAAGAGTTGAGGAGGTCATTGAAGCCCTCAAAGTTGGAAAAAGGAGCCAAAACCCTAGAAACCCTTGAAAATAGGGGCTATGAGGACAATCCTATGTACAAACGTGAAAGGGACTAAAAACCTGGTAAATATTGAAGCCTAGGTTACCAATAGAAATAATCTATAAAAATATTTGGGGGTTGTTAAGACCATTTTTGAGAAAAGCCAAGAAAACGGGTTTTAGGAGGCTTAATTGGGCAAAAGGCTACAAGGCCTAAAATTGGGTTTTTCAAGAAAGCAATGGGTACAAGGTGAAAGAATCCTATGAGATAGATCAGTGAGGAGTCAAATCAACAAGGGGATAGTGATAATACCCTTTCCTAGCCCCTGGAGTGGTTAGGACACTTTGGGTCAGTGTGGAGCCCAGGGAAGCTTAGTGGTGAATTGAGAGCAATGGTGAAGAATTTGAAACTGGTGGAGAGTCTTATGAGGTGAGAGGGGTTTAGGAGGGATCCCTGAGTAGGGTAGAGAGGAATACCCTAGGAAGACCAAAGAATAGGTCTTGGGAAGAGCAAGATTGCTCTTGAAAGATAAGACTCCCCATCAATTATTGAAGGAGTGGTCTATGTAATGAACTTTTGACCTTGTGCAAGGTATTTTGAAGATGTTTGATGCTTTGGAATGGTCTGGGAAGGCCTGGGTATAGGAGTTTCTATAAACCCTCCCTCTTTGCATTGAAAAATGGGGGTTTTTGTATTGGAAGCCTAGTTGAGCAGGTAAGGTCCTAAGACCTAGAAATTATCTTGTTTTTAGACCTAATTAAAGACTATTTTTGGGTTTGGAAGTCTGGTGTGAAGATCTAAGGGTAGTTCCTTTGTAAAATTGGCCTACTTGGAGGCCTAAAATAGTGAAAAAGGTCAGTTTTCTTAATGTTGTCCCAAAGGAGTCATGTGATGGGTTAAGGTATGTCTTGCAACTCTGAAATTGGTGCTACAATCATTCTTTTATTTTCCTAGTGTCTTCGAAAGTTTTCGAGTTAAGGGCCCAAAACTGGTTTTGCACAATAACTAGATTTCAAGGGTGAAATTCGGGAAATAATGTTTTTGTTTGTTGTCTAGCTTGGAGGAGTGTTGGGATTGGTCCATTACACATTTTTAATCTTCTTAGATGGCTCTTGAAGGCAAGTTGACATCTTCAATGGTTTTGGGTCCTCTAACTCTGCATAAAATATGAGTATCACAGTTTGAAGTGTGTGCATGGTTTGGGAGATACATGTGACAGTTTGTAGATGCTTGGCTACTAGTAATGTGGACAGTGAACAAAGGAACTAAGTTTTTGTGTAAGGGCAGACTTCTGAAAGGTTTCATTTTTGTTGTACTAACTCAAACAAATATTTATTAAGCAAATAATGGTTTGGTTGTGCCTTAAGAATTATAGTTTGTGTTTGTAAACAATGGTGCCATTATGGAAGATTTAAGAAAACTTGTGAATGACATAATCATTGGTTGATGTTTTGAGGAACCTAGTTGATTGTAATCAGTTATTTTCAATATTTTCAAGGTGTTTTGAAGGTCCTTAAGAAATTGGGAACTCTTAATGCTAATTTAAGTATACGAATCAAATATTTTGTGCAGAGGTATTGGAAGGTGTTTGGACCCTTCAAAGGAATGGGAGAGGCTTGGAGTTGTCTTAAAGGATGAATTTTGGTGAATGGTTATGAATTTCTATAATTGGCAAGTGTAAAATGGTAATTGGCAAGTGTATATAATTGTGTATATAATTTGGTAATTTAAAATGTGCATTGACAACCTAAGGTTATAATGACAAAGAAAAATGAAAGCAATCCATAACCAAATGAAACAAAATGTGTAAAGACCTCACATACCTTAAAAACCAAACTTTCAAATGGAGTAGTTCAACCCAATTATGTAGCCTTAGCTTCTTCTTTCTTCAAACTCCACAACAATTTGACTTGTTCAAAAGCTTGTTCCCTTCCACACTTCAATTGTATATCAGTTTTCAATGGAATTCAAACTTCAATTGATACTATATGTCTTTCAACATGGAAACTCTGCTATTTCATGCAAAGGTGGTAAAAAGATCATGGAAAAGGTGATGGAATGTGAAAAAGATGCTTGCACACTTCACAACATCATCAAAAAGATATTTTTTATTGGAGCATGTGCAGAACCAGGGGAATATGCAGACTATGGGCCTTCAAATCACGGGTATATAGATTTTTTTACCATTTTAGTGGAGTACAAAATGCACTCACGTTATGTGAAATTTGGTTTTCTTAGTGTATTTTTGAGAGTATAGGAGTTTCTGAGATAGTGTGAGGGAGAGAGGGGGAGAGTGGAAGATAGTGAGGGAGGGAGAAGGGAAGAGTGTGAGAAAGAGAGAGGGACAGAGTGGGAGATAGAGTGGGAGGGAGAGAGGGGAAGTGGGAGATAGAGAGGGAGGGAGAGAGGTGAGAGTGGGAGAGAGTGTGAGAAGGGGAGAAGTGGGGAGTGGGAGATAGAGACCTAAACCCTAAACCCTCAACCCTTAAACCCTAATCCCTCAATCCCTATACCCTCCTAATCCCTCAACCCTAAAACCCTAATCCCTCAACCCTTAACCCCTATACCCTCTTAATCCCTCAACCCTTAAACCCTAATCCCTCAACCCCTATACCCTCTTAATCTGTCAATCCTCAACCCTCAACCCTTAAACCCTAATCCCTCAACCCTTAAACCCTAATCCCTCAACCCCTATACCCTCTTAATCCCTCAACCCTCTATACTTTCTTAATCCCTCAACCCTCAACCCTCAACCCTTAAACCCTAATCCCTCAACCCCTATACCCTCTTAATCCTTGAACCCTCAACCCCAATACTTTCTTAATCCCTCAACCCCTATACCTTATTAATCCTCAACCTCAACCCCTCAACCTCAAACTCCTTAAAACCCTTTAAATCCTTCACAACTTGCAACTCTACTTATAACCTATTAATCCTCATCCTAAACTCCTAAAACCCTTAAAACCTCTCTAAACTCCCATAAACCCTCTACCCTCTACCACAATCCCATAATTCTCTACCCTCTCAACCCTAATCCCCCAACCCTTAAACCCACTTAGTAAACTCTCTACCCTAATCCCTTGACCCTCTTGACCCTTAAACCCTTAAACACTCAACCCTAAACCCTCAACCCTCAACCCTAACCCCTTAAACCCTAAACTGTTAAACCCTTTACCCTCTACCCTCTAACCTCTACCATCAACCCAATACTTTCTACCCTAAACCCTAATCCCTCAACCCTAAATCTCTCAACCCCTATAACCTCTACCCTATATATTGGACCCTCAACCCTAATCCCTCGACCCTATACCTTAAACCCTCAATCTTCAACCCTCAACCCTTAAACCCTCTACCCTTTACCCTATACATTAAACACTCAACCCTCAATTCTCAACCCTCAACCCTTAATCCCTCAACCCTCAATCCTTAAACCCTAAACCCTAAACCCTCTACCCCTTACATTGGACCTTGAACCTAATCCTTCAACCATATACCCTCAAAACTATACCCTAAACCCTCTACCCTCCACCAAGTAAACCCTTAACCCTAAACCCTTAACCCCAAACCCTTCAACCCTAAACGCTTATACCTTAAACCTTCTACCCTATACCCTCAACCAAATACCCTCTACCATCAAACCTATTCCATCAACCCTCAAACCTTAAACCCCAATACCCTAGAAACAATCAACTCTATAGGTCCTCCATCCTAATCCCTCAACCCTATACCCTCAACCCCTATCACTTTCTCTCTATCTATACATCTCACCTCTCCCTCCTTCCCTTCCTCCCACCCTCTCTAATTGTCTCTATCTACCATCTCCCTCTTCCTGCGTACCTCTCAGTCAATCATTCCCTCCACCCTCTCTCACTCCCTCTCTCTCACACTCCCTCTCACTACCTATCTCTCAAGTCTCTCCCTCTCACCCCCCTCACACTCTCAAGTCTCTCCCTCTCACACTCTCAAGTCTCTCCCTTTCGCACCCTACCTACATAACCCTCTCTTTCTCTTTGTCTCTCTCTCTCCCTCTCCCTCAATTCTCTCTCTCCCACCCCCCTCTCTCTCTCTCTCCCTCAATTCTCTCTCTCCGACCCCCCTCTCTCTCTCCCTCCCTCTATCCCTCCCACCCTACCTAGCTAAGTCCCCCTCAATCCAACCCCTTCTCTCCCACTCCCTCTCTCTTAAACTCTCACTTTGACCCCCTCTCCATCTCTCTAGACTCTCTCTAAATTCTCCCTTCATCTAATGACATACATAAATGCATACATACAAGCATAATACATTTGTACATATAATCTTACATCCATACAAGCATACATACATACATGTACATAAAAATATATCAGCATACATTAATATATTAGCATTAAACATAAAGTAAGACATAACGCAAGCGCATTATAACGCGCTCGTGTTATGTGCTAGTAGACATGTTCCTCGTAGAAGCAAAAACCATGTCAAAAGCAAGATATATCGCGAGCGTGTTATAACGCGCTCTCGTTATAACGCGCTCGCGTTATATCTTGCTTTGGGAATTACCGAACTTTAAGCTTGGTATTGCCTTGGAATTCCAACCCAAAGGCTTGGAGGGCATTCCCACCAACCAGAGACGTGTTTTTAAAAAATCCACCATATTTCTCATAATCGAGTTCATGCTCACCGTCAGGATTGCACGTGGTTCAATATCGAAAAAATTGAGCACATAGGTAATGTTGGGTTATCTCTAAGCTATCCAACGATGTAATTTTTTTCACTTTCTGAAAATGTTAAGTCTTTCATCCATAATTTATTTTATCTCTATGTCTTTTTTTTGCCAAAAAGTAGTGTTTGGTATTTTTTTCGTTATAAATTAACCGTTCATCAATTTTTCAAATAAATTACATTTTTAGAAACTAGACTCCATTCTACAAAATTAAAAAATTAAAAAAAAACAAATCAATCAGTTTCCAAAATTTGTAGGGGTAGCACGGCCAAAATTCTATTTTCAGGATATGTCCACTTCGCAAATTAGTAAAAAATCAAATATTCATTAAAAAATTATCAGAAAAATTGTGCATCAACTACATACTATTAGCTAACTTCTGACAGTTGCCATTTTAAAAATACTAAAAAAAATTTCACCGTACGAGGGTTGTACAAGAGTTGCTATGTTATATTTTTCTGACAAAAATAACACCAATTTGTGTACATCCCTCATTTGAACCCCTTAATCTCAATCATTTTCAAAATAAATTAGTAGTTTATAAAGTATACTCGGAGCACTTGAATCCTTCTTTTTGTTCCATCTCAAAATTTTGAATCTAAGTAACCTCAATTTCACATCCAAGGTCAGTATTTCCTGATTTCAGAAAAAAGTTGTCCACTTAAGTCCCCTTTTTGGGAACCATCTTGGTGCACTTACCCTTTTTTGGAATAAATAATCCATAACAATATCCTATGCATACATGAGATAGTGTAATGTGTCCACTTGTTGATGTTGCACATGCAATGCTACAAGGAGAACTTTGCATAAAGTGAGGAAAGGAAATAAAGCAAATGGGCATTGCAAAACCCATTTTTCACACCTTGCAATGATGAAGATAACCTACTTATGATATGGAGTCACTACACATGACACCTCAAGGGAGAACCTCCATAAGGTAAAACCCCCGTCTAGAATTTTAGGTGAAAGAAGAATGGTCACATCTCTGAGGGATGACCTAAAAACCTACATTTATTTTAAACCCTAACCATATTTCAATCTATAATTCAAAAATACAAGAAAACTTAACTAATTAATCAAAATGATATTAACATGTAATTAACATCAACTAAGACAACTTTTAAATCCACGATGCATTTTTAGATTTAAAACTATAATAAATTGCAAATAAAATTTAACTACCAAGGAGGTACCCAATTTATAAAATAATTCAAGAAATAATTATAGAATTTCATTTTAAAATGATATTAAAAACTTTCCTTAGAATTAGTTTTGATAAAAATTAAATTATAAAATTAATCTACTGAAATTATTTATTTAATTTATAGTCCTAACTAATTTATCTATCAAAGATGCAATACATTTTATAATTTAAAAGCAACAACAAATAATTAAATCAAATTATATTAAGCACTCCCAAAGAAATAATCACAATAATCATGTTACTAAAAATTAAATTAAATATTTCCCATGAGCTCTAATATAATAAATCACTCATAATGTTTAATTAACACTAAACAACACTAGGGACGGTTACTAAATCATTAAGGCAGCTTCAAAACCCTAAGAGTGAAGTTTTAAAATACTCCCCTCCCTCTCATTTCTCACTCATTTGAAAATTTTCAAATGGAGGGAGAGGCATGGAGGATTTAAGGAGAATATCAAGCTTGGGAGACAAGATCATTGAGGAGTCTAGTTACATTATCTTGAGATATGGATGAGCATACATCATCCTAGGTATATTGCATGTTTGCATGTTGTCTTTTATCCTAGTTTAATGTCATTGAATTCCTTTGCCTAGGGGTTTCACTAAGGAGAACATGACCCTTGCTTATCAAGTTTCTAAACATTGTTTGTAGATATAACACCTCTTTAGACATAGGTATAATGAAACAAAGCACACTTGTTATAATTATTGATTCTAAGCTATTTGACTTTTGTAGGTCCAAGTTTAGTTTTTTAACCAAATTTAGTTTCACAAGCATGAACACAAGTTTAGTAGATACAAATATCTAAACAATGACATAGAGCTAATTTTATAGAATTTGAGGCATTTGTTTGATTATGCCCTAAAATCCAATTACAATGGCCTTGGGTTTTGTCCTTAGGGTTTTGTTCTTAGGGTTTTGAAATATGATTTTTTGATTGTATATTTTATTTTTCATATCTCACTAAAGTTTGGATTCCCCTTTGCATGTGCTTTACTAGTATAAATTTTCTTTAGGATTTTAATCTTTAATGTGTAATTTCTCTTTAATTCCTCTATCCACCCTTTTTTTCCTTTAGGGTTTCATTTGTCAATTATTTATAGATATGATTACTTGCTAGATTTTCTAATTTTATATGATATCTTATATCCCTTTATATTGTTTGGCCCTTATGATTTTGTGAGTTCTTTGTATACCATGATATCATCCACGTCCTCACTTCTCCTTGAGAGAAAGTCTTGGCTTGAAACCTCAAATGGTCCAATTTGGTGATAGTGATGTTCTTGATGATGTTCCCACAAGTACTACTATTTTTTAGAAATAAAATAAAAATATAGGAACTAAAAAAAATAACACAATAATTCATATGAGGTAAACATGGAAAATGAGAAAACATAAAAGCTAAACATAGGAAAAGCAAAGAAGGAAAGATGTCCCCAAGTATGGAAGAACAAAGCATAGATTGTAATGTAGAAGATGAAATATGAATAGTAGATGCACAAAAAAATGGCATAACAAGATATAGGGAAAAACATTTATTTGAATTAGGGTGCACCACAAATTCTTCTAGCCATGAGTGGGAAAGGGTGTGCAACAAGGTTTTTGAAAATTCCTGGTGGGGAGGGTGAGGGCGGGGAAGATTCAAATGATGATGATCACCAATGGTTGTGCCTTCTCCTACTGATTGTTTGGGAGAGATTTATTTGGCTTTCCTAGTGGTCAATGCTTGTTGTTCCTGTTGTGGATTCACAGGGATTTTCAAAATCTTTCTCACTCATCCCTGTCTGGAGCTTGTATCTGTGGGAGGATGATTCTGTTGTTTTCAAGGATGGGTCGGATGGGGTGTTGGCCTCCTTAATTTTTTCTGCTTGTGTTGGCCAAACACTTGGTTCTACTCGTGACAGGGCTTCCTTGGAAGGATTTGAAGTGGTTAAGGCTTTGTTGCCTTTGATGATGACTCTATTCTTTGTTGTGTTGACTGGAAGATTTATGACTAAGAGTCTTTTGGAGGAGTTGTTCTGCTCCAACTACTCGATCACTTTGTTCATCTTTAGATCTCTTGTGGACATGGTTTACGTGGGGGGTTTTGGAAAGTATGTTTCTCTTCTTTCATTGAACTTGGTGTACTTTTTCTCAAAGATCTTTGTTCTATACTTTCCTTCTTTTGTTGATCCCTCGGTTGGCTCCCTGTTGCTTTGTATGGTGTTCCTTGTTGGGTGGGGGTGAGGGTTCTACCCTATTTTGAAAATGCTAGTTTTTTGTTCTCGCACCTTCAAACTTGGCCCATTAGTGGGTTATATGTTCATCAACTTTATAATATGTTGTTTTTCTTCTCTGACCCTTGTGGTTTGGGGTTCAAAGTTTTTGTGGGCTGCTCTGTCTAGGGAAATGGCATTATTGGCTCATGTTAGGGATGTGTTTGTTACTCTTAAGGATAAGTTGATTTTGTTGCTTGATGTTCTCTTTCCCTTGTTTGTTAAGTTTACTCTTTTCGTTGGAGTATTTTCTTTCTTCTTGGCTCTGCAGTTTGGGTTTCCTATTGAGGTAAATAACTCTTCTATAGAGGTGGAGAGGGGCTTTGTGGGTGTAGGTGGTTGCTCATACTTTCTCAGTAGGTTTTATCCATTGTAGCTCCTACTGAGGTGAAGGCCACTCCTTTTGAGGTAGATTTTGGGTCTGATGGTGATTCCTTGTTGTTGTGGTCAGAGTTTTCTTGGCAACTTCTCCTACAGAGGTGGAGGGGAAAGTGGGATGATAGGGTTTTTCTACTCCATCAGTTTTTTCATGTGTTTATGGCCTAGTTATTGGTTTGGCAAGAATTTAGAGTTGGAAGAGGGGGGGTCTTTGTACCTCCAATACTATCACCGATTATGGCTCTCAGAGTGAAAATTTTTCCACAGGATGGTTGTTTCAAGGAGCATTGATGGGCTCAAATTATTTCACATATGATATTTCTGCTTTGTGGATGGCCCGTTGGACTATTTTGTTGGCCATGAGGCCTATCTTGTTAGTGGTTTGGATGTTTTGGTGTTGTTTCTGCAACCCAAGGGGTGGCCAACTGGCCTATTTTACTGGTTGTAAGGCATGTTTTGAAGGTTGCTTGGAGTTCAGGTCCCCATTAAAACCTATTTGTATTGGTTTGTTGTTTGTCTAGTTTTTTCCACCCTTGCGGTAGTGTTGGGTTGGTTGTTGTGTTGCACCTTGTTGTGTAGTTTGATGGCATGTTTTGAAGGCAGTGCTGCTTATTCCTTCTTTGTTGTTTTGTCTGGTTTGGTTCTACTAGCCGTGAGGCCTATTTTTTGTTGTTGTTTTGTCTCATTGTTGCTCGTCATGTTGTGCTTATTGTTAAATCTTTAGTGATGTAAAAGGGATCGGGTCCCTTTCAAAATCATTGCTTAATCAAAAACATGGCATCAAAAAATGACAAAATGAAAAAAAGGATGAATGTTAAAAAATAAATAGATAAATAAGTAAAGCATAAGAATGATCAAGGCCTTGAGAAAAAAATTTAAAGATATCTCAACCCAACATGTAACGCCCCACCACACAACCCTAGAGGAAGTTGCAAACAACTACTTAAACAGGCTAAGTTTTTTTTCTTTAAGTACAATTAATAAGTAAGTTCGCTAACTAATGCCAACAACCTCTAAGGTTACGAGACAGAGGTTATATAGAACCTCAACCAAACATACATGAATTTAAACCATGTCAATTATTTAGATAATAATTAAACACATACAATCCAATTAAGATAATTTACATCAAGCATAAAGATAACTTTCCATTGCATTAAACCATTCATTACAATAAGGTTACAACACTCATTCCCTGAATGAGGCAAGTCCAATAAATAAGTTTACAATTACAACTTCCACCTCGATAACAACTGAGGGGTAAAATAATACAAGATCATCTGAAATGAAATAAAGCAAGAACTGATACTGAATCCAACGAGCTCTCCAACTGGAAGTCTCGTCCACATGAACATGAAGAAATAACCCAACGGATTTAGGTGCACGCCACCCAACCAAGTGGAACCCAAAGGCCCACCCCCCATGCTAGGAGATAGTAACAAGGAATCCTAGCCAAGACCATCTACCTCTAGACACAGGCTAAAACATAACTGAACCAACTGACACAACCAAATACATGTACAACACAAGTACAAATCAACATGGTCACATTGCTTCAAGAAATAAAGCAGATCAAGCATTTCACGAGAACCATACACATAAAAACAAATACCAACTGTGGTCACATCAGGTATGTTAAGGAAACCATACCCATAATAATCGAATACCAACCATGGTCACATTAGGTATGTTACGAAAACCATACCCACAATAAACAAGTACCAACTGTTGTCCTAGACATAGTGTCATCACACAACTCGTCATGAGTTACCCACTGCGGATCGTCAGGATGGTGGCCTCAAACCGATCCCCGGCCCTCATACTTACTAAAGCAGAACCAAATACCTTTCGTACAAACACAAGATAGATGACCTTGCCTTCCCACCCATCCCAAGCCTAACCGAGCACTTGGGTCCATGAGTGAGGTATAATTATCTTTTTAGTGTGAAGTACTACCCAAACTTTTAAGTATTGTTTTTAGTTATCACTTGATTAAACCACTTCTGAAGGTTACCCAATCTTACCTCTTCCGGGCTCTGGCCCCAAACGAAAGCCACTCTTCTACTTGACAACACACATAACATCCCAACATCAAGGGTAAAAAGTGCAACAACAAGGTATTACAACCACTCCAACTCTAGGAGGAAACCTAAAAAGAAACTCACTCCAACACTGGAGGCAACAACCCCATAACAAAGTCACTCCTTACAAGGAGACACGGATCCCATAATCAACTCCTTTCTCAGGAGACACAAAATGTCCCTGTTCGTAGAAACCGGGTAAATAACTGATAACTTCCCATACGCTACCCAAGAATTCAAAAATAGGTTGACATCACAATACGACAACCCACAACTTGAAAACCCAACTAGAAGACTTGCTAAATATTAAAACCCACATTTTCCAAATGATACACGCACAGATCAAATCCAAGCAAGAATCAAATCTACTTTGGGTTCATTAAACCCATTTCCTCACTAGCATTCAGTAATCATTGCATTAAATGAACTAAATTAAATACGCCATTTAAAAATCATTTTATTTCCACATAGCATTTAAATACATGAAACATTAACCTGTATCTCAATAATTCAGATAAAAGCAAAATCCCAATTTAAATGAAATATTTATTCCATATTCAATAAAACTCATTTTCAAACAAAAACATCCCCATTTAAATTATGTAATAATAAAATGAAATACTCATTTTCAAAATGTTAATATTAAACATTAATATTATAACTATTGTTTTAAATTTTCTCATAATATTATAAAATCGTAATATTAAACCACTAATGCATTTAATATTAAATAAATCATAACATTAACATGTTCTATTATATTGGGGTAGTAAAATATTATAATAATTATAATATTAAAATACAATAAAATATCTTAATATATATATTTTTTAACTCTTTTTAAAAAGTCCAAGCATGAGCCTCGGCTCACGCACCAACCCTAGGGTTGGGCTGCACGAACCTCGGGTTTCGTGCTAAAATGTTGGGAGGAGGTCTGAGGTCGGCGTCAGCCACAGTTTTACCAGGCGGCAGCGGAAGTTGGGTTGTGGCGGCTGCAGGAGGTGGCGCCACCGGGGAAAGGGAGGCGCCGCGGGGAGGGAGGCGTCGCGACTGAAGGAGCTGTCGCGGTTACCAAGCGGGCGGCGCCGGCAACGCTGCCACCAACAGTGGTGGCCACTGCCTGCGCAGTCTGCATAGGCTGTAGACGAAGAGGATTGGGCGCGACTCCCCCACTCCGCCCCCATGGGAGCGGCGGTGGGGTGAGCCCCCAACACCCCCAACAACACTTGCCTTTTCTTTTCTTTTTTTTAAACTATCACTGTCATTTTTATTTTTATTTTAAAAAAAAACCAAAATCCATTTCTTAAATTAAATGGCCAGCATAACCTTATTATGGGAAAAAAATTAAAATAATAAACATAAGCATAGATATATATATATATATATATATATATATATCATATATATATATACATGCATTTCAGTCTACAAAAAAGAGATTTCCAACAAATTGAAGAACACAAAGATGAAGAAAAAACTAATTTTATAACAAGATTTCATTTTAATTTTACAAACAATCCTTCTAAGGAGTGGTGTTCTACAAGTTTTGAAAGCAAGAATTTGAATGGATTAATGTTTGCACACAATCAACATGCTACAACTGTTTTCCTTACAACACATGTGCCTTTGAAACAAGCAAAATTCAATTGAAACAAGATGAGAACCTGATTTTTCTTGAAGTGTGATGAAGAACCTAATGGTGCTATGAAACCCTCTTAAGCTCTATAGATCCTTTGAGCTTTTTCTCCAAACCCACAAAATTTAGCAATCCTTCCCCTTCTCTTCTCAAATTTTCTACAAAAACTCCATTACAAGACTTGTGAAGAAAATTCATAATAATACAATTTTTCCCAAAAAAATCCTACAACCACCCTCATCAATTTCTGAAAACAGAATAGCAAAAGTCTTTCTTTTCAATTTTAGAATTTTAGAATTTCTAAATTGACTTTTAATTCATTTTCTTAATTTTCAATTCCAACTCAAATATGCATGCCTTTCCAAAATGAATAATGTAAATCATTTCAACATAAATAACTTAATCAATTAATAAAATAAATCTACTATAAGATTAAATTATTTATTAATTAAATTAAATTACTCAGTAATTCAAATCACATTTCTAACATTATTCTAACTTCCTACATAAACTAAAACAAGGCAAATAGAACAACTGGACCACACTATGACCAACGACATGCTATGACCAGGGTGACGACTCGGCACATAATTCCTAGCTACTATCTCCCAATCGAATACTGTTGGGAAATGGACACGCTCGAACCTGTGAAACCAGGTGGAGTCGATGTCTTGTACCTGTCAACCTGCGAGCAAAGAGTATATACATATGCAATAATATGTCATAAATAAGGCACACCGTGAAGAGGAAATCATGAGATCGCAGGGCACTCGCAAGCGAGTGATGCAACATCATCCTCTTCACCAATACAGTAGTTCTAATTGATGCATCTATCATAGCAGCATAATCAAAAGCATGAAACATCATAAATTGAAATATACACTTATGCTAATTCCAAACATGCCATAATAATCACATCAAAATATAGTACCATCACATCAAGATACATCACAATAAAACAGTGATCAACTGTGACTAAGTACAATGTCAAAGTACAACACAATATTGAAGCATAAAAGAGGGAAAAACATAGTTCGCACAATAGAGAAAAATGGAGGGGTATTACATCCTCCCCCCCTAGGGTTAGGCTTACTCTTGGAAGCCTGCAAACAGTAGGGATATAACTCCCTCACACAAACTGCATACAAATCAAAACCTCGACCCCTGAGGATGAGCATACTGCACTGGACGACCAACTCTAGAAGTCTCAACGACATCTCCCTGATACCCAGGCTGACGGTTATCAACTGCAACATAAGCTCGATGAGATCCACCTACATTCCCTAATGTCGGCTCTGAAACTGATGGGCTCTGAACAAAACTAGAAGTATTCTGATGTAGACAGTTCTTAGCAAGGTGGCCCTGTTGGCCACAAGAGTAACACCTCATGTTACGACCAAACCCTCTATCACCTACAGGTGCAGTAGACTATTGCACACTACCCCAATCAGCCATAGACTGTGAACCTTGGGCTGGCTAAACCTGTCGATTGCACTTATTGCGCCACAAGTTCCTATTCCTCCTAGGTGAAGAACCACCATCATCCTAAAAAGGCTGAGAGTCCTTACGCTTCCCAAGCGCACTCTCCTACTGCTGACCACTCTGAGATGGTCCCTACTGAGATCGAGAAGGTACACCTCCCTGAGGCTACCCTCCTCTAGCACTAGATCCTGCTGTTGAACTGCCACCAACCTGCACTCCTATGTGACCTCCAAGTGCCATACTCAGATTCTCCTCAATAAGGCATGCTTTCTCCACTGTAATATCCATGGTCTTGGGTTCAAAAACCCTCACACCACCGCTGAGACGAGCATCTAAGCCCCTGAAAAAATGGTGCACTAACATTCTCTCATCATCACCAATCCCTACATACTGTTTGAGCTCATAAAAGTGTCACTCATATTGCTCAACAAATAATGCCATCTGACGCAAGGCATGGAACTCGTCACCTCGACGCTGACGCCAATGCTTAGATAAGAACTGAGCTTTGAATATCTCTAAGAAGATCTCCCAAGATGCAGTGTGAATATCAATATGGAGCTTCTGCTCCTCTAGTCTCCACCAAGTGGATGCAAATCCTCTCAACTACATGATGGCATAATGAGCTCTGGTGTTACTGCCATACGGATGCATGGCAAAACACCTATCCAGGTCAATAAGCCAGGTCTCAGCCTCTAAACCCCTACCTGATCCATCATATAATGGAGGATGCCCCCTAAGCAGGTCCCTCCTGTGAGACTTAGACTATGGTGGAGCTTCCCTCACCACAAGGTTAGCCTGAACCTCAACCTGCCTCAGTCCAAGGAGTGCCAAAGCCTCCTCTAGCGCTCTACGCATAGCCTCAATCCTTGTTGGATCCTGTGGACGATCTCTGACCCCAAGTGCATTCTGGGATGCCTGAGGTTCTTCCTGATCTGGAACAACTGATACCCAAGGAGGAGAGTCATGCTGACTCCCACCACGATCACCTATATGTCCATGAACACGCACTCTGCCTCTTCCGCGTCTAGGAGGCATAGTCCTACACATACACGTCAAGGAATTAGGAAAGGTACACAACTTCAAAGCCTACACAGCTAAAAGTTTAATGGCTCCACCATAATCCCACAGTAACCAGTGTTTAAACCTAGGCTCTGATACCATGTGTAACGCCCCGCCACGCAACCCTAGAGGAAGTTGCAAACAACTACTTAAATAGGATAAATTTTTTTTGTTTAAGTACAATTAATAAGTAAGTTCTCTAACTAATGCCAACAACCTCTAAGGTTATGAGACAGAGGTTATATAGAACCTCAACCAAACATACATGAATTTAAACCATGTCAATTATTTAGATAATAATTAAACACATACAATCCAATTAAGATAATTTACATCAAGCATAAAGATAACTTTCCATTGCATTAAACCATTCATTACAATAAGGTTACAACACTCATTCCCTGAATGAGGCAAGTCCAATAAATAAGTTTACAATTACAACTTCCACCTCGATAACAACTGAGGGGTAAAATAATACAAGATCATCTGAAATGAAATAAAGCAAGAACTGATACTGAATCCAACGAGCTCTCTAACTGGAAGTCTTGTCCACATGAACATGAAGAAATAACCCAACGGATTTAGGTGCACGCCACCCAACCAAGTGGAACCCAAAGGCCCACCCCCCATGCTAGGAAATAGTAACAAGGAATCCTAGCCAAGACCATCTACCTCTAGACATGGGCTAAAACATAACTGAACCAACTAACACAACCAAATACATGTACAAAACAAGTACAACTCAACATGGTCACATTGCTTCAAGAAATAAATTAGATCAAGCATGTCACGAGAACCATACACACATAAACAAATACCAACTGTGGTCACATCAGGTATGTTAAGGAAACCATACCATAATAATTGAATACCAACCATGGTCACATTAGGTATGTTACGAAAACCATACCCACAATAAACAAGTACCAACTATTGTCCTAGACAGAGTGTCATCACACAGCTCGTCATCAGTTACCCATTGCAGATCGTCAGGATGGTGGCCTCAAACCGATCCCCGGCCCTCATACTTACTAATGCAGAACCAAATACCTTTTGTACAGACACAAGATAGATGACCTTGCCGTCCCCGGCCTTCCCACCCATCCCAAGCCTAATCGAGCACTTGGGTCCATGAGTGAGGTATAATTATCTTTTTAGTGTGAAGTACTACCCAAACTTTTAAGTATTGTTTTTAGTTATCACTTGATTAAACCACTTCTGAAGGTTACCCAATCTTACCTCTTTCGGGCTCTGGCCCCAAACAGAAGCCACTCTTCTACTTGACAACACACATAACATGCCAACATCAAGGGTACAAAGTGCAACAACAAGGTATTACAACCACTCCAACTCTAGGAGGAAACCTAAAAAGAAACTCACTCCAACATTGGAGGCAACAACCTCATAACAAGGTCACTCCTTACAAGGAGACACGGATCCCATAATCAACTCCTTTCTCAGGAGACACAAAACATCCCCATTTGTAGAAACCGGGTAAATAACTGATAACTTCCCATGCACTACCCAAGAAATTCAAAAACAGGTTGACATCACAGTACGACAACCCACAACTTGAAAACCCAACTAGAAGACTTGCTAAATATTAAAACCCACATTTTCCAAATGATACACGCACAGATCAAATCCAGGCAAGAGTCAAATCTACTTTGGGTTCACTAAACCCATTTCCTCACTAGCATTCAGTAATCATTGCATTAAATGAACTGAATTAAATACGCCATTTAAAAATCATTTTATTTCCACGTAGCATTTAAATACATGAAACATTAACCCGTATCTCAATAATTCAGATAAAAGCAAAATCCCAATTTAAATAAAATATTTATTCCATATTCAATAAAACTCATTTAAAAAAAAAACATCCCCATTTAAATTATGTAATAATAAAATGAAATACTCATTTTCAAAATGTTAATATTAAACATTAATATTATAACTATTGTTTTAAATTTTCTCATAATATTATAAAATCATAATATTAAACCACTAATGCATTTAATATTAAATAAATCATAACATTAACATGTTCTATTATATTGGGGTAATAAAATATTATAATAATTATAATATTAAAATATTATAAAAATTATAATATAAAAATACAATAAAATATCTTAATATATATTTTAAATCTTTTTAAAAATTCCAAGCATGAGCCTCGGTTCATGTGCCAACCCTAGGGTTGGGCCGCACGAACCTCGGGCTTCGTGCTAAAATGCTGGGAGGAGGTCTGAGGTCGGCGTCGGCCACGATTTTACCAGGCGGTGGCGGAAGTTGGGTTGTCGCGGCCGCAGGAGGCGACACCACCGGGGAAAGGGAGGTGCGGAGGGGAGGGAGGCGTCGTGGCTAAAGGAGCCGCCGCGGTTACCATGTGGATGGCACTAGCAGCACTGCCACCAACAATGGTGGCCGCTGCCTGCGCAGTCCGCGCGGCCGCGGATGGAGGGATTGGGCACTCCCCCACTCTGCCCCCATAGGAGCAGCGGTGGGGTGAGCCCCCAGCACCCCCAACAACACTTGCCTTTTTTTTTTTTTTTTAAACTATCATCATTTTTTTTTTATTTAAAAAAAATAGAATCCATTTCTTAAATAAAATGGCCAGCATAACCTTATTATGGGAAAAAAATAATAATAATAAACATAGGCATAGATATATATATATATATATATACATGCATTTCAGTCTACAAAAAAAAGATTTCCAACAAATTGAGGAACACAAAGATGAAGAAAAAACTAATTTTATAACAAGATTTCATTTTAATTTTGCAAACAATCCTTCTGAGGAGTGGTGTTCTACAAGTTTTGAAAGCAAGAATTTGAATGGATTAATGTTTGCACACAATCAACATGCTACAATTGTTTTCCTTACAACACATGTGCCTTTGAAACAAGAAAAAATCAATTGAAACAAGATGAAAACCTGATTTTTCTTGAAGTGTGATGAAGAACCTGATGGTGCTATGAAACCCTCTTAAGCTCTACAGATCCTTTGAGCTTTTTCTCCAAACCCACAAAATTTAGCAATCCTTCCCCTTCTCTTCTCAATTTTTCTCCAAAAACTCCATTACAAGACTTGTGAAGAAAATTCATAATAATACAATTTTTCCCAAAAAAATCCTACAATCACCCTCATCAATTTCTGAAAACAGAATAGCAAAATTCTTTCTTTTCAATTTTTGAATTTTAGAATTTCTAAATTGACTTTTAATTCATTTTCTTAATTTTCAATTCCAACTCAAATATGCATGCCTTTCCAAAATGAATAATGTAAATCATTTCAACATAAATAACTTAATCAATTAATAAAATAAATCTACTATAAGATTAAATTATTTATTAATTAAATTAAATTACTCAGTAATTCAAATCACATTTCTAACATTATTCTAAATTCCTACATAAATTGAAACAAGGCAAATAGAACAAAATAGAACAACTGGACCACACTATGACCGATGACACGCTATGACCAGGGTGACGACTTGACACAGAATCCCTAGCTACTATCTAACAATCGAATACCATTGGGCAATGGACTCGCTCGAACCTGTGAAACCAGGTGGAGTCGATGTCTTGTACCTATCAACTTGCGAGCAAAGAGTATATACATATGCAATAATATGTCATAAATAAGGCACACTGTGAAGAGGAAATCACGAGATCGTAGGGCACTCGCAAGCGAGTGATGCGACAGCATCCTCTTCACCAATACAGTAGTTCTAACTAACGCATCTATCATAGCAACATAATCAAAAGCATGAAACATCATAAATTTAAATATACACTTATGCTAATTCCAAACATGTCACAATAATCACATCAAAATATAGTATCATCACATCAAGATACATCACGATAAAACGGTGATCAACTGTGACCAAGTACAATGTCAAAGTACAACACAATATAGAAGCATAAAAGAGGGAACAACATAGTTCGCACAATAGAGCAAAACGGAGGGGTATTACATAACATGAATATATGGAAGCACAAAATACACCACTTGTATTTGAGATTGTCAATTATCCCTTATTTGGTGGTTTTGTAACACCCCATTTTGAAGAAGCTGAAAAATATTTTGAGTCTACTTATTGGGATGACTAAAACTCTTGGTCGGGAATCCCTCTAATTTTATTTTCTAAGACCTTGATATTTCTTATTTTTAACTTATTTATCTTGTTATTTTAGCATTTACATTTTCTTTTCATGTGTTCTTATACTTTTGTCTTTTGTTTTTAAAATATTTTTTGTGCATCTACTATTTACATTTTAACTTCTATACTATAATCTATGCTTTGTTTCTCCTTGTTTGGGGTCATCTTTCCTTCTTCTTTTTTCCTATGTTTGGCTCTTGTGTTTTCCTATGATACTTTTTTAACGTCTATTTTTTTTCCAATGCTTCATGTTTAGCTCCCATGCTTTCTTATACGTCCTTTTTGACTCTTGTGTGCCATTTTCAATATTTACCACTTGTTTTTCATACATTACTTATATGTTCCCATGTTACATGTTCATTAATTTTTTGTTTCCCATGTTCCACAATTTAAAATTATGTCTTATACTCTCTACATGCCATACTTATCAAATTGTTATAATGCTCCCAATGATTCCCATGTTTCCATCTTATGTTCCTTACATGTTATATGTTTATGGAATTTACATGTTTTCATATGATTATTGTGCTCATATTGTATGCTATCATGTTTATGCTTACATATTTGTCTTATGCTAAAACATGTTTAGATCCTTATCGTGCTTATGTATTATGATTACATGTGATCCTTGCCATGTTTATATATTATCATTACATATTTATGATCCTTATCATGCTTATATCTCATGATTACATGCTTATGATCCTCATCATCCTCACATATTTTACATGTTATTTGTGCTTGCGTGATCCTTACCTAGAATTTATTACTATCATTATCATGTCCTTTACCTCATTGGGGGGAATCTTACTCTCCTTCATCGCATGTGCTTTCACGGACATATATTGCATATGTTCTCAAGTTCTTATCACATGATGATAAATCTTTCCATGTTTACATGCTTTATCATGAACATATGTTTTTTATCCTTAGCTCTATTTTATTGCATCTTTTGTATGTAACTAATTGGTGAGAACATAATTGTCATTGACATTCCTTTTGTGAGTAATATTTTACAATGATAGGCTCATAGTCATTTTTATGTCAAGGGATGATTTATCAGTCTTTCAATATTGTCAGAATCTTTTACTCAATTAGAACCCCACAATCTTTCTACCTGGTCAAAGCTTTACCACTTTATGATTAAATAGAATCTCTCAGCCTTCTTTTAAATTTTATCATTCTAAAGATAGTTTTGAAGCAAGTTGTAGTTAGTGCCTACTTAAAATGTGTGACAAATACTAGTCTCTATATTCCTTTTCTATTGTGTAGGTTTTCAATTGAGCACTCTGTAAGGGGAGAATTCAAGAATTGTAACCCACATTTGTATCTTTTTGAGTACATTTAAAAATATTTAATTTCTATCGATTGCTTCTTTTACTTTGACATGCATCCTAATAGTAGTTTGCATCCATATTAAAGTGGAGAAAAAAATTAATGGTGAAAACCATATACCCATGCTTAGCTCTATTATATTTGGGGGCCGCTTTGATTAGAGTATCCTTTATGCAATAATAAGTGTACAAGTGGCATATTCTTGTTATATATTCATCTCATAAAATTATCCCAACTTGATCCCATCATTGCTCATCCCCCAAAACTAGGTCCAATCCCCATATCTTCCATTTTCCACCTTGTATCATATTTGTAGATACATAATTAACTTGGTTCATTTCCATGGTTGCATAATAGAATCTTGAACTTTAAACTTTAAAATTCAAATGTAAACCTTGTTGATTTTTTATTAATAGTTGTGAGTTAACCTAGTACATGTTTATGTGTTACATTATTGTACTTAAGAACATTTATTATGCCATTTGAAATCATGTTGCACACCCTAATCCATTTACACATCATCATAATAACATCATTAAGGAGTCTAATTGCATCACCATAACATATATCATCCCAAGCGTATTGCATGCTTATCTCTTGTTTTCAAACTTAGCTTATTATTGTTTAAATAGTTAGTCAAGGAGCTTGACTAAGGAGAGCTAACCCTTATTTAGTAAATTCTCAAGTGACCAATGCAAACACCACCCCACCTTAGACACATGCACAATGGGTTAAGATGATTTATCAATTCTCTTCTATAAATTTAGGTTTAGTTTCATATGCTAGATTAGATTTGTAAGTACATATCTAAATTATAATAAAGCAACCATTTTATAAATATTAATACATTTCACTAACAAAATCTTAAAATTCCAACATCATAGCAAATCAATGTCTAACATTATTTACAACATAACATATTCCACTATTTGAAACTTAAACTAAATATCATGTTAATTTATTTGCATTCTATATATAATTTTATATTTATTATTCCAATCCCAATTCTAAATAAGGTTTGTTTTTAATTATACTAAGAAGATATTTACAATGACATATAAGAATTAGTGAATGCGTGTACATAAAAACATGACATTAAACCTCAACCTGGATGAAAAACATCAGTGTTGGACAAGAATAAAAGAGGTTTCATTGGTTAATCAAGAAAATGTGAATAATTGTTTAGATAAGCATGCATATTAATTTAATTGTATTAATTTAATTTAATGTTGAGCTCTACAATCTATTTATTCACCCATCATTCATGTTTGTAAGACAAGAATAAATTCACAACCATCACCATCTCGTACAGGTAAAATAATCCACTCACTTCGTTGACATTTTTAAACATTCTCTAGATTTAAGATTTGTTTAAACTATGAAAAGGCATAGTTTGAATAAATTATTAACTGTTCATGTCCAGAATGCATAGTTTTACTTAATAATTTTTGTAGTTTATGAAGATAAGTCAAACATTTATCATTGTTTCAATGGAGGAACACTTAAAGTGTTTGTGAGTTCTTTCATTGCTGATATTATGTTATGCATGTCACCAATTTCAATGTTTGATGCCAAAAAGTTGAATTAAACTTAAGAGGAGTCCCAAGTAGTTGCATTCCTAAATTAAGGTGTCTCTCAAGATGAAATTTAATAGTAAATCATTTGGACTTTCATGAAAGAGCCCCAAATAAAATAGACTATGTACAAGTCTTATATGCTTTTGTGATTTTTCTAGAATGAATATGATTCATGCCAACTAAGCTAAATGTCATCCAACAAAATTTTATTAATGTAAAAGGAAGGCTTGATTTAAAGACAATTTAAAACTATGAAATTGAACCCTACGAGCTCATAATCATTTATCTCATTTATGTGGGTGTTGGTTGTCCTACCTAATAATATGTTATGTTTGTTATCTCATTTTGTAAGGATTAGTCATCTTATCCCATAATGTGTTACTTATGTGGTCTATTTTAATGATCAAAGTTGGGTACAAGTCTTAGATGAATTTGATGTGTCTTAAAGTTGCCATAACTGTGGAGAGCCATGTTATACAAAGAAAGTTAGAATCAACATTTTAACTTAATATGAATTAGTAATCAAGATTTCTAGATAAAACTGTGTGCAATTTTTTCATCATCAACGTTTCGGATCAAACTCCATGATCCATCATCAGGATGATTAGCAGATAGAGAGAGAAATGAAAATTAGATAGCAGACTTGGATAGAAATAGGGGAGAGGGTGGTATGGGAGGGTTGAGAGGCACAAAATCCAAAAAGATGAAAAATTCAAAGGGAGGAGAAAAAGAAAAAGAAAAAGAGCAAATTGAAAAGAAGAATGAGAAGACCTAGAAAACCTCAAAATAATTAAACAAGAGGACCAAAAGGACCCTTGAATTAAAGAAAGGAACAAAGAACTTTAGGAAGAAATAAAAATGAGAGGAAAATTAAAGCCAAAAAGAACACAAGGATAAGAGAAGATATAAATGAGAACAAAAAGACAAGAAAGTAGAAAAATGAGACGAATGAAAAAATAAATTTTGAAAAAGAACATAGAAAAAAATATCAATAAATGAAAAACAATTTTTTATGAGAAACCTAACAAGAAACAAAAATAAAAATGAATTAGAAAAGACAAATTAAGATTTAAAACACAAAGGAAAACAAATAAAACCCCAAGACATGAAGACACCACTAAAAAGTAAAACACAAAATACAACATAAATTGTAACAAATTAAGGCAAGACAGTAATGAAAAGAAACACAAATTATAAATTGAAAGGAAGGCAATCAAAGAATGAACAAAATAAAGAAAGAACACAATAAAACAAACCAAGAGAAGAATCAAAGAAATAAATCGAGTAAAGAATAAAAATTGAAAAAAGAGAAGATAATTAAAAAAATTAAAATAATAAAATAAACCAAGGAAAAAGGAGAAAAAACTAAAAAGGTAGAGCCTAAAATAATAGAAATCGAAAGTAACAAAAATAGAAAGGAAACAAAAAAGAATTTAAAAAGAGAAGATAACTAATAGAATTAAAAAACAAATAAAGCAAATGAATAAGAGAGAAGAAAAGTAAATTCGGAAAAGTCTAAAATAATAGGAGAGAGAAATAAAAAGACATAAGCGAAAGGGAAAGCAAGGAACCAAGCAAGAAAGAAATTGAAAAACAATCAAGTAAGAAAAAATGAAAAAGGAAGGAAAGACAAGCGCAAAAAGTAAAAATAGCCAAAAATTACAGAAGAGGGAGAGAAATTATAATAAAGGACAAAATAGATAAAGAAAAGATGAAAGGATAAAAAAGAAAACCAAGAAAGAAGAAAAAAAGAAAAAAATAAGAGAACAATAAATGAAATTAAGTAAAAAAACAAGAAGAAGATAAGGGAAGGAAATAACAAAGAAAGGACAAGAAAGGGGAGGAAAAGGAGGGAGAAAAGAAGGAAAAGCAAGAGAGGATAAGGAGGAGGGAGAGAAGGCCGGAAACCCACATGAGCAAGGGAAGGGGAGAAAGAAAGGGCGAGCAAAGGGGGGGGGTGCAGGGAACGAAAAGTAAGAGGAAAGAAAGGGGATTAGGGGAGATTAGGAGAGAGGGAATTGAGGCTATTTAGAAGGGGTTTCCACGAGAAACTTAGGGCCCAACCTCCATCTCAGTTAAGGTTAGCGGGGTGGTTGTTGATTTCAATGGCCTCTTTGAGTTTTCTCTTGAAGAAGTTATCTTCATTGAACAAGATTTTGGTGTCTTCTAAGGCAATGTGATGCTTCATCTTAGAGGAGTGTTCAGCTAGAGAAAATTTGGAGATATGTTCATGCCTTATGTCAGCACAATGTTCTTTGATTCGTGTGTTGATAGAACATCATGTTTCTCTAATATAGGGGATGCCACATGAGCATGACACTTTATAGAAACCTGAATTGAGGAAAAGATCTTGGGGGTCTTTGGGGGAAGGAATGTGATTTCTAATGGTGAAGATGGGCTGGAAAGTGCAATTGATACTTTTTGAGGAGGATCTTAGCAATTTTTTGCGAGACACCCTCAACATAGGGGAGGGTGGCTAAAGGAGAGGAAGGGGGGTGAGGGGCTACGGGTTGGTGGGTGAGCCTAGCTTTGGCTTGGTAGATTGCCCTGTTGATCTGTTTCCTTTTATAACCATTTAATGAGAAGAAATGGATAAGGTGGGCCAATTCTTGGTCAAGATGCTCAATATCACAAATTACGAAGGCTCTGTGAGCCAAGGATTTGAGGACCCCCGATTTTTTGCAAGGGTGATGGTGAGAGGTGGAGTGAAGGTAAAGGTCAGTGTGGGTAGATTTCTGAAAGATAGAACGAGATAAAGAACCATCTGCTTTCTTGATGAGAAGGATATCAAGGAAGGAAAGTTGGTTTTCAAATTCAATTTCCTTGGTGAAAGAGATGTGAGGAGAAATATTGTTTAAGTGGGAATGGAATTCTTCTAGTTTATCAAGACCATGTGACCAAAAAATATTAGTTTCATCTACATAACGTTTCCACCACTTGGGTTTGAGGGGAAACGAATGGAGGGCGATATCTTCAAAATGTTTCATGTAGAGGTTGGCCACTATGGGAGAAAGAGGGGAGCCCATGACAACCCCATCCACTTGTTCATAAATCAAACCTTGGAAGGAAAAGAAAGTAGATCTGAGACATAACTCAACTAAGGAAGCAATTTCATAGCTTGCTTTTTGCTTGATAAGCTCAATTGAGTCCTGTAAGGGGACTTTGGTGAAGAGGGAGATAACATCAAAGCTGACGAGAATATCATTTTCATCTAGTTTCTTGTCTTTGATGAAATCAACAAAATGGGATGAGTTTTTTACAAAGGAGCTAGCTTTACCAATGAGAGGAGAGATGAGTTTGGCTAGATGGGTTGCCAAATGGTAGGTAGGAGAATTAATAGTATCAACTATGGGTCGGAGAGGGGTGCCAACTTTATGGATTTTTGGAACCCATAGATGCGAGGGGTTACCTCTTTGGAAGGGTAAAGCCATTTTTTGGTGTTATCATCAAAAGATGACTCAGAAATGGAAGCTTTAACCTTTTTTAATAATTTGGAGATAGGATTAGAATCCAGGATTTTGTAGCTACTAGGATCCGATAAGAGGAGGTGCATCTTGGACAAGTAATCTTGCTTGTTCATGATCTTTGTTGCATTGCCTTTGTCAGCTCGAGAAATAACCAAGTCAGAATTTCTCATAAGGCTTTTGAAGGTGAGCAGTTCGAATCTAGGAATGTTGCGCTTGGGGGGTTTTGCATGCCTAAGGGCAACAGCGCAATCTTGACGAATTTCTTCGGAGACCCCATTAGGAAGAGATTGGACAGCCTTTTCGATTTCGATGAGAAAGTCAGTGAAGGGAATTCGGTGAGGGGATATAGCATAGCCCAAGCCTCTTTTTAGAAAGTTAAAGGTAAGAGGACAAATACGAGTGTTAGAAAGGTTAATAACCAACTTGTTTTCCCAATCATGAATGATTTGGAGGTTTTGGTTATTTTTCTTAGATTCACTCGCTAGGATAGGATGTATGCTAGGATGCACAGGGACAGGGGGGATATGGGGAAGGTTGGAAGAAATGATGGAGGGATAGGATTGGAGGGGGCAAGTGACAGAGGAGGATGGTTGGTGAGAAGTGATAGAAAAAGAGGACATGATAGAGACGTCAGAAACGATGGGATCCATCGTATGATCTGGATCAGAGGGAAAAGGATGAAGGGTGGCTCGAGGACTGACAAGAGAAAGGTTTGATCAGCCGCCCCCAGTCACCAAGGACTGTGGAGAAAGACGATGGATATGAGGGGACTAAATAGATTTAATGCTAATGTTAGAAAAGTTAGAAAGAGACGTAAGACAAAAGGGAAGATTCAAGATTGGATGAGGATGCGTACCTAGAGCTGCAATTTGAAGACCGTTGGAGACATGAAGCTGGTCATTGATGCAGGAATGGTTGAGGGAAGAATCCTAGCTTGAATTTTGAAGAGATGAATTTGAAACGGTGCCACGAGGATTGCAAAGTCCATGATGATGGTTGGCGCTACTAAAGTGGCTCGATGAGAGAGTTGGGTTGACATTCACAATGGTTGGGTCATCGTTCAAAATAATCGAAGCTGCCCCCATCACGGGATGGACTGGTGCGGCAAGATTATGTGTCTCCCTGCGAGTTCGAGAGATCAAAGACCAGAATTTATTTTTTTGCTTTTGTTCGCATTTGTATTTGATGCCTATGGCTCTGGCTTGAGAAGTTGTATCAAGCCAATTCCACAGGTCCGGTCGAAGAGAGAAGGCCGGTTTGGGCCTTAAGTTTCTTGTGGAAACCCCTTCTAAATAGCCTCAATTCCCTCTCTCCTAATCTCCCCTAATCCCCTTTCTTTCCTCTTGCTTTTCGTCCCCCCCCCCCTTTGCTCGCCCTTTCTTTCTCCCCTTCCCTTGCTCATGTGGGTTTTCAGCCTTCTCTCCCTCCTCCTTATCCTCTCTTGCTTTTCCTTCTTTTCTCCCTCCTTTTCCTCCCCTTTCTTGTCCTTTCTTTGTTATTTCCTTCCCTTATCTTCTTCTTGTTTTTTTACTTAATTTCATTTATTGTTCTCTTATTTTTTTCTTTTTTTCTTCTTTCTTGGTTTTCTTTTTATTCCTTTCATCTTTTCTTTATCTATTTTGTCCTTTATTATAATTTCTCTCCCTCTTCTGTAATTCTTGGCTATTTTTACTTTTTGCTTGTCTTTCCTTCCTTTTTCATTTTTTCTTACCTGTTTTTTCTTACTTGATTGTTTTTCAATTTCTTTCTTGCTTGGTTCCTTGCTTTCCCTTTCTCTTATGTCTTTTTATTTCTCTCTCCTATTATTTTAGACTTTTCCAAATTTAGTTTTCTTCTCTATTATTCATTTGCTTTATTTGTTTTTTAATTCTATTAATTATCTTCTCTTCTTAAATTCTTTTTTGTTTCCTTTCTATTTTTGTTACTTTCGATTTCTATTATTTTAGGCTCTACCTTTTTAGTTTTTTCTCTTTTTTCCTTGCTTTATTTTATTATTTTAATTTTTTTAATTATCTTCTCTTTTTTCAATTTTTATTCTTTACTCGATTTATTTCTTTGATTCTTCTCTTGGTTTGTTTTATTGTGTTCTTTCTTTATTTTGTTCATTCTTTGATTGCCTTCCTTTCCATTTATAATTTGTGTCTCTTTTCATTACTGTCTTGCCTTGATTTGTTACAATTTATGTTGTATTTTGTGTTTTACTTTTTAGTGGTGTCTTCATGTCTTGGGGTTTTATTTGTTTTCCTTTGTGTTTTAAATCTTTATTTTTTTATTTTTTTTCTTGTTAGGTTTCTCATAAAAAATTGTTTTTCATTTATTGATATTTTTTTCTATGTTCTTTTTCAAAATTTATTTTTTCATTCGTCTCATTTTTCTACTTTCTTGTCTTTTTGTTCTCATTTATATCTTCTCTTATCCTTGTGTTCTTTTTGGCTTTAATTTTCCTCTCATTTTTATTTCTTCCTAAAGTTCTTTGTTCCTTTCTTTAATTCAAGGATCCTTTTGGTCCTCTTGTTTAATTATTTTGAGGTTTTCTAGGTCTTCTTATTCTTCTTTTCAATTTGCTCTTTTTCTTTTTCTTTTTCTCCTCCCTTTGACTTTTTCATCTTTTTGGATTTTGTGCCTCTCAACCCTCCCATACCACCCTCTCCCCTATTTCTATCCAATTCTGCTATCTAATTTTCATTTCTCTCTTTATGTGCTAATCATCCTGGTGATGGATCATGGAGTTTGATCCGAAACATTGATGATGAAAAAATTGCACACAATTTTATCCAGAAATCTTGATTACTAATGATCATGGACTGTGGAAACAAAATGTTATTAATATGAATTGTAAAATTTTAACTTGTGGCTCCAGTATTTTTAAGACCTGATACTTTCACCAGTTAACCTTATCCCATTAGAATAATTCTTATAGATATTTATTTGTACATAAATAGAGGATTTCATAGATTTCTAGATTGTAGATTGTTTGCTATATGTTATGTATAACCTATTGTGTCTTTTTCCTTTTATATTGTAAAATGGGAATTAATGGTTCATATTTATGATAAATGTCAGGGAGATTGTGGGTCCCTATTAACCAATGTAGAGCATGAGTTTGAAACACTTTTAGATTTAAAGGTCATTTCTTCTAGGTTATATCCTAGCAAACATGTCTCTAGGGCTAATTACACCTCCCTTACAAGAACAGGAGGGGCTCTTTTACTTTGATTATATATATATTAAATTGTATCCAAAACTTTCATTGGGGCTTTGCAATGCATCTAGACTTAGGTCACTCTTGAATGTTCTTCATTGTTATTGATACATACTCATTGTTAAAATGATGGGATGCCTTTTAAACCTAGAGATTTTGAAATTGAATCATACTCTTTGGAGTGCTTCTTATCACCCTCATACCACAACCCATTTGAACTCATCAAAAGGCTCCTCTTGTCTAGCAATTATAAGGAATTTTGTTGGTGTTGAGCAAAATAAAAGACATTATTTTGGTAGTGTTACTTATCAAGAAATGAAACTGCATGAAAGAAAATTCATGACCATTTATCAATTAAATATTTGATTAACGTGTACCAGGAACTTTAAACCTAGAATTGACAATCCTCTAAGTACAAGATCATAATAATGCATGTTTTGAAAGTCAAAAAATAGTATAATTTTTGCTCTTTCACTATAATAGATTTTAAATTGCTATTTTAGTTCATCCCCAAAGAATATTTCCAAAAACGAAATCATTCACTTAAACATTTTGACACTAGTACTGAGACCTAGGGAGGATAAGAAATTTGACCTTGTTGTACCAATATTAAATATAGTTTTTCAAATGGTAAATATTTGATAGATACTCATATAACATTCATTGCTCAAAAACTTCTATCTAGTGATTGATCAAGTGATACAACTTGCCTCACAGTCCATCACTCAACTCTCAACATATGTTAGAGATAGGGTTACTTAAACATGTTTCAATATCCCTAGGACTATCTCAAACTATGTAGATTTTAGGTAGGTTATAATTTTTCAAATAGTTGAAACATTTGACTAAATCAAGTTAGTAACTTCACTAATAGGTGTCTTATGAATATAGTTATCAATCTAATTAAAATAAGTAAAAAAAATGCACCGACCCAAGGGTATGTGCAGGATCATGATGGGCCAAAAAGTGGCGATATGTAAGTGATATGATGGCCCATGTGGCTGATGACTTTTTTTTTTACCCAAAATTGATGAAACGAAAATAGTTTTTAAAGGAGATTCTTAGCTTTCCACCAATATAAATTATTCTTTAGTTTGAATTTAATAAATAATTATTATTCCTTTTTCTATTTGAATTACGGCTAAATTCTTGATTGATAGGTTGATTGAAAAACATCTATAGCTTTCAAAGGGTATCACATTTTTTGAGTTTGAAACATGCGTCACATTCTATGCTTCACATACTATAGGATTAAAAAAAAAAATGAATTTCATGAAGTTTTGACCAAGTTAAGGTGGTCAGGCATACAGGTTTTTTAATTTTTTAAAAATTGTAATAAAAAAATCATAATTAATTATTTACTTGGAAAAAAATTACAAAAAAATAAGCATCACATCGGGACATGAGTCTTCTAATTATATCTAAAATATTATAAAAAAATATTATCATTTTATTATGGTTACGGTGGTCAGACAGACACCTACTTCTTATTTTTTCCCTAAAATTCAAGTACTACTGCATTGAAATTTCAAAATTTCACCAAATAGAATTTTTTTAAATAAAAATCAACCTAGTAGTTTAGAAATTGTATTCAATTTTCAACAGATTCTATTCTTACATATTTTTGAAATAATATAGTTAACTTATTCAAATTTTTACGTCAAGTTGCCTAACTCTGATTTTTCTGAATTTTATTGCCACTTAAGGGCCTATTTTTTCCATGATGATCCTGCACATGCCCCCAAAAACTATTAAACCAAGAGTAATCATACCTTGTTCCGTGGAACCTCCCTCTTCAAGGTTCCAAACTCATCCTCAAAGAGGAATTCATTATATTCTCCTTTGAAATGAGGATTTTCTAATGTATCACAAGCAATTTGTACACCTGCTTTCACATAATTGCACAACCCTGCCAACACTACCTACAAGACAAAGTTAATACACCTCTTTTAGAGGTTAAGATGAATTTTAGTACCATGAAATTTTATTATGTGTTTGGTTTGTGATATCATTTTGGCATTTGGAAAATAGAAATATGTTTGTCATCTCCTCTTGAGCTAGAAATATGAGATCTCACATTCTTTAGGTGTCAGTCAAACATATTGTAAATCAAGTAACTAAGCGATATAGCAATTGTAATAATAAAATAGATATCTCAAATAAGAGATCATTGCATAAAGCTCAACTCTTTCATATGGAATACAAGACAACTCTCACATAATTGAATTCAATTCCATCCTCTGAATCTACAAATCACGATAATATTCAGAACTTTAATGAAAAATCCTTACTTTGAATCAATAAATAAAGAGGTCTCAAGTCCCATTTAGCTTTGAGAGTTAAGTCATTTTTTTTCCACAATTGATTTCTTCTTTGTGTAATTGTACAAGACCCTATGACTAGAATGATCAAGGACTGTCATGGTACCAAGGGAGTCGTTAAGATTGAATTTAGATAGTTGAAGAACTATCAATAAGAGATCGGGAGGGATTCAAGAGGTTGATCAAACTAAATATGTATCCCATTTTTAGATTGATTAATCATATTCAAGTAAGTGCATGATCAAATAATTTTGAATGTCATGTTATAAGGTATTGAAGGGCATTTAGGAGTGAAGCCATGTGGAACTATCCTAAGAATATCTTAAGAAAACGTCCTTAGAGTTTTTCATTTTAGTGGAGCAACATGTGCACACACAATATGGGCTCAAATCCCATAATGTAATATATATTGAATAAATTAAATATAGCCTTAATCACTAATGGAGCACTTCAATATGTAGATTTATAGCATAGAAGATTGAAAACTTCTTCTAAAATCTATAGTGGATCCTCAATTACTTAGGAAGCTCTTCAATATAAGAGGAGTTGATAAGGATTTTGCTAATATTTGTTTTCACTTTAATTATGTTTTCAATATCCGTTAGAAGATATCCTATCTTACTATCAAAATTAGTCCTCCATAGTGATATGATTCACATGTAAAACCTGACTCCCTTAAAAGACATCCTAATCTAATTTTGAAATTCATGGTTTGTTGTTTACTAAGGTAGGATTAAAGAAATCAAATTTAAATTATTTCTTTCAAGGTTGTCACATTGTTTATTTCATTTGGTTATTCTATCATAATTAATCCTCTAGAAGAATTCCATCTTAAGTCGCATTCTATGTTTATTATATCTTATCTTGTATTTAGGGGTTCGTTCTTTGATGCTTATATTTTGAGGCAACACTAGCAATAAAGTTTCATATAATTCACAAAGATGGGGTTTGAATTTTGATGTATGGTTGTGAGGTCAAGTCCTCATCCAATCTTAAATGATGATATATGCACATGTTTATCAATTTTCAAGATGAATTCAACTACTTTGGCCCAATTTTTTGTAGGCATTGTTGCAACTTATCTCGAAGCTTCGTCGGTTCAAATTACTAATTTTAACATAAGATAGTAGTATAATTAATATAATAATAAATTTCTTTTTTTGAGAGAAAAGGGGTGAAAATTTTATTCAGAAGAAAGAAAATGATTACAACAAGGGAGTTAAAATCCCAAATCCTTCAAACCAATATCATAATCAGAACCTAAAGAGAATAAATCATCATAATCTAAAAAAAAACCACACCAACCATTCATCTAGCATCAAAGAGAAAAAAAATAAAACAACCACACAACTAATCGTTTTTATCCTCATGAATAATTTAAACCAACCATTAAATTTTTTCTGATATAGCTAACTCCAATCCCAAACATTCCACTCCTCCAACTCATTAGATGCCCATTTGGCCAAACAATCAACCACTTTTTTCAATTCCCTAGGAATATGCACAAAGGAGATAGAGTCAAAATTTGAGGCCAAACGAAGGATTTGTTTGGCTCACACCCAATATCCATGAAGAGTTCTAGAAATCTTGGTTCTTTAGAAAGGAAACCAAAATCATAGAATCCATCTCATAGACTATATTCTTCCAACCCAACTCAGAAGCTTTCTCCAAAGCCTTAAGAATAGCCCAAGCCTCCATTTGATTATTAGAGTGCACCCCCATATAAATGGAGTAAATAAACTATGCATAACCCCTACTATCACACCCCACTCCACCAACACTAGCAACCCTTAGATTACCCTAAGTAGAATAATTCATGTTAATTTTATAGAATTCCTCAGGGGGCGGTCTTCACTTTCCTAGACAACCTCTACCTAAAACCCAAATGAACTTGGGATCTAATGGATGTAGAAAGATCCAAGAGGGTAGTAGTGATAGAATTAGTCAAGGAAAAATGCCCCACTAGATCAAACTTAGCCTCGATAGTC
The DNA here is from genome assembly GCA_007115665.2 of Sequoiadendron giganteum. Lineage (NCBI taxonomy): Eukaryota > Viridiplantae > Streptophyta > Pinopsida > Cupressales > Cupressaceae > Sequoiadendron > Sequoiadendron giganteum. The sequence continues at coordinate 305,546,275 of CM021106.1, read as the reverse complement.
TCTTTAAGCATACTCTTTACCTTGTACCAAATCTGGAGGGAACTATCATTGCTCCTAAAAAATCCATCTATTTCTCTCCATCCGAATCTGCCAGATAATAAGAGAGGGGCCTAACTCCCAGGTTGCCACTAAGAAGGAAGCAAAATTCGAAGGAAGGCCCAAATTCTCTCAAAGATCGTGTAGAGATGAAGCTTGTAAAAATGGTCTCCTCCAAGCTTCCACTATATCCTCCAAATTTCCATCGAAAAAATAACAATGGAAGAAAAGATGATTGGAACATTCTTCACTACATGGACATAGAGGAAACACAATGAAGGGCCACTAAATCCTCTTTTCCTAATATTCTCCCAAGTGATTCATTTACTCAAACCTAACAGCCACATGAACAAATTGCACTTGGGCCACCCATTTTTATTCCAAATTTATTTCCACCAAGGATTCTCTCTCCAATCCCCATGCTGACCTTGCAAAGTAGCATAACCCTAAGCCACTGAGTACTTCCCTTTGAGAGACAGAGAGAGGCAGGAGAGAGGGAGAGAGGGAGAGTGGGAGAGGAGAGAGAGAGAGAGAGAGGGAGAGGAGAGAGAGGAGAGGGAGGGAGAGATAGGGTGAGGGAGAGAGGATGAGGGATGACAGGAGAGAAGTGATTGAGTGAGAGAATTGGGAGATAGAGGTGGAGAGAGAGAGGAAAAAATGTATTTATATTTAAATATTTTATATATATTAGTAATATATATATATATATATATATATATATATTTAAATATTTATAGATTAACTAAAATATTTAAATAATATTTAAATATTATATATAATTCGGTAAGAGATTATCATAAATTGTATATTATATATTACATTATAAACTATATTCTATATTATATATATTAAATTATAAACTTTATTGCATTTTTGAAATCATATATTAAAAATTGTATAATTTTTTTAAAACTCATACTTAAAACATATAAGATATCCGATTTGATGACACAAAATTTAATGCCTAGGGATTAGGCTCAGGCTTGCTTTGGAATTTGGTTCGGACCTGCCAATCCTAAGAAGTCAACACGAAAAACGTATTTAACAACTTACCTTGCTTTTCCAGACTTCGCCCATGTGGCTGACGACTTTTATTTTAGCTAAAATTGATGAAACGAAAAGGGTTTGTAAAGGATCTTCTCAGCTTTCTACCAATATAAATTATACTTTATTTTGAATCTAATAAATAATTATTATTCATTTTCTATTAGAATTACGACTAAAGTCCTGATTGATAGCCTGATAGAAAAAACATCTATAGCTTTCAAACGGTATCACATTTTTTGAATCCAAAAAATGCGTCACATTCTATGCTTGGCATACTATAGGATTAAAAAAAAAAAAAAATCATGACGTTTTGACCAAGTTAAGGTGGTCAGACATACGAGTTTTTATATTTTTTTAAAGTTGTAATAAAAAATTCATAATTAATTATTTACTTGAAAAAAAATTACAAAAAAATGTGCATCACATTCGGACATGAGTCTTCTACTTATATCTAAAATATTGTAAAAAAATATTATCATTTTATTATGGTTAGGGTGGTCAGACAGACACCTACTTCTTGTTTTTTCCCTGAAATTTAAGTACTACTACATTGAAATTTCAATTTTTCACCAAATAGATTTTTTTTTTACAAAAATTAACCTAGTAGTTTAGAAACTACATTCAATTTTCCACATATTCTATTTTTACATATTTTTGAAATAATATAGATAACCTATTCAAATTTTTATGTCAAGTTGCCTAACTCTGATTTTTCTGAATTTGCATTGCCACTTAAGGGCCTGTTTTTTCCAGGATGATCCTACACATACCCTAGCCCCTCCAATAAACCGCACCGTCACCTCAAATTTAACCACTCCAATAGCCACATTCCCCTTCCTCCAAGAATTGGTAAATTTTTCATTTAGGCTTTCATTGTATCCCTTCATGACCTCAAAGAAGGGAACCATACCCGCTCTATTAAAAAGTCTCCATAAGTCCGCATTTTGTTTGAGCACCTGAAAATTCAGAGTTTTTGTGTGCTTCCGCAACCCACCCATTTTAGTGCTCTGCAATTTTTTTGGATTCTACAGGCTCTTCTTCATAACCCCACTCCACTTCGGCTTCCTTCCAAACTTGCAAAAAATACTATTACAAACAATTTGGAAATAATCACTTAAGGAAGTAAAATTTGAGAACTTTCTTCTAGAGATAGTCGATAATAAATGACTCTTTATTGTTCATTCCAAGAAAATATTCACAATGGTGGATTAAATTGACATAGGGTGCTTCATCACACTTGGATTTGACACCATTATTCAACTTGATTAAAGCCATGTGATCCATAACCATCTCAAGAAAGAAATAATTATTACTTTTTTCTCTTGAGGAGATCTTCTTGCTCAAAGTCATACCACTTTCATCGTCATTATTCTGCATGCTCATAATATCACAAGATTTCATATACTTCCTCTGCCACTCCCACCCATCATCTTTTTAAGTTGTATACATATTTGATTTTTTATTTTAGAACCTTTTTCTTCAATGACAACGGTAATTGATTACTATCCTAGCAGGTCCACCCATTACACTTCAGCGCTTCGTTGGCAACACAGAGAATGAAAATATTCCCTTCTCTAAACATATGTTGCACTTAGCTATGATTAAATAAACTCATAAGGTACTTACATTTATCAATGATGTCTTTTAATTCTCAAGGGATCGCAACACCTCCATTCAGAATGTCCATAATTAATTTTGGATCTCCTTCCAGAATAACCTTTTTAAAACCATAATCTCTTAGATTCTTTACGCCCCCCACATAGGCATAGCCTTTTCTTTATTATTATAGAAAACTCCCAAATTAACACCATAACTCACAATGTAGTCACCTAAGTGGTTTATTAGCAGACCTCCCACCCCAGCCATACCCGGATTACCTTTAGAATACATGTCAAAATTACACTTAATCCACTCTCTTTTAGGAGGAACCCATTTAGTAGCCTTCCTAGCTAGAATCTTAGTCCAATTAAGATTAGTTAGATACTTCCTTAGACCTCAAGCTTGCTTAATTATCATCTCTTTATAGTTCGTCCAGACTTTTGAGAAGTTGTATCCTCCCATATCCATATTTTCTTGAACCTACACTTTTATGATTATACAAACCTCATAGCTACTTCTCTCAGCTTCCCTGAAGATCCTATTGTTTCTTTCCTTCCATATTACCTAGGTTAAGAAGGGGGAATTTGGTTCCAAATATCCACAATTACCTTATGGGAGAAAGGGAAATTGGACCAAATTTCAACAAAAGACTTCATAGTAGGGGGAAACACCTAGTCAATGAATAACAAAGGAAGGAAGAATGACCACACTTCTCTAGAAAACTGGCAATGAAAGAAAAGATGCATAATAGTCTCTTCATCTTGCTTGCAAAGGATACATAAGTTAACAAGATGAAACCCTCTCTGAATCAGGTTGTCAATAGTTATAATTATTCCATGTAAAGAAACCCACCAGAAATAGTTGATTTTTTATGCCAGGTTTTTAATCCACACTTTATCCCAATGATTGTCTCTATTTTTAATAAGGGGTTTAACCAATTAATTATAAGCATGTTTAACAGAGAAATGGATTGATGATCTCCCCTTCCACACCCATTCATCTTCCCCTTCAATAGATAACTAGTTCACCTCCCCTATGAGATTATATAATCTTAATAGAATCAGATCCCAATTGATCTGTCTCTGACATCTCAAGTTCACACTACTTAATAGCAAGTTGAAATCCTTCCATTTAGGTTCTTCCACCTTCCAATTGACATAGTCCAACACCTTTTTTCCACATATCCTAGTCAAGCTTTTTTTAAGGGGATTAAAGCCATCAGTAGAGGAGAGTGGAGAAGCCTCAATCTAGGGGTCTTTCTAGAAATCAATATTTTTACCATTACCAATCCTCTTTCTAACCCCAAATCTCAGCACATTTTTAATTTTAATAAGATGGTTCCATAGAATAGACCCACTAGGCAGGTCAGTCACAGAGAAGAAGAAGCCAAGATTTTTGTTCTTCAAATACTTAACTTGGAAAATCTTCACCCAATCCTTAGACCCTTCCAAAAGGTTTCATCCCACCTTAGCAGTTAGGGCTTTGTTAAGAAATCTAATTCTCCTTATCCCCAGCCCTCCAACACTTTTTGGAGTGCAGACTTTCTCCCAACTAAATAGAGATGGTATGTTTTTCTCTTTAGTTTCAAACCACATGAATATTCTTTGAATCTATTCTATTTTTTCCCCTATGAAGTCTAGTAGTTTGAAGAGAGACAAGTAGTAAATTGGGATATTTTGTAAGTAGGATTTTAACAACTGAATCTTCTCGGCTAAGCTAAGAAGTTTCCCCTTCCAACCAGCCAACTTCTTTTGAATTCTCTCAATCAAATGGTTCCAATAATTGTTTTGCAAATTTCTAGAAATCAGAGGTAACCCAAGGTAAGCTTTTGGTAAGACGGCTTCCTGACATCCCAAGATCTTCACCACTCTTTCCTTCACAACTTGCTTAGCATTAAAGAAGTATATCTTGCTTTTTTCATAGTTAATATACTTGCCAGAGACAAAAGCATAGCCATTTAGAACCGATTTCCAAAGTTTGGCTTCCCTCACCGAGGCTTCACCAAATAGGAATGTGTCATCAACAAACTATTGGTGAGAGTCAGGTGAAAGAGACAAAACAACTTTTACTCCTTTAAGGGCTTTAGAGTCTATTAACTTTTGGATATTCCTTCCTAAGACCTCAATAACTATTATGAAAAGACAAGGGGAGAGGGGATCGCCTTGCCTTAGGCCATAGCCACAAGAGAAATAAACTTGGGGGACACCATTAACTAGAACATAGCACATAGGGGAGGTAACACAAGCAGAGAGAAACTTTATGAATCTTCTCTCAATCCCAAATTTCCTAAGGATAGCAAAGAGAAACGTCCAAGAGACTCTATCATATTCCTTAGAGATATCAATTTTGAAGGCCATCCCAGGGTTTTTACTGAGGTCCATAGAGTGGAGGATTTCATGGGTAGAGATAACAATATTAAGAATGTTTCTACCCTGGACAAAACCTTTATGGTTTGGGGCAATCATTTTGTGTAAAATAACTTTAAGTCTGAACACGAGGATCTTAGAAAAAAAATTATAGACTGTATTGCAGAGGCTAATGGGTATGTAATCCTTTATAGAAGAGGCATCATCATTCTTGGGAATACGAGCAATAAAGGTATCATTTAGTTGGTTTAGGAGCCTGCTCGACCTGAAGAAATCTCTAGTAGTATTAAATAAGTTAGATTTGACAGTATCCCAATAAGTCTAAAAAAAGCAGGAGAGAACCCATCATGGCCAGGAGCTTTATAAGCCCCAAAAGAAAACACAACCTATTTTACTTCTTACATAGAAACAACATTAGTCATATTCTTTAAGTTTTGTTTAGAAATAACTTTAGTGATCACCTCAAGGAAATCATCATGTACCTAATTAGCATTACCTTGGGAATTGTGGAAAGAGGTGAAGAAGTTAACAGCTTCCCCAACAATTTATTTTTCAGTTGAGACTATGGTACCATCATCTTTCTTGAGCGATCTAATCTTGTTCCTACTTATGTGTTTCAAGGTATATTGGTGGAAGAATTTAGTATTTCAATCTCAATCAGTAAGCCATTGGACCCGAGACTTTTGTTTCCAAAATATTTCCTCCTTTTTATTGACCTTAAACCATTGGGATCTAAGGTCACATTCCTTTATGCATATCTCCTCATCCACAAGGCTAGCTTCCATTTTGTCCTGAACCTCCTTTAAGTTGTTTCCCATCGATTCCTTAATCTCAAAGATGTTACCAAAGGTAACTATGTTCCACCCTTTCACTCTCTACTTGATTCTACTCAATTTATCCACCAAGAACAACATAGGGGTGCCACCTATGGGTTCATCCCACCAATTTTTTAATAAAAAAAATAAAATTGGGTGCAAGCTCTACATTATTTCAAATCTAAAAGGGAGAGGGCCCTGGTTGTGGTCAACATTTCTTTTAAGTACAAGAGCATTATGATTAGAACTTGACCTTGGGAGAGCAGATAGAGAAACATATTGAGAGATGTTCTAATTAGAAGAGATCATAAACCTATCTAGCTTAACCTGAATTAGTTGATTACCAGTCCCTCTATTTGACCATGTAAATTTGGAGCCATGAAGAGGAATATCAATAATCCCAATAGAGTTTAGGAAACTAGTCAGCTCCATCATACTATCAGTATAATCATCCATCCCCCCCCAAATTTTCTCAAGGAAGAAGGGGGGAGTTGAAATCACCTCCCAACATCCGATGATCATCCTTTCTATTTTTAATAGCATCATTCAGATACTCCTAAAGATGCATCTTGCCCCTACTCGAATTGGGAGCATAGATATTAATTAAGTTCCATTTCTCCTGAGAAGACAGATATTCCAGAGAGACAATCAGACTATTCCTACCAGCAGAGCTCAGAGTTCCTTTTAATTTTGAGGGATTCCAAAGAGTAAAAATACCCCTCAAGGCTCCTTCAACCTCACTGACATAGTAATTTGCACCAGGCCAGATTCTCAAAATCACCTTATCAAAGGTCTCCTTCTTCATTTTGGTTTCTTGAAGGAGCAATACATCCACTTTATTGTCCAAAATATAGGTTTTAACCAATAATTGTTTATAAGGGTTGTTTAGGCCCCTAATATTCCAGGATAGAAACTTCATTGATAAACAACCCAGGAATAGCAACCCTAAAAGGCCTAAAAAAGCAGCCAGGGCTACTTCTTTCTGGACTTCGATCCCGTGATCGAGTCAAAGGTTCTTTGTTTTCATGTAGCCACATCCCTCATTGTATCTTTTTTCTTGGATTCCTTTTGGGATGGTCTGCCTACCTTGTTTCCCCCTCCTACATGAGGCTTCTTTTTCTTTTTTGACTTATTTGGAGATTATAACTAGTCATCCTCATCAACACTATCACTAGGGTGAGGAAGAACCCCAACAAGGCCAATGAATCATCTGATTTACCTACCTCCTTCTAAGATAAAAATAACATATCCTCTAGGGACAAATTAGGGTCTAGAGACACTAATTCACCTTCTTCCAGCTCAATTCCTACTTTAGTAGCAGGAACCTCCTTCATGGGGGACTGCAAATTGGCCTCCATTTGGGGGGCTCCCTTAACTTCATCCATATTATCAATATTCTTTTCCTCCCCTATTACAAGATTCTCATATTTCTAGAAGCCTGAGGTAGGGATACTTTCGACAGGGGCAACATTCATGAGGTTCAGGCTAGCCAAGTCACTTGAAATGACAAGAGGTTCAGCAGGGACAACAACCAAGCCACAATCAGGGGCAACCTTCACAGGGGGCAACTTCCATAGGGGCAAAAGATACTTCAGGAGGGTGACCAGTGGAGACTACTACGAAGGGCTTAGGCACCTACTCAGAAAGAGAATGCAAGGTATCAATGGGTCCCACAACTGGCCTTTTCTCACATGAATCAATGAGGTGACCAAATTTATTACAAAGCTGGTAGAATTGATGAGAATTTTCATATTCAAGGGGTTGAGTACAATTACCAAATTTATACTTAAGGAGAACAAAATTTGGTAGAACCGAGTTAACAACCACGTTAATAGAAATATGAGCATAGACAAGTCTAGACTTCTCTTGCGTGATCTTGTTTATCGCTAAGAGGTTGCCAAAATAATTTTCAATCCCTTTTAGGATACCCATCTCCTAGAACTCAAGGGGTAACCCAAGGAGGAAAATCCAAGTAGGAGTCATGCCCCCCAGGTCAGTAGTAGGATAAAACCCCAATTTCCAATTGCACAAGGAAAGGAAGTTCTAAAAACCAACATCAAAGGCTGATGGACTACCCATTAACACCTTTACCATATCTTCATAAAATAAAAATGAGAAAAGGAAGATACCTCTCAGCATACCATTAATAGAGATGCCACCTTTAAGATTCCAAGTCGAGGCAACCCAGAGATGTACTTGTTTGATGTTCAGACGATAGGCCAAAAATTTTCCAACTAGCACGAGTTTAAGGTTGTCCATATCATTCAACATTAGAGATTTAGGGACGTGGACTTCCTAGCTAGTCACAAAGAAGGAAGTAGACTCCAAGAACATTTTACCCAAAGCTAGTGAACCAATACCCACCAGCTTTTCCACATAGGATGTTGGTTCTTCTTTTGAGAAGAAAGAGTCTAACCCAGGAGAAGGAGAAAGGACAGAGGTATGAGGAGGAGAAATCACATGGGGAATAGCAACACTGGCCTTTGCCACAACAAACACAATGCCAAACAAAGAGATAGCAACCTTGGAATGGAGAGCCTTCCTAGGCCCCCCTCTCGATCGGCCCATGAGGCAATCAAATCAGAATAGGGATGGAAAGATTCAAAAAACAACCAGAGCAGGAAGTTGTAGAGCGAGAGCCGAGCTTTCATGTTTGTCTTTTGATTTTATTCTTGAGTGAGTTTAATTTTTTGTGATTTTAAGAAATTTTAAGAGGTTTAAGTTTTATTTTAAGGTTTGGAAGGTCACTTAGGTATGGGGTATATAGGTTAGGAGTGTATTTTTATCATTTAATCCTTTGAAAAAGGTTTTATGCCCCACTTTTAAAAGGCAAAAATAAGGAAATAGTTACTTAGTTGAGTTAGTTTTGGGAGAAAGTTACATCTTCCTCTTCTGTATAAGTCTTCTTCCATAGTGTAGAAGGGTGGCTTCAATTTTCCTTTTAGTGATCTTGTTATTTTGTTTGAGTTATTTCAAGGAGAGAGAGGAGTGTGAAGAAGGAGGAGGGAGGAAGGAGAATTCTTGAGGGAAGGATATCTTCAACCCAAGTTTCATCCATTAGTGGGATTGTGCTATTTCAAGGTAGGATATTTTCCTTTCTTGTTAAATAAATATGAGTGTTTGTGATGTATTTTCTCTTTGAGATTTTTGGGGTTTTGTTTTGGGGTAAATGTGCTTTAATGTTTTATGTGTTCTTTTTATTTGTATAGTTTAGTAGGGGAGTTGACCCCCTCTTGAGAGAGGTTGTTTTGGTCCTCCATGTGCAAGGGGTTGAGTGGGTGTGGCTCCCTCTAAGGAAATTTTCTATTAGGTTATGAGTATCGATGATTATGTGTAGGGATATGAGTATCCCATATGTGATTTTTGTGTTGGAGGGAAAAGGGGTGGACATGATTGTGTTGGTGGTGCATTGTGATATGTGGAGACATGATATGGAGATTTGTATTTGTATGTGGTTGTGTTGGTGGTGCATTGTGATATGTGGAGATATGATATGGATATTTTCATTTGGATGTGGTGATTATTTTATTCTCCCTTATTAGGTAGAGCCCCCACTCCCCTAAGTGGATTCCACATAAAATATCCAATGTGTTAGCAAGTGTTAAAAGGGGTGTTTGAAAATGTTTACTATGTGAGTCCATATATGTAAATGTGTGTAATATGTATGCATTTTTTTGTTCAAATCTTGTTGTGTTTGTGAAAGTGTTCTACCCAAGTGTTTATATAGCCCCAAGCTCAAGGGTGGGTTGTCTCACAACCCTATGGCTGGGTGGAGAGCCCATTGGTCTTAACATTTTACTCTCCTATTCTTTTGTTGGTTTATTTTTAGGTCTTATGAAGTGTGATGAAGGATTAAGGATGATTGTAAATTTCTCTTGTGAAATATTTAAGAACATTTTTAAATGTGCAAGTAAATTGTATACAAAAGACTTTTGCTTATAAGTGTAAAATTGTTTATTTTAAAAAAAGAAATAAAGACACATTTTTTTTGCAAATTTATTTATAAGAAATGTTAAATGATGTTAGAATACAATCATGCATACGTGTCTCGTAAATTCACTGAAAACTTGAAAAAGGGAAAATTTCTTGTAAATGTGTATATGAGCTTAGAAGTAGTTAAAAAATTTCTTGTTAAATTAGTATTCACCTTTAATCCAATATCATTTCAAATGAAACTATATTTCTTTTATTTTTTTAAAGGTGAAGGGTTTATAATTAATCCTAAGAATAAAATGAAAAAATCATAGAGTTTAAATTAAAATAAAATATATGTTTGTTCAAAAATAATGTATTCATTTTTTGTGTTAATGAAATATTTTGTGTATGGGATATTGTTGTGTAAATTTTCAATACATATTTTTTTCAACAATGTTTGATTTTAGTAAAATAATTTGTTTTCTAATGTTTATTCTAGGGTATTTCTAATATATAAATAATCTATAATAAGTTTATAAAAATAATATCAAAGAATTAGCTTAACCCACTTGATTAATTAATTGTTGTGGTTACAACATTGCTGCCCCTATGCCAAACAATAAACTGTTATAAAGTAGTTTCAAATATTTGATCATAAAAACTAATAAACATGATATTGAAATATAAAATTTAATGGGTTTTAAATTATTGATCTCATAAAAACATATTCAAAAATTGTATTAAACCAGATCACCAATTGTGATTTTTCTTACATTGACATCTTTTTTTCACATTAATAATCTTTCATAAAATAGTCATACATATTTGATCACACAAAGTTATAAATAAAGAATTAGAAGATAAACTTTAAAGAGTTTCTTTGAAACAAAGATTTTTATGGCATATCCGAAAATCAAATCAACCCAGTAAACCAATTGAAAATTGTAATTAAACCATTACTATCCTCTACTTTAAAACTAAAAAAAAATCCTCTTGCAACCAACTACCAGTTGCATCCAAACAACACCAATGCAACTTTTTTTCGACACATACAGGTCCCAAGTGCTTCGAATGGAGGGAGAAGATTGTTCAAAAGTGGTTTGCAGCTGTTAGAAGACCTAGAAATGCAAGATGAAAATTCAGTAATTCATAGGGATTCCATGAAATAGTAGCTTGGTTATTTGGGGGTTTTTTAGTAGTTTGTGGGTTTTTTGCTTCAAAATTTTAGCATATCTACTTTTTGTAAGGGTTTAGTCATGACAATTCTGGGTTTGTAGTATGGTTAGATATATATTTGCAAAAGTAGTTTTTTGGAAGATTGTTTAATGGTTTGTTCTTGAAAAATATGTTGAATTTTGGATAATCAGCATGCTTACCTATATCTTAGAATCTGGACTCTACAAATATGTAAACTTCTTATTCTATTTAATATATAAATATATAGGCTCTTTGCCTTTCGCCTAAAAAAAAAGCTAAAAAAAAATTGATGAACAAATTTAGGAGTAGCCAAGAGAGTTGTAATATGTTTATTTCATCTTCTTCCTCTTGTTAACCTACAACACAAATTTTACAAAAAAAAATCACTTGCAAACAACAATCAAATGGAGGAAATCAAGAAATAACATTTCATATGAAAAACAATATTCAAAGAGAAAATGGTAAATAGTTGAGGAGACTCGTATTTAAGGTAACAAAAGTTATTTTTGAAATTATTCTTTGGTTGTTTATTAATTACTTAGTTAAATAGTGTTTAGATATACTATTTTCATGTTTTTGGTTATTCCCTTTAATTTAATAATTCATCTCTCCTTCTTAAAAGTTAATTCAAGAATGAACTTTTAAAGAATCCATGTAAACATTTTGATATATCTATCATAGAGATGACACGAGGTCAAGGGTTTCACGAGGATTGTCTGCACTGAGGAGACGAGGTCATCAAAGAGATTTAGAAGCAAGACAATCAGGCTTGGCATATACCGCAATGGGTTTTTCACAATGGGAGGTGGGTGGATATGGCACCTCAAACTAATATGGATTGTCTGAATAATCAGAATAATATGATTGCAAGGGGTCAAACGGAGAATACTGAGTCAAAATAATATTTGAATAAGGAAAACCTACCAAAAAATAAGCCCCTTTGACCTAGATATTTCTAAGGGTTTCAAGAGCCACAAAGAAAGCATACAAGATCTAACGCTCGGCTGAGGGACGAAGCGATCGGCCCACATGCTAGGGTTCCTCCAACTAGAATTCAACAAAGAGGAAATGGGAAAAGAAAATAAGGCAAGGTATTTTTTAGATCTGGTGAGCATCTCAAAAACCCTCGGCCTAGAGTGACAAAGGAGCCAAAATTTGTCTCAGAGGCTCAAATTAATGGCAATCGGTATGAGAGGCTCAGGGAAGAAAAAATGATTGGGTTACATGTCGAAGGGGCTCATGAAGCTTCTGAGTCAGTGGTAGCCATTAATTATGGTGCAAAGAAAAATATGTGGGTTCTAGTCCCTTGCATACACGCAGAAAATCAACCCCTTAACCAGAAAACCCAAGATCTTCATGGGTTTGTTGTTTTCCTCCACGTATGGGGTGAGGGTTTAGCTCTCACCAAACTACATAAGCACATTCATGCTCACTAGTATGGAACTCTTTACTTTCAATTTCTTTCATTAAATACTTTGTCCTGGTTTTGGATTCATTGGAAGCAAAGAATAAAGTTCTTGAAAGTAATTTTTTTTGGGTGGGAAAAACCCTTGTTTTTATTTATTCGTGGCACCCTTTTTTTGACCCTCCCAATCTTTAAGTCCAGAAACTCCTATATGGTTTAAGATGCCTTGTATTCCTTTGGATTTTATTGATCTAGAGATTCTGAAACCAATTGGGAATCCCTTTGGGAAATTTTTGCAATCTAATTGCTCAATCAAAGAGGGTTTGTTGTGTGTAAAAATTTGTGTCTTAATCAACCCTAACTCGAACCTTCCTAGGATTTGCAATCTAAAATCATTGGATGACATATGGAGGCAATATATTTTGAGAGAGCAAGCTAGTTTTCAAAAATCCTCCATTATGATTGATGTACCTCTCTTCGAAAAGCTCAAAACTGGCCCTTAAAAGGGAATGGTCGACAATGCGAATATGGGTAAAAAATGGTCCTCGCCCTTAATTACAATCTTTCCATCCAATAAAACCTCCATCCCATCTAAGTTCGAAAATCTTAAGGAAAATTTTCCTAACCCCGTTTCTCCAAGAATTTCCCCTAGGGTGGACATAACTCTTGAAAAACCCAACAAAATTGCTCCTGTGCAATGCTCGGATTCTCTATCTTTTGAGTTTTCTACTACTTTGGTGCCTTTACCAATAGACAAAAATGGTGCACAAAAGGGTTCATCTCCACTCCATAAGTAAATTTCCCCCCATATTCTCCCAACCACTCTTGGAATTGAAGCTGAAGCCAACATGAAGAAGGTGGAAAAAGGAAGAAGTCCTTCGAAAAAAGGGAAACAACTATCAAACATCATTTCAGTGGATCAACAATTAATTGATAAAGTGCATAATATAATCAAAACTGCAAATGTTAATTTTAATATGGAAACTCAAGACTGAGTATTGACTAAAATAGACAATGATCTAATGCAAATTGAGAAGGGATTAGATTTCCCGCTTTCTAAAAATCCTTTTGATGCAATTTCACTGGACAAACTCCAAGATTTTGACTTTTTAGAAGAGGCAATCCCTATTCCAAAATACAAGCTTCCCATCTCTCAATCTCCTTTATCTCAAAAGTTAAGCCCTCCCCTCTCCACACCTAGGAAGAGAGGTTGTAAACTGAAAACTCAGAAAACTCAACAAGAGATTGATGCTGGAATACATGCTACTCTTTTTTCTCCAACTAAAAAGAAAATAACTTTCGGCCCACCTTTGACAAGAGTAGGGGCTACAAAAAGAAATTTGCAATTAGAGATTTCTGCTAGGATGTCATCCCAAAAAAAATCTCAAGAGAAGAGGGGAGAGGTTTCCTCCCCTTGTGGAGAATGAGGGTTCTTTCATGGAATGTTAGGGGCTTAAATGCCCCTAACAAGTGACACTTAATTAAGTGTCAATTGGAAGTTGCAGACTTTGATATCATTATGCTGCAAGAAACAAAACTAAATTTGAAATCAGCATATTCCCTCTTTTCTAAATGGTCCCAATGGAAATTCTCTTGCTTCCCTTAGGTAGGGGTGTCGAGTGTTCTCTCCTATCTATGGAAAGAAAAATCAGTTCAACTGAAGGTAATAGCTACCTCCTCTCATTGGTCCTTGACTCTTGTAAGGAGAAATCTTTAAGAGGTTAATTTCTGGTTGGTTAATATATATGGCCCAACTAGTATTTTTGAAAAACATAAATTATGGGATCTCCCATATTTGATTTCACAATCTCTAGGTGATAATCTGATCATTCTGGGGGGAGATTTCAATGCAATATTGGTCGATTCTAAAAATCTGGGTGGCATCATTCCTAATAAGAGGGTTATGGAATATTTTAGAGGTTTTGTTGAGAAAAATCAGCTTCTAGATTGCAAACCACAATATGGTTTATTTACTTGGACTAATAAAAGGAAAAATTTATGTCAAATTGCTAAAAGGCTTGATCATTTTTTATTATCTCCAAATTGGCTTGATTCTGATATTGATATTTACTCTTCAATTCTAGGTTATCCAGGCTTTGACCATTTTCCAATACTAATAGTTTTACTAGAAGATAAAGCCCCAAATAAGATTCCTTTCAAGTTTGAAACTATGTGGATAAGGGACCCAACTTTTTTTCCCATGATTCAATTCTGGTGGGAAAAATCTCCCTTTTTTGTTGGTTCTCGCATGTTCCATCTAGTTAAAAAATTGAACTTTTTAAAGAGTAAAATCAAAGCTTGGAGCGTTCCACATTTCAGAAACATTTTTGCAGAAAAAAAGAGACTCCAGTCAGAAATTGAAGTCCTAAATGAACACATCATTGAGAATGGTATGAACCCAACCTCTTTTGATCTTCAAAAATCCCTTGTTTTTGAATTAGAAGAGGTTCTCCTCCGTGAAGAATGTTATTGGAGGCAAAAATCAAGAGATACATGGTTATTAGAGGGAGATAGAAACACCAAATTTTTTCATGCCTCAGCCAAAATTAAGAGACAAAAGAACAAAATATCTTCAATTAAAAATAATGTCGGTGTTGTTCTAGAAGATGATAAAGAAATTGGAACTGAAGCCACTTCTTTCTTTAAAAATCTTCTCACAACAAAGCCAATAAATATGAGTTCATCATTCCTGGATTCAATTCCAGCTTTCCTCACTCAGGAGGATAATGACTTCCTTTTGGCTCCATTCTCCTTAGAGGAATTAGAATTGGTTGTTTTTGATATGTCACTTGAAAATTCTTTGAGTCCTAATGGCTTTATTGCGTTGTTCTTTCAAAAATGCTAGAATATAATTGGGAAGGACATATTGCTTGCTCTGGAAGAATCTAGACACAACAAGACTATTCTTAAGGAGCTAAATTCCACCTTTATTGCTATTATCCCAAAGTTGGATAACCCCTCAACATTTACAGATTTTAGACCGATTTTCTTATGTAATACCCTTTACAAAATATTCACAAAAGCAATCTATATTCGCCTTGCAAAGATTATTGCACAAATTGTGTCAGAAGAACAAGGGGGATTTGTCCCTGGAAGGGAGACAACAGATGGAGCAATTGTTGCCCATGAAATCTTGCATTCCATTATGCAGCACAAGATTCCATCTATGATCTTAAAACTGGATATGATGAAGGCTTATGATAGGGTAAATTGGGACTTCTTATTTGCAATTCTTCGAAAATTTGGTTTTTCTGGCAAATGGGTCAAATGGATTCACTCTTGTATTTCAACTGCAAGATTTTATGTCCTAATTAATGATTCTCCCTTTGGTTTTTTCTCCTCATCAAGAGGATAATACAAGGAGATCCCCTTTCCCCCTTTCTATTCATCCTCATGGCAGAAGGATTGAGTAGAGCTATTAAGCTAGCCAATCAGCTAAAGCTCTAGAGAGGTATCCACTTACCTAACACGTAGGAAATCCAAACTCATGGTCTCTTTCCAGATGGCACCTTATTTTTTGGTCATGCTTCAATTCGAGAGGCTAAAACTATTAAAAACCTCTTAATGGAATATTTGGTGGCCTCGGGTCATGGGATTAACCCCACGAAATCCAAGTTGTTTCTATTAAATGTGCCTTCCTTCATTGAACACAAGATAAAAAAGTTTTGGGGTTTCCCTATGGGGACATTTCCATGTTCATACCTTGGTATCCCCTTCTTCATTAGAAAGGACCTGCCTTCCTTTTGGGATAAAGTGGTTTCCTCAATTGCAGGGAGAATTCTTGCATGAAAAAAAAAGTGGCTCTCATTTTTTGGTAAAATACAGATGATAAAATTTATTCTAAATTCCATTGAAATTTATCTAATGTTTGTGCTTAAAGCTCCTATAGCCACTTTAAATCATTTAAAATATGTGCTTCGCACATTTTTATGGAGCGACAATGTGGGAGGAAAAGAGAGAATTCCTCTCATTCCCTGGAACAAGGTCTGCATTTTGAAAGAGTTAGGGGGGCACTGGGATAAGAGATGTTAAACTTCAAAATCTTACTTTAGGTGCTAAGTTAGCATGGAGACTTTATCAAAATCCTAACTCGAGATGGGGGAAGATTATGTTATCAAAATATCTTAACTCTCATCCAAGGGAATGCATCTTTATTACTTCTCTTCCTAGGGGTTTTGTTGTCTGGAATTTCATTTCTTCCTCTCAGTCGGTAATCCTTCCTCACCTCTCTTGGTTAATCTATAATGGTCAGAAAGCTAAGTTCTGGGAGGATGTTTGGAATGGTTACCCTTCTCTTTCCCATTTGAGAGATTGGGGACCTTTGTTACCATTTCTTAAAAATCAGTGGGGTTCAAAAGTGGTAGATTATTTTTCTGTGGATCTCTCCCAAATGTTACCAAAAGTTAAGGGGAAATCGGTTGATCTCCTTCCTCTTCCCTCTCATCTCAAGTTAGCTTTTAAAGAGGAAATGGAAAAAAGAACCTTAGTTTGCATGGAAAAGGAGGATGTCCTAATTTGGAACAAATCAAAAATAGGAAATTACTTAGTGAGGGAGGGATATAAGTCTCTCTTGTCTTCCATCTCTCAATCTCAGCTCCCCTCTTCACTTTTTTGGAATGATGTCTACCTCTCGAAGACCGGGGATTTTTCTTGGGTTTTGCTTCATGATAGAGCCCTCATGGGGGAAAGATTGGACAGATTGGGTATCACTGTAGCCTTCCCTTGCATATTGTGTGGTTACTTCTTAGAGTTGGTGGACCATATTTTCTTGCATTGCCCCTTTGCCTCTCAATGCTGGTATTGGTTATTTCAGAAGTTGGGTTGGCAATCGTTGATTGGGCCTACATTGTCTAGTCAATTCAAATCTTGGCCACAGTGCTTTCATTCATCCTTTTTCTCTTATCTGTGGGTGGTTTCCCCTTCCTTGCTTCTCTGGAACATATGGATTGAAAGAAATAATAGAATCTTTAGAGGTATTTCTACCTCTTTGGAAGCTATACTTTTCAAGATTGAAAAATAAATTTCTAAAGTAGCCAAAACCCGTATCATTAAACAAATTAACAACCTGAAAACATTTTCAAATTGGGATAGCTTCATCATAAACTCTTGGTCTTCTATTAAATCTTTTCCATTCCATGTCTTGATTACAAATAAGATTGATAAAATCAAAGCAAGAAATGAAGCTAAATGGATACCCCCCCCTCCGAATTTCTACAAGCTTAACTACGATGGGGCTTCCAGAGGTAACCCTGGAAAATATGGCATTGGGATTGTTATATCAAACTCGGAGTCAAAAAATTTGAAGGTTGCTTGTAAAATTATTCCTCCTGGGACTAATAACAAAGTTGAACTGGAAGCCCTAAGCCTTGGCTTGGAATTGGCTCAATCTTTTGAAATTAGGGATATTGTGATAGAAGGTGATTCTATGGTCATTTTCAATGCAATCATTAATAAAAAGTCTCAGGTTTGGCAGTTGCAATACCTTCTAGAAAAAATTCTTATGCAATTATCTTTCTTTACCAATTATACAATATCCCATTGTTACAGAGAGGCAAACCATGTGGCAGACTTCCTTGCTAATAAGGCAATTGATAATCAATGGATTTTCAAGGAATTTTAAGAGAATGAAATCCCTTATTTAACAAAGATAACACCCAGGTGATCCCTTTTGGGAATTTAAAAATTGCTTTATTTTTCATTTTCCCAAGATGGAATGGACAGTTCGCATGATGTTTACTTTCCACTGCTTAACATTTTCTTGTTGCTTTTGGCAGATGTACTATCTGCTCCAGATGTTCATTAGTAATCATTTTCTTTAGTATCAGTATCACTTCACCACTAATCCAAATCATTATATTTTATGGCTCTTGGCCCGTCTTAATCAACATCATTTCTTTAGCCTGCATCTATCATTTTTTATTTTTAATCATCAGGAGATATGTGTATTACATATGTTTATCTCACAAGTGTGGTAATCATTCCTTGATATGATTTAGACTTCTCCTCCACTTTTTTCAATGCACAGTATTTCGGATATCTCCTCACAGTATTTTAAAAAATGGTTACCAATTTATGATTAATTTGGCATCATTTATATTTGTGCGGCTCTTTCACATGGTTTTCACTTGGCTTATTCTTAGCGAAGCCAACTGTGTTGTATTTAGCAATCATTATTTCTAATGGGAGCTTTCAAATGATTATTTTTCACTTTTGTGCTATCGTTGGCATATATTTGACATGTGAGCCGACAACATTACTTTTATTTCTCTAAGATATTTAAGGCCGAAATGGGTTTTTATTTCTAGTGGTGTATTGGATTTTCTATGGTGCTATCACCTTGTTACTATGTCACTCCATTTTGGTGGTGATTGGTATAGAATTTTTCTCCTCCCAAAAGGGAAAGAATGCAATGACCCTCATCCATATGATCATGAAAATTTGGGTAAAACATTTTGTTTGGATGATGCAGATACTTTTTTGGCTTGCAAAAAGGTGGTGGGTTTCCACTGGCTGTGGGATAATAGTAATGCCACCTTTCATGAAGTGCTCTCTCATTTTCTTACTATTTGCATGGAAACTCTTCTGGACCCTGATTTGGTCATGGTCCTTGCTGCAAGATTTGTTCAACCAAGTTTTCTTTCTAATTTGGAACTCCATCAAGCTTTGGACAATTATAATTTTGATTTAGGTATTTTTCCTATTGGGGGCTTTATTTATCATAATGATTTGATTACTAATGGTTTTTGTTGATAATTATTATTTATTCTCAGGTCTGGCATCACTTGTAATGATTTTGATAGGACTGTTCTGGATTGCAACGAATTGCATGAAAAGGTTACACCAGAAATCCTAGCAGTTGGAGTTGATATTTTCCTACTCTTCACTTCTTGTGTAATACCCCTCTGTTTTGTCCTTTTGATCGAACAGTGTTATGCTCTGTTATGTTGTACTTTATGTTTGTACCTTGACTATGGTACTCGGTTGTTATTTGATCACTATCTATTAAGCGACGTTAATGTTATCTTTTGATGTGTTGGTATTTTAATATGATGATTATCTTTATGTCATTTTTTGAATTAACATAAATGGATATTCAAATTAATGATGTTTATGCTCTGGATTATATTAATATGTTAGATTTTTCAGTTAGTTACATTGTATTGGTGAAGGGGATGGTATCGCATCACTCACTTGTGAGTGCCCTATGATTTTGTGATTCCCTTTTCACGATGTGTTTTGATTTTGACATATATATGCATGTGGATATACTCTTTGGTTGCAGGTTGACAGGTACATGACATCGACTCCACCTAGTTTCACAGGTTTGAGCGTGTCCAATGCCCAACGGTATTCGATTGGGAGATAGTAGCTAGGATTTTGTGCCAAGTCGTCACCCTAGTCATAGTGTGTCGTCGATTTTAGTATGGTCCAGTTGTTTTATTTTTTTCAATTTAAATTAGAAGTTTGGGAAAAGGTTAAAATATATGCTTGGTAGTTAAATTTCCATTTAACTTTATCTATTTTATGTTGAAATGTAATTTAATTTATTAATAAATAAATTTAATCTTTGATTAGATTTAGTTTATTGATAATTAAATTAATTGATTGGAAATAAATTAAGTTTTACATTTTGGAGTTAGTAGAATTTTGTGTGAAATTGAGAATATTGAAAAGATGAAATTGAAAATAAAAGAAAATAATTAAAAGTCAATTTAGGAAATTTGAATTCAAAATTGAAAGAGGAAGATATTTGCATTTCTGTTTTGAAGAATTGATGAGGTTGGTTGTAGGATTTTAGGGCTATTTCCTTATGTTTGAATTTTGGCTTCACAATTTGAATGTTCATGGAATTTTGGAAAAAGATTAAATTAGAAAGAGAAGGAAGAAATTGTTGAATTTTGTGGGTTTTTGGAAGAAGCTTGAAGAATCTGGGAATCTGAAGAGGGAAGCAAGACACCATCAGGATCTTCTATTATCTTAAAAAAAAATCAGGTTCAATCTTTTAAATGTTTTCTTTTGAGTTTTTGAATTTTAAATATTAATGGTTAAAGATCTTGTGGAAAGAGTTCTGAATTCTGTTGTTTGAATCCAAATGAAGCAAGTTGGAATTTTGTTCTCCAAATTAGCAAGGAAACCCCTCTTAAAATTAATTTGCTTCAAAGGAAATGATGCTTTTGAGTGTAAATGATTGTTCTTATATACATATTATTCTGGTTTTCTCAATTTATTATGTCCTTTAAACCAAAAATGCACATATATATATATATATATATATATATATATATATATATATATATATACATTGATATATATATACATATTTATATATATATATATATATATATATATATATATGTATATACTCATGCTAGTTAAAAATCTTATTATTAAAGGAAGCGAAATTAAATATGGGCAAATTCTTTTAAAAATCCTGGAAAAAAAAAAAATGTAAAAACATTTTTTTTTTGTTAAGGTTTTATTTTATAAAAAAATTTGGGGGAGGTCGTTGGGGGCTCACCCCCACCGCGCCCCCATGGGAGGCAGGCAGAGGGATTCATGCCCAGCGCGCTCCTACCCACTCCCCACTCCCCACTCCCTGTTGTCGTCGCCCATGGAGGGGATGACTGTGTTTACACACAGTCACCGCCCCCATTCATGGGGTTCGGCTGTGTGTAAACACAGCCGGTCGACCCTACGTGGTGCGTGGCCCACAAACCAAGGACTCCGCCCTATGGTGTATGGTGCACGTGAACCGAGGTAAGTGGGGTTGCCTTTTTAGTTTTTGTTTTTTTTTAGTTTTTATTTTTATTATTATTTTTATTTTTATATATATATTTTATATTATTTAATATTTTAATATTATATATATATTTATAATATTAAATATTAATATTTATTATTATAATATATATAATATTATAATATTAGTATAATATAAATATATTAATTTGCATTATTATATAGTATAATATTTAAATATTAATATAATATATGTTAATATTATATTGTATAATATTAGGGCAGTAATATTTAAATAATTAAATATGTGTTTTGTTGTTATACATATTTTGGGGGAATTGAATTTAATAATTTTTAATATTACATCATGGCATGATTGAAGAGACTAGATGGGAAATTGAAGGGGTTACTTGCATGTACCTTGTGGATGTTATAATTAATCAAAGGAATTGATTTAGTTGTTAATTTTAGTATTTTCCCTTCTTTGCAATTGACGAGGCAATTAATGATATTAAACAATTATTTTGTTAAAGGCAAATATTATCTTTGTTGTGAAATCAAATTCTAAAGAGAAAATGGATTTAGAATATCCAAAGGTAGTTTCTTTAAATTGTGTTCGGTGAACTTTCCCTTCGTGTTCTTGTTTGGGAAATGGGTCGAATGAGTGTTTAATGTTTGGGAAATGGGTCGAATGAGTGTTTAATTCGTAAGTCTTCTAGATGATCTTTTAAATTATGTGGGTTGTCATGTTATGTTAGTCATCCCATGGTGAATTCCCTTGGGTAGTGCATGAGGTTATGTCTATGTTAGTACCCAATTTTCATGAACGGGGATTTTTTGTACCTCCTTGGTTTAGGAGTGGTTTTTGTGAATTGTGCCTCCTTGTCAGGAGTGACTTTGTTACCTTGTTACCTCCAAGTTTTTGGAGAGGGTTTGAACTTATGTTGCCTCCTGAAAAAGGAGTAGTCGTGGTATCTTATTTTTTTGCACCTTGTTACCCTTGGTGATTGGGTTTGTTTGGTATGTTGTCAAGTAGAAGAGTGGCTTCCATAGGAGCCAAAGCCCAAAGAGGTAAACTGGGAAACCTTCAGAGGTGGTTTAATCAAGTGATAACTAAAACAATACTTAGAAGATTAGGACTAACTTCTCACTAATCAAGATAATTTTACCTCACTCATAGACACGAGGGATCATTTAGACTTGGGATGAGTGGGAAGGCCTCGAATGGAAAGGTCATCTATCTTGTTTGTGCGAAAGGTATTTGATTCTGCATGAGTGAGTGTGGGGGTCAGGATTCGGTTGAGGCCACCAGGACAACTCTTTATGTTGTTCGGAGCCTATGAAGATTCCCAGAGGTAAACCCATGATGAGTTGTGTGATGACACTCTATCTAGGACAACAGTTGGTACTTGTTTATTGTGGGTATGGTTTCCGTAACATACCTAATGTGACCACAGTTGGTATTCGATTCTGTGTGTATGGTTCTCATAACATACTTGATTTGCTTTATTTCTAGAAGCAATGTGACCATGTAGAGTTGTACTCGTGTTGTGCTTGCATGGTATATGAGTGGTACTTGTGGTGTACATGTGATTGGTTGTTTTAGTTGGTTCAGTTATATTTTAGCCTGTGTCTAGAGGTAGATGTCTTGGCTAGGGTTCCTTGTTACTATCTCCTAGCACGGGGGGTGGGCCTTTGGGTTCCACTTGGTTGGGTGGCGTGCACCTAAATCCATTGGGTCCTTCTTCATGTTCATGTGGACGAGATTTCTAGTTGGAGAGCTCGTTAGCTTCAGTTCCAGTTTTTGCTTCATTTCTTTTCAGTTGTTCTTGTAATTTATTACCCCTCATTTGCTATCGAGGTGGAAGTTGTAATTGTAATCTTATTTATTGGATTTGCCTCATTCAGGGAATGAGTGTTGTAACCTTATCATTTAATGAACGGATTATTGAAATGGAAAGTTATTTATTATGCTTTGATGAAATTATCTTATTTGGAATGCATGCGTTTAATTTCGTAAGTAAATAAATGATATGGTTATATTCATGTTTTTTGTTGAGGTTCTATATAACCTTTGTCTCATAACCTTAGAGGATGTTGGCATTAGTTAGTGAACTTACTTATTATTTATTCTTTAACAAAAAAAAAAAATAGCCTGTTTAAGTAGTTGTTTGCAACTTCCTCTAGGGTTGTGTGGCGGGGCATTACATCTTGTTTGACATCGCAGCAAGATCAAAGTCCTTAGAGCAAGCTCTTGTCTTCATCAAAAATAATGAGAAATATTTTAATATGTATAATCCATTGCCTCCATCTCATTATGAGGCTATCTCTTCTTACATGGTGGAAGACTCTTAGTAAGGCTTTATTCGCTCATTTTGTTGTCATGAGCTCTACATACTTGTCTAGCATGTGCTAGACTGGGGGTCGGTGGGTGGTTACTCTATCTCTTTTTTGGGTTTTCCATGTCTGGTTAGGATTTATAGTATGTGCAACAAATTTTGTTTTAAATCTGGGCTCTCTTGTAGACAGGATTGAGTTTTATATCTGACAATGTAATTTGCTTTCTTTTATAATAAAATTTCAGTGGCTTAGCCACTTTTATGGAAAAAAAAAATTAATTCAAGAATACTTAATATATTTTATAAATCATACATAAACATTGTATCTTAATGTTAAACTCAAAAATGTAAAGTAATAGTCATAAGATCAAGATAGGAGTTTGGTGGCCTATTTTATTTATTTTTAAAATTATCAAGAAACTAAACAAATTAATATTCAAAATTAGACTTGATTTAAAATTGTTTAAACATGTTTTAATATAAAAATAATATCAATAGTTGGGAAGAGAATAAATTATTCAAATTAAATCTTAGAATTGGTACAACTTTTGAATTTAACAAGTAATGTCATAGTCAGATATATTAAATGAAGTATAAGATATTAGAATCACTATGTTGATGTTATCTTCTCAAGTTATGAAACTAAACATTGTACATAAACAATTAAATAATTATACTTATTTAGATTTAACATTACTCAAATATTTAAATTTTGAAGAATTTTAATATGTAAAGAAAGAGAAATTTGGATAGTAATTAATTGATCAATTTATTTTTGAATTAACATGAATTATACATTTATGATTATTCAATTACTTTGTTCCTTTAGTCTCGGTGATAGAGCACTAAGTATACTCTATTTTAGAATGTAAAATAACTTCGTGAACATATTTATCTCCTTTAATGTTTATTTATTTTAGACTAAATAGATTCCCTTAGTTAGAAGTGATATTAAAGTTAACCCTATACTAGTTTGTCACCATTCCACTCTCATTCATCAATAATGTTCCAACACTAGGAAACCATTAACTCATGTACTTTAGAATATTAACTTAACTTAAGTGATCAAGATTTGAAAAGTATATAGCAATGGAAGTGCAATTAGTATATTTATTTTAAGTAAACTTGTTTCCTTTGGTATGAAACTTGTTTTCATTTAAATTAATATATATTTGTTCAATAATATTTCCTTTTGGTTAATTGAAAAAGGTTAAAATAGGTTAAAAATAAATTTGTTTTTTTGTTACTCGTTAAACTTGCCAACCTAATAAAATCTATTCACTAGCTATACCTTAGACTTCTTAGAAGAAGTTGGGAATCTCTCTATTATAACTACTTAGAGTATAATGTAAAGTAGGTCCTTCCTATGAAAGTTAAAGTGATATGATGACATCATAAACTTGATGTCATTAGTTGCAAGTAAGCATATAAAACTTAAAATTGTCTTAGGGAGTATAAAAAACTACAAAAAAAAGAGGTTGTGTTTGTTTAGGGTTGAAAAATTTAAGGCATGATATTTGGTTTACAAATTTCAGTTGGTTTACTAGGTTGATCTGATTTTTGGATATGTTATAAAATATTGTTCTAAAGAAACCCTTAAAATTTTATCTTCTAACTATTTATTTATCATTATGTGTGATCAAATATGTATGACTATTTTATGACATATTAGTATTGTGAAAAAAAAATGTCAATGTTTTCTTAATAAATCACAATTGGTGATTTGGGTTAATGCAATTTTTGAATTTATTCTTTTGAGATTACTAACTAAAAAATTCATTACGTTTTATATTTTAATATCACGTTTATCAGCTTTTATGATCAAATATTTGAAACTACTTTATAACAGTTTATTGTTTGGCATAGGGGTAGTCATGTTGTAACCTCAACAATTGATTAATCAAGTGGGTTAAGATGATTCTTTGATATTATTTTTCTAAATTTATTATTGATTATTTCTATATTAGAAATACCCTCAAATAAACATTAAAAAATTTATTTTACTAAAATTAAACATTTTTGAAATTTGTATGTATTAAATGTTTACACAAAAACATCCTATACACCAAATATTTCATTAACACAAAGAAATAAACACATTATTTTTGAATGAACATATATATTTTATTTTAATTTCAACTCAATGATTTTTGTATTTTATTCTTATGATTAATTATAAACCCTTCACCTTATTTTTATTTTTTTTTAAATATAGTTTTGATTATATAGAAAAAATAGGTTTTGAAGGGACCCAAAACCCTTTACAACTTTAGGTACAAAATGTTGCTCAAAAGATACTTTAAGCTAAAACATCAGCAACAACCCAAAACCCAAAACACCAAAAGTTACAAAATGTTGCTCCAAAGATATAACACTAAGCTATCAACAACCGCCATCAGCAAGAAAGTAGCAAAATAACAGGTAAGAAACTGATACCCAACAATAAAACAAAAAACAAAAAATAGACAACAAGACACTACTTCATACTACTTAAGGTGTTGGCCACTTGAAGCTCCTGGTTACTATGCAACCCAATCACGTTCAACAATTATTTTTTCTCAACTTCAAAGGACCTCTTCTAGTCAGCTAGCCCTCTAGCAGCAGGGCCTTTACCATTATCCTTCGCACCTTTTTTTCCCTTTACCTTTAGCCAATTGTTCCTTCTCCATTAACTCAAAAAAATACAACTGGTCCTCTCTAAGCTCACTAATCTTTTGAAACAAGACCTCCAAAGATTCTGCACTATTCTTCACTAAAATATGACAGGTGTGGAGAAGTTTCTTGATATCTGCATTGGTATCCAATACCTTGGCTTCTAAGCCATACAAGTGTTGCTCACAAAGGGACTTTAAATCAGTGAATGAACACTCAAGATCAACAATTCTGTCAATTAGAATATCCAAGGTTGATCCTTTTGAAATATTATGCAAATTCTCCTTCAATCCCCTTATTTTGATGTTGACCCTATTGAATTCCTGTAGAGTCCATTTAGCCAATTTAAAAGTGCCAATAGCCCCCACCCTCACCATGTCCAGAAGCTCAAACATAGAGGTGGAGTCATCATTAAGATAGGAAAAGTCCTCCAATAGGGGATTAACCTTTAGAGGCTCATACTTCGCTTGCTTCTTCTCAATGTCATCCTCCTCCTAAACCGTTTACTCACCCACAGGTTCCACATTAGGAGAGTTATGAATCAGGGAATCATCAATTTCCACCGCCCTTTCCTCCGGATCCTTCTCCTTGGAGAGATTCGTAGTATCCTTAACCAAATCCTTTGAGGCCTGATTCTTCATCTTGGCAATATGCTTATAATCCCTTCTAGGCTTATTATTGGCCTATGTGGTCACCACATTCTCCTAAAACCCCTCCTTGATACCACCAACCTCGGCATCACCTTGGCCAATATCCATAGCTTCACCCTTGGGCAATAAATCCCCAAAACCCACCTTTGTGTCATCACCATCAAACTGGGATTCTGAATCATGTAGAATAAGATGCTTAGCTACCTGTTTTCCTTTAGGGTTACCCTTCTTCCTCTTTTTAGAGGGGGCAACCACGAGGGATGAAGCCCCTTCCTCACCATCTTCATTCCACTCCTCATCCTCAACCAGACTAGTATCCAAGCCAAAAGAGCCATAAACCTCACTAAGAATCTTCTCCTTGCCCTTAATTGATGAGGTAGGGATAAGGGCTTTTACATGCTCCATAATTAATAGAATAAGGCCCTCATGTAGGACCGGTGCCCTCCTATTTTTTAAGTTTGCATACATAGATACCTCCATGGAGGACAAGAGAAAGAATGGAAAGGAAATAAACAACCCATGCCTAAAATTATTTAAGAGAGTGAAATGATGACCAAGGATAGCAGTGAACCTACCTTCCAGAGTCACATATTGCATTATTATTTCCACAATACTCTCCCATATCTTCTTGAGAGACTTCCACTCATAGCCCCAAGCCTCCAACTTGACGAGTTTTTTTGTTTGTCATCTTTGAAAAATTGCACCATTGTCTCCTCATTACTCTTCTTTATCTTTCAAGAATTTACGGCCAACCATAGGCAACCTAGTCATAGTAGCTATCAGCTCCTCATTGATATCAACCACCAAGCCCTTAATCTAGATTTTGTGATTATGCCAACAAGAAACAAACTCCACCAAAGAATTCGGGTCATGTCCATGCAGTCTTTCCAAGAACAGCGTAAAATTCCCATGTTGGAGAATCCTCCAAATTCTCTTCTTATTTCTCAAGATCACACAAGAATGCGGCTCAATTCTACTTTTTTCACCTCCCATATTCACAAGAACCAACAACAAAAAACCCTAGCAAGTAGAGTTCATCTGATAGACAACAAGCCGAATGATACCCACAAAGCATGTGAGTCGAAAGATGGTACTAATCGTTAAACAACGCCACCACATAAACTCAACAAAAAAAGGAAATATAGTTTCATTTGAAATCATATTGGATTAAAGGTGAGAAATAATTTAACAAGAATGTTTTTTAACTACTTCTAAGTCCATATACACATTTACAATAAATTTTCCTTTTTTTTAAATTTCAATGAACTTACAAGACACATATGCATGATTGTATTCTAACATCATTTAACTTTTCTTAAAAATGAATTTGCAAAATAAAATGTGTGTTTCTTTCTTTTTCTAAAATAAACAATTTTACACTTATAAACAAAAGTCTTTTGTCTACAATTTACTTACACATTTACAAATGTTTTTAAATATTTCACAAGATAAATGTACAATCATTCTTAATCTTTCATCACACTTCGTAATTCCTGAAAAGAAACCAACAAAATAATAGGAGAGAAAAATGTTAAGACCAATGGGCTCTCCACCGAACCATAGGGTTGTGATACAACCCACCCCGAGCTTGGGGTTATATAGCCACTTGGGTAAACACTTTCACAACCACAACAAGATTTAAACAAACATTAAATTATATACATATTACACATATTTAGATATATGGTCTCACATAGTAAAAAATTTCAAACACCCATTTTAACACTTGCCAATATATTGAATATCATATATGGAATTCACTTAGGGGGAGTGGGGGCTCTACCTAATAAGGAGAAATAAAGGTATCATAATATATAAGCATAAATATTGATATCATGTCTCCACATATCACAATGCATCACCAACACAACCACATCCAAATGCAAATCTCCATATCATGTCTCCACATATCATAATGCACCACCAACACAACCACATGGACACCCCTTTTCTAATGTAGGAGCATCTCGGGTGAACGAGTTATCTACATCAACCAAAAATATTAGTTGTTTATTTTAGTTTTGATTTTCTTCCAAAAAAATTGGCATCTCTCGGTATAAGGAACTATGTTTTGCAATCAAACTATCATTCTGAAGTTTTCACCAAAACACCGTTTTAAAGCTCCATGGGTAGTTTTGAAAATTATTTATGAAAAATATGTAAGTAATCAAGAAAAAAAAAATTGCAATGAAATTCTTGGAGATACCATGTCAAATGTGCAAAAATAATCAAATTTATATCTTTCATCGTTTGGAAGAAATTAAGGCTAGAAATTTGTGTTTTTAATGTCAAAAGTGTGTTGTCGATTTACAAAAAGTTTAAATTTTCCAAATTTATGAGGGTTGGAGTGAAATTTATTTTCAGAGGACATGAGGACATCATCTCGATCCTACTCACCAAATTTCATGAAATTCAGAGAAGTTTGAATTTTTTGCCTATCGAAACCCATTTTCGCACTCCCCGCACAATAATGAAGGCACAACATAAAGTTTCTTCTACAAATTGATTATGCAGCTTCAGGAGGTATAGTCCAAAGTTGTATTTTGTCATATATTTCTCCATTAATACATGGATTTTCATTTTACTACAAAGGGAAGAAGTTGACATGACATTGAAATTTGAAAATAGTAAAAAAATTAAAAGATTGGAGCAGTTTAGAGAAAAAATTGAAGATATTTTCTTTCTAAAATTAAAAAAAATGGGATAAGCCATAGAATACCAATGCATCAAATAGGGACATCTATTAATTAGAAAATAATTTGAAATGATTTAATGAGGGTGTGGCTAAAATATAGAAAATAATTACTTTGTGGCAACATACCATCTGGTAATGCCTCTTTAGAGGCTAAAATGTCTCATAAAAAGAAAATTGGAGCAGCACTTAGAAGAGAAAAAAAAAAGAAATGCCTCTTTTAGAAGATGAAAACATCAATAAAAGATAAAATAGGGAAGAAGGCGAAGAGGTAGATGTGCAAAGAGAAACTCCTTGATTAGAGGCTCAAACAGTAGAAAGAGAAGAGAAGGAAGTGTAGGAAAAAGTGGAAAGTTTTATAGTGTATGATGGGAGTGGAATTAGAGAATGAGAAGTTTTCCACAACTGAGTTTTATACATCAGATTGAAGATTAGAACAACAATAAGTGTAAGAAAGAATAAGAGTGCCTAGCAAGGAAGATATAGAGTTTTAATTTGCATCAAATTGTAGAAGAAGAAATAAAATTGAGGAGGATAGAATTTGAGTGCCCATGTGAGAGTGAGATTAGATTGTGTGCATGTTGAGAGAGGCCATGGTTGGCCAATATATTGTATATTGTTTTACAAATTTGATTGAATAAAAATTATTCTTGTTTTGTTGCAATTTGAACTTCAATATTTTGAGTGTGTGTGTGATCGAGAGGGAGTCTCTCTGCATCAATTGGTATCAAAGCAATGGGTTTTGAGCGTTTGGATACACCGTCAAACATGAGGTAATCTACACTAGGACTTACGAGTAGAGGAAGGTGATTGTGAAGAGATCGGGAGAATTGTTGCAGGTGTGTGAAGTCCTGAACAATTGAGAGCTAAAATAACAAAGAGATTATTTTTGTAGAGCATGTGAGTTGAAGGTTGCAACAGATAAAGATGGGATGGGTCGTGAAGAGACCCATGTGAATACTATTTTTGGGATCAGTATTGGGAGAAAGTGGAGAATGAGAACTTTGAAAATATGGGACAAATATTTCATGAAGAAGTAGGAAAGATCGAGGCAAGGTTCATGAAATTGGAAAAGAATGTTGGAAAGTGGTAAAGAGGAGTGAGGACAACAGCTTGAGATGGTATGAGGAAGATGTGAGAGCAACCCCTACTAAAGAAGTTACAATGAAGACAGACCATGAGGAAGGCATGGAGGATAGAAGAAAACAAGGAATTGAGGAGTGAAGAGGTCACAATGAATGACAAATATGATGATTTGTTCACACAAATGTTGATGATTGAGGAAGATTGGATGTCAAAAGCTCATTGTTATAGAAAAGGGAGATGAAAAAAAAGTTGTATATGGTGAGGATGTGGGAGATGTCACAGTGAATGATGATGTTGCAAATGTGAAAAATAAAGAAGTAAATGTCGATTTTAATTTGTTTGCAAAAGTGGAAGTAGAAGATGCAATTGCAGAGTTGTGTGTAGATATTGCATGGTTGTGTGTATAAAGGGTTGAGGATGTTGCAAGTGGGTTTTAGTGGAGGTGGACAGTTAGTGGTGGAATGAATTCCATGAATGAGGAGAAGGGAATAGAGATAATTTTGTGGAGGCGGTCAGACTCTGGTGGACATGAGTCCATGAGGGGTAGAAGGAAGAGAATGCAGTGTTGTTGAAGGGAGATGGCACGTGTTCCAAGGAGGTGTTGGAAGAAAAGGAAGAAATAGTTTTGGTACACTTGATATAGTGATGGAGTTCACTACAGATTGTTCTCAATCTCGAAGAGTGATTCTCTCACTCAACTCTATCATTGTGAGCCTATGCTCACAATCTTTCTATCTGATGTGTCTAATGTAGGAGCATCCCAAGTGAACGAATTATCTGCATCAACCAAAAATATTTTTAGTTGTTTATTTTAGTCTTAGTTTGCTTTTGCTTTTTTTTGGTATCTCTTAGTATAAAGAACTATGTTGTACAATCAAACTGTCAATTTGAAGTTTTTGCCAAAACACCGTTTTAAAGCTCCATGGGTGGTTTTGAAAATTATTTTTAAAAAAAATTGTAAGGAATCAAGTAAAATCCTTTTACAGTGACATTCTTGGAGGCACCGTGTCGAATGTGCAAAAATAATCAAAGTTATATCTTTCACCGTTTGGGAGAAACTAACACTAGAAAATTGTATTTTAATGTTGAAAGTATGTTGCCGATTTACAAAATGTTTAAATTTTCAAAACAATTGAGGGATGGAATGAAATAGTTTTTTAGAAGACATTAGGACATCACCCTGATCCTACTCGCCAAATTTCATGCAATTCAGAGAAGTTTAAATTTTTCACCTATCAGTACCCATTTCTGCACTCACTGCACAACAATAAAGTCACAAAGTAAAGTTTCTTCTCCAAATTGATTATGCAGCTTCATGAGGTATATTTTGGAGTTTTAATTTGTCATATATTTCCCTATTGATACATGGAGTACCATTTTAATACAAAGGGAAAATTTTGACATGACGTTGAGATTTGAAAATAGTAAAAAAACAAAATGTTGGAGCTATTTAGAGAAAAAATGGAAGAGGTTTTCTTTCTAAAATAAAATAAAAATTGGGATAAGCCATATAATTCCAACGCATTAAAGAGAGACATCTCTTAGTTAGAAAATAATTTGAAATTATTTAATGAGGGTGTGGCTGAAATATAGAAAATAATTACTTTGTGGCAACATACCATCTAGAAATGCCTCTTTAGAGGCTAAAATGTCACATTAAAAAGAAAAAAGAAAATTTTGGAGTTGCGCTTAGAAGAGAAAGAAAATTCCTCTTTTAGAAGATGAAAAAATCAATAAAAGAGAGAATAGGGAAGAAGATGAAGAGGCAGATGTGCAAAGAGAAACACCTCTGTTAGAGGCTCAAAACAACAGAAAGAGAAGAAAAGGAAACATAGGAATAAGGGGAAATTTCTTTAGTGTATGATGGGAGTAAATTAGAGCATGAGAAGTGTCCAAAACTGAGTTTTATACATCAGATTGGAGATTAGAACAACAATAAGTGTAAGAAAGAAAAAGAGTGCCTAGCAAGGAAGATATATTTTTAATCTGCATCGAATTGTAGAAGGAGAAATAATGTTGAGGAGGATAAAATTGGAGTGCCCATGTGAGAGTGAGATTAGATTGTGTGCATGTTGAGAGAGGCCATGGTTGGCCAATATATTGTATATTATTTTGCAAATTTGATTGAATACAAATTATTCTTATTTTGTTGCAATTTGAACTTCAAGATTTTGAGTGTGTGAGAGAGCGAGAGGGAGTCTCTCTACATCATTTTCCCTCCAACATAAAAATTGCATATGTGATACTCATATTCCTACACATAATCATGGGTACTCATACTCTAAAATAAATGTACCTTAGAGGGAGCCACATCCACTCAACCCCTTGCACATAGAGGACCAAAACAACTTCTCTCAAGAGGAGGTCAACTCTCCTACTTAACCACACAAAGAAAAAGAACACATGAAACATTAAAGAACATTTTCGCTAAAATAAAAACCCCAAAAATTTCAAAGAATAAACACATAACAAAAACTCACATTTATTCAACAAGAAATGAAAAGATCCTACCTTTAAATAGCACAATCCCACTAATGGATGAACCTTGGGTTGATAAATCCTTCCCTCAAACATTCTCCTTCCTCCCTCCTCCTTCACACTCCTCCTCTCTCTTCCCCAAATAACTCAATCAAAATAGTGAGATCTTAAAAATACAAAATGAGGCCACCCTTCGACACTATGGAAGAAGAGTTATAAAGAAGAGGAAAAGGTAACTTCCTTCCCAAAACTAACTCAACTAACTACTTCCTCATTTTTGCCACTTTTGAAAGTGGGACAAAAAGGAGGGTCATAAAATCATTTTTAAAGGATTAAATAATAAAAATACACTCCTAACCTATATACCCCATGTAAGGAAGCTACGGTAGTGAAACAATTTCCTACAGTAATCTTGAGAGGAGGATAATGCAAAAATTTCTAGATCTTTAACAATTACAAAAACTTAAACATAAATATCATGCATACCACAACACAGTGATTTACGTGGGGAAAACCATTTTGGGAGAAAAACCCCACACTCCAAAATCCATCCAATATATTATTCAGAAATCACAAAGATTACAATATACTTGCAGAGAAAGCTTCTCACAAGAGTATCACTAACTAGAGATCTAGAGGCAACACGACCACTCATAGACTCTCAGAATACATCACAATACACAACTATAATATAATTCCCTCATAAAATAGGGTCGCCTTCTAGGGCAAGTCAATATAATAAAATATCGGTCATCAGATCTAAGACCTAATGATGAATGATCCAGATTTATAATAATAAAATATAAATAAAATTTTCCTTTCCCCCATCGAACCCCTCATTGGGGGGTCCCCCCCTGTTCATTGATGTATCAATAGTACCTTATGTAATTTCAAGGTTGAGACACATTTTCCCAACAAATCTCCCACTTTTCAAACACCTTGCAAAAGCAATGGGAAGTTGTATAAATATTATCTCTTAATTGCTAGGGGTCGAAAGGCCCATTGAATCTGAATGCCATCTAAACTTCTCTATGCTCACAAGAATCAAATTCAATATTACAATTAAACAGTCCTTCAACAAGGTTTTTATTTTTCAAGGTCCTTAGACCATTTTATCCAATGTGGCTAAGTCTCTGGTGCCATACCATAGTTTACTTTACAGGTAACTTTGATTGAGAAGAAAGAGAACCCTTGGGTACCCAGAAGTCATGGCCATATGTTGAAGATGAAACCCTCACCTCTTCCACATACTTTATTTTCATAGAAGTTCTATTGCACTCAACAATTCATGCAACAAGCTTATATAATGTGTCATATCTAACACCTCTAGAAATCACCATAGAACCTCTAATCATCTTACATCCTACGTCAGAAAATACTACTTGCTTACCCGTATCTATTAGTTTTCTCACAGATAAAAAATTGTGTGCTAAACTATAGATATGCAACACACCATTAATCCTTTTTATTCTATCATTCTGAAACCTAATTCTAAATTTACCACGACCAACAATATTTAAATAAGAATCATCACCCAAGTACACCTTATCTCCATCAAATTGTTCATATTCAAAAAACCAATCTCTATTAAAGGTCATATGGAAAGATGCACCTAAGTCAATTAACCATGCATTATTACCTACACGAGTTGCCAAAGCTGCAATGAATGCATCACCGTCTTCCTTCTCGGACTTAGAATCATAATCAAATTTCTTCTTTTTCTTCTTCTTTTTCTTTACAATCCTTACAAACATGTCCAAGCTTACCACAGTTCTAGTAAATAACTTTGGAATTTTCAAGAGATTTGCATATCCCCTTGGGCTTGTATTTATCATGCTTCTCATTCTTTTTGCCTTTTTTCTTAGTTTTTCCATGAACATTCAAGGCCTCCTTGGCACTAATGGATACCTTCCTCCTCATCTCTTATAAAAACAAAGAACAGGTGCCACATCTTCAATCTTCAATATAACAAGAGTACTCCCAATAGCCATAACCAGAGAATCCCATGAATCAAGCAAAGAAAAAAGTAGGATTTGACATTTCTCCTCCTCATCCATTTTGACACTAATTGAGAAACCAATATATTCTTCTAGGTGGTCTATAATTTTTCCACCCTCTTCCATTCTCAAGGAATACAATTTCTTCCTCAAGAAAATCTTGTTCACTAAATATTTGGCTTGATACATCTCATCAAGCTTCTTTCATAGTTTTTTTGCAAAGGTTTCTTCATGGACATTGATTAAAATAGATTTTTCCAAGCATAATCTAATTAGATCCTTGGCTTTATGGTCCATAACATCATATTGAGCAGTCAAAGTAGGATCTACAGGCCTTGAAATATTCTCATCAATAGCATCCCACTAATCTCAATCTATCAATAGATCCTCCATCTTCATCTTCCACATTTCAAAATTATTTCTAAAAAAATCATCCACCTTTATTCTCCTTGATGAACTTGTCATCTAAAAATTCTAGCAACAAGATCACAAAGTGTCATCTGCACAAGCTCCCACTCAAATCTGGATTAGTTCAAAAACCCAACAACCCACAACTGAAACCAAAGGTGATCAGGCTCTGATACCACTTGTAAGGAAGCTAAGAAGCAAAAAAAATTCCTACACTAATCTTGAGAGGAGGATAATGCAAAAAAATATATCTTTAATAATTACGTAAACTTAAACAAAAATAAATATAAATATCATGCATACCATAACACAGTGATTTACGTGGGGAAAACCCTTTCGGGAGAAACCCCCACACTCCAAAATTCGCCCAATATATTATTCAGAAATCACAAAGATTACAATATACTTGTAGAGAAAGCTTCTCATAGGAGTATCACCAACCAAATATCTAAAGGCAACATGACCACTATCAGACTCTCAAAATACATCATAATACACAACTGTAATACAATGCCCTCATAAAATAGGTTTGCCTTCTAGGGAAATTCAAGCTAATAAAATATCAAACATTAGATCTAAGACCTTATGATGAACAATCCATATTTATAATAATAAAATATAAACAAAAAAACTATTGCCCCTATCAGACCCCTATCATCGACGTATCAACAGTAATTTATGTATCAATAATACCTTATGTAATTGCAAGGTTGATACATATGTTCCCAACACCCCATACCTAAGCAACCTTCCAAACCTTAAAATAAAACTTAAACCTCTTAAAATTTCTTAAAAATCACAAAAGTTTAAGCTCACTCAAGAAATAACTCAAAATATAATTAAATAATTTTTCACATTAGCACATACACCAGCAACACATTTCACAACATGGTCCAAATAGACCTTAGCACTCCATACGAGCCTAGGTCCGTCATCACATTAGAAAGATACAAAAGTGGCTAAGTAACCCCATCAACCATTGGCACTAAATTCCACCTGTACACTCAAACGTGAAGTGTTAGTATAGTATCCAGATCATATAGTCGAAGCAACTCCATTATATTGGATAACATAAATCAAACTAACAATCATAGAATAACATATATAATTCACCATTCACATATACAACATTAAAAATGATCTTGTTAGTGAATATCATATGAAATCTAATAATCATCATAAAATCTAACATCTATAGGAAAATCCCAATATCATCCAAATTAAGTAAATATGCATAATCCATGAAGTCCTAAATATCTTGTCCATCAAAATATATCTAGAAACACTAAGTATCATAGATAAATCAGGAGTACAAAAGATGGGGTGTCACATTCTCCCCCCATGATTGGAATTCCTCCTAGAAGTCACTAAAATGTTTAGGGTAAATTTTTACTCATACCATACATATTTGCAAAAAAAATATCTTATTTATATAATTTTTCAAGTATGTTAAAAGAAACAAAATGTTCCTTTACAAGGTATCCTAAATTATGTAAAGTAAGCTTTATAATTAACTACTAACACAACCCAAGATATTATTGGATCATATTAGCACAATTAAAGAAATTCTACACATATAGATGTCATATCCACACAACTTCGTATTTTATTCCAATGATTATTGAAGACTAAACTACACATATATATGCTAGATTCACTTCAATCATCATTAATTACATAATTATATTAACATTCCACAATAACATGCTTCTCATGTTCTCAAATTAATTCACAT
Source organism: Sequoiadendron giganteum (assembly GCA_007115665.2). Lineage (NCBI taxonomy): Eukaryota > Viridiplantae > Streptophyta > Pinopsida > Cupressales > Cupressaceae > Sequoiadendron > Sequoiadendron giganteum. The sequence continues at coordinate 305,509,119 of CM021106.1, read as the reverse complement.
CTCAAGAAAAAAACTCAATTTCTATCATTAGTTCATAGGTATTCCACATCACATAATTGGGTTCACAACAAACATACCACAAGGTTCATTATATGGGTTTTATGAGGACAAATGGTGCCAAATTCTGCTAATTAATCATAGATCTTATCATTGTAATTGATATTTCATAAAGATGGAGTGTCATTGTGCCATCACTGAATATGATAGTATTAGGAAGGATGGTCTAGAGGCCCCTTTCTCAGGACCCCTCCATACATTTTATAGTACCTTCCTTTTTTTTATGTAACAAGTTAGCCTCCAAGAAGGAAGGTACACAAAATTCATACACAAAAACTAGGGGAAATTGATTATGACTTCCCATACCAGACCCATTTGAAGCCTCCCATCCTCAATAAAAATTTCCTAGCACATATTCACCCCCATACAACCTACCAAGGATCTCTCCTGGATATAGTAGTTCATAGCTTTCACATCACACCACATATGCCAGTAGTACAAAAATCATCAAGAAAGCCTCAAAATTCAAGAAGGTAAAGATAAGATTCCAAAATTATAATTAAAAAAATCATAGAAGAGAAGTAAGGAGCAATCAAGTAACAAAAGGAAACATCTCAACTCCAATTAAAACCATTTAAATCAAATTAAGTCCTCGAGGCAAAATTACTATTGCAAAATTTAACACAAATTAAATAACTCAAAGATACAACACTACAAGTGTTAATTTTGAAAACCATAAAGAATCATGAATTAAGAAATAAATAATAATACACATTCTCACAAAAAAAATCACATTACATCCACAATGTGACTTCTCTAAGCCACTCAAGGGTATGTGTAGTATCATCATGGAAAAAACGGGCCCTTAAGTGGCAATAAAATTCAAAAAAATCAGAGTTAGGCAACTTGATGTAAAAATTTGAATAATTTATCTATATTATTTCAAAAATATGTAAGAATAGAATTTGTAGCAAATTGAATGTAGTTTCTAAACTACTGGGTTTATTTAAAAAATAAAAAAATCGATTTGGTGAAAATTTCAAATTTCAATGCAACAGTACTTAAATTTCATTGAAAAAATAAGAAGTAGGTGTCTGTCTAACCACCCTAACCACAATAAAATTATAATATTTTAGATATAAGTAGAGGACTCATGTCCCAATGTGATGCATATTTTTTTGTAATTTTTTTCGAAGTAAATAATTAATTATGAATTTTTTATTACAACTTTTAAAAAATATAAAAACTCGTATGTCTGACCACCTTAACTTGGTCAAAACTTCATGAAACTCAATTCTATTTTTTTAATCCTATAGTATGTGAAGCATATAATGTGACACATGTTTCAAATTTGAAAAATGTGATACCGTTTGAAAGCTATAGATGTTTTTCAATCAACCTATCAATCAGGTCTTTAGTTGTAATTCAAATAAAAAATGAATAATAATTATTTATTAAATTCAAAGTAAAGCATAATTTATATTGGTGGAAATTTGAGAATCTCCTTTAAAAACCCTTTTCGTTTCATCAATTTTGGGTAAAAAAAAAGTTGCCAGCCACATGGGTCATCATATCACTTATATATCGCCACTTTTTGGCCCATCATGATCCTGCACATACCCTCAAGGGGTGGAGGGGAATGGTGGTCTCAAACCACATATATATAATATCCAACAAAAACATAGTGGTCTCAAACAACAAATATCCACATAATAACCAAGCATAGTGCCACTCAACTCGGGACATGCTAATCAAATTATCCATAAACATATATATTTGAAGTATCATGTATAGAATTTATCTGTACATCGAATCTCACTCAATGAGAACACTATTTACCAACACATAACTCTATCATAATCACTACCAAATCTATCACTTTAATAATATAACCAAAGTAAAATCATGATGTTACACTATCACGAACCTTGCATTTTATTATTTTATATTCTTTATTGTAAATTTCATATAATATAGTTAAAAACAATTTTCATTCTTCCCACTCTTTTCCCATGCTACTCATGACCTGTGTATGTTGAACTTTGACCCTTATCCAAAAAGAACAATAATGATATCTGACACCCATGAACTACATTCAATACCCACACTTTTGAACATCCAATATCTATAGCCCAAGTAGAAACTTATCTAATGTTTTGGCACACCAAATCCATCCTCAACCCATGGCATACAATACTCAAGGAAAAAGGTCTTGCACTTTGGACCAACAAGTGTGGTCCTAAAAGTGAGGGAGTAGATCTAGCTCAACATTCCAAAGGTAATCATAATCTTCTGGCATTAGCCCTTTGTCTAGCTCAAGGACAACATCAAGGAAAAATCACGATGTTCCAATGAACAAACCTTTCCCTCAACCCCAAGTACATTAGCGAACCCTTCTCCAATTGGAGCGATCGACACTAGGGAATTTCCACTACATAGTCAAACATGCTCAACAACAAAAAATTCTATCTTCACATTTAAATTTACATCAAATATAATTAACACAAGGGTATACATAGGTAGGTCATCATATATTTCCACCACACCCTCATCCCAACTTGGATACCCTGTATCTAAAACTTGAATGACGAACACAACATTCACTAGATTTCCACAAAACATAACTCTATGTACTTATTTAGGTCTATTTAATTCCTATTATCAATACTTATCATGGCATAAAAATAATAAATTACAAGAAAACTTTGTCTACAAAACTTATACACATGTTACTTCTATAATTCCATTATTACTTTGTTTTTCCTATATTACACTTATTTTAATCATCATTACTATTTTATAAGGAAAACACATAAACAGAGTTATTCATATATGTAATGGGGTGAATTTGCACACCTTGTAAATTCTTCATTTACACCCCTCACCTTAGAAAAATCAAACCCGATGATGCTCTTCCACTTCATCCATCTGATTCCCACCCACTTGGCAGTTGTCTATAGTGTCAATGGGGGAATTTTTGTCAAGGATGCTAGCATGGCACGTGGACATCTATTATCCTAATAGGATTCCCACCTCTAGAATCTACAGAGGTGTTACACTTCTCCATTGGCGATGAAGAGTAACTCTCTTGCACCCTTAATCGACATCGAATGGCTCTTTTGGGCTTTTATCCATGCTAAAAAGATCTCATTATTCATTCAATGGATCTTCTGGGAATTCTTCAATCTTCTACACATTTCTTAATCACACTAGTTGCTACACACTCCATTTTTCATAGCATTGTTAAAGCTCCAATACGTTACTCTGCTAGTTTTTCCTACTCACATTGTTGCGGTAACAATGGCAATTACAATAATACAAGCTCACATCTCCCTCCATGTGCTCGAGGGAACCTTGTTTAGGAGGTGATATCCATTTCATTTAGCATTATCATTTGGTTTTTGTAGCATAAATTTGTTACTATTGCTTAGTAGTACTTTCTTTTCACACTTTATTTTTCGCATTTTCTATATCGTAGCTATTCTAGCTATCCGTGGAGGTGGGAACATTGAAACAAGGGTTTGACTGCAACAAGCCCTAAAACAACCCCAACATTTTCCTTGTTCTGTTGTGTGTAGGTGATCACATTTGTTTGGAGCTTACAGGAGACTGGACCACTCGTGAGTTGCATTTCTACCACCTTTATTCTCATCAACTTTCATTTCCAGAGTTAAAGTATTCTTTTTATTTCTTTTATTAGTTTAGCTATTTCCTATTTTTTTGTCATTACTATTTATATCAGGTTGTTAGTGTAATGTCACAAAATTGCACCTAGAGGCAATTCCACATTCTTGCACTTTTGCCTAGCATTTATCACACCTTAGAGAATTAATATCAAAAGTCCCATGAGTCAAAATTTCACAATTCTGACCCCATGTGGACTAGTGGTAGAGCAATAGAAGCCTAACGAAACATTTCCCAAAAATCTAGACCTTGGATGCTTGCGTGGCGTGCAGACGTCTACATGGCGCGCTAGCATCCTGGTGATTTTCCAAGTTTGAAATGGGGAATATGGAATCTTGACTCTCTCGACATGTGTCCTAGTGGTCATAATTTGTTGGCAAAACAAGAATAGACAACTAAGAGGGGGGTGAATCAGTTGTCACATAATTTAACACTTAATTATCCTTATTAACCTTTAATCATAGATTTGATAATTAATAGTGAAAGCATGAATCAACAACACATCAAAAACACAACACCAAGATTTTATACGTGGAAACCCTGTTAGGGGAAAAACCATGGTGGATATTAGTCCACAATATTAGACCCTGTTAAAAGTATAATTAAAATGAATAAGGAATGCACATGCATTCAGGTACACTTCCTAGATCTCACTGCTCAAAGAGAACTCATTGTATTACATAAAACTTTCAGATTAAATCCATCTGAAGAGGTTGAACTGAGAAATTAGCTTCTTCAAAAGCCTGATGACAGTTTTGGTTAGGCACAAAAACACTTCTTCACACTACGCTCAATCTTCTTCACACTCTGCTCTATAATCAAATGATTTGATCTTTATTCACACATTTCACATTCACACTTCTCATACATACATCGAGAACACTTTAAAATAAAGAAACAATCACTCTTATATATCCTCTACATGGAATTACATCAACAACTTTGTCGGCCAAAAATAAAAGAATAAATGAATTACAAATTGTCGGCCCAATTCATGAAAAAATCTCAATGCGCACCAACTAAAGTCAGTCACAACATAATGAAGACCTAAAACAACTTCTTTGAACATGCCAAACATTAAAATATTAATCCACAAGGATCTGCAACACGCTACAACCATCATGTCGGCCAAGAACATGAAAACCCAAACACACAATGGAAAAATATTTGATCACAATCACTCCAATCAATGTGGACATGCAACAAGGATAGATCACGATCTAGAAACATCAATGAACATCAAACAAGCATACATAACAACTCAAATTACCAGAATTACATTCTCTTCTTCTAGAAACATTAGCTACAGTAACAAAATAACTATAGGAACACAAAGACTCACAACTTGCACAAATCTTGATGTGCACCTCAAAAAATTTCAGAGTATAAACTAGATAGGTGTGGCAAAAAACCCTTTAAAGCGCAACACCTGAATAGAAACATACTAAATTTTCCACCACAATGAACTTCACAACTTCACAGACAACCTTCAACATATTTATTATAATTTTCTCAATATCCTCGACATATACAACCTTCAAGATCATCAATGCTAATAGTGTTGATATCAATGACAACCACATATCAACAACACAACCACAATATCCAACAATCTCCCCCTTTTTCATTGATGGCAACACATGATGTGAAAAATACCATCAACAAAACTAACTCTTCTTTCAATAATCTTTCCTTCTTCTCATACTGTTCTTCTCCCCCTTACATTACTCTTCTCCCCTTTTTGTTCTACTCTTCTCCCCCAAGGTTTTTACTATTTTTTCACATTATTCTTCGCCCCCTTTGACATCAATGGAAAAGGTACACAAGCTCTTAACCACATATATGAATCATTTGATGACTCCCCCTGAGTAGCAGCCACCACAACATCAATCTGGAACAAGATATTAATATGAATGCACAGATTGATGCAAAGACTTGCATCTTAGTTTAGATTAGGAGGGGAAATCACCCCTAGCTTTCCTCTGAGATACTCAAAATTATCCTTAGGCAATGGCTTAGTACAGATGTATGAAATTTGTTCTTTAGTAGGCACATACTCCAGTCTGACTTCTTTATCACTCACTTTGTCTCTCAAAAAGTGATATTTTATAGATATATGCTTTATCTTTGAATGCAGCACCGGATTCTTAGAAATGTTTATGGCACTGGGATTATCACAAAATATAGCAACAGGCTCATTATACTCAATTATAATATCTCTCAGCATCTGCTTCATCCATATTACTTGAGTGCAATTGTTTGCAGCAGAAATATATTTTTCCTCAGTAGTAGATAAGGAAAAAGAATTCTCCTTTTTACTTAACCAAGACACTAACTTCTTCCCCAAGAAGAATGCACCACCACTAGTACTTTTTATGTCATCCACATCTCCTGCCCAATCTGCATCAGTAAAGGAACTCAAGGTAAGATCATCATCTTTAGGATACCAAAGACCAAAGTCAATTGTCCCTTTCAAGTATCTGAAAATTCTCTTCACAACTATCACATTATATTCCTTTGGATCAACTTGATATCTATCAACCATGCATATAGAATTCATGATGTGTGGTCTGGTCTGAGTCAAATAAATTAATCCACTGATCATTGATATGTATCTTGTTTGATTTTCTTTAGGAGAATCATCATTTTGTGTTAATTTACATCTGGTTACCATGGGTTTACCAACTGGTTTTGAGTCTTCCATGCCAAACTTTTTCAGTAACTCTCTTACATATTTGGACTAAGATATAAAGATTCCATCATCTAACTGAGTAATTTGCAATCCCAAAAATATTCAGATCTCCAATCATTGACATCTCAAACTCACTTTTCATTTCATCAGCAAAATTCATACATAAGTCATCATTACCTTCAAAAATGATATCATCAACAAAGACTTCAATAATCAACTCTTTATCCTGATCTATCTTGAAATACAGATTACTATCAGCAATACCCTTATTGAATCCAAGCTTCAACAAGTATTTATCCAATCTAGCATACTAGGCTCTAGGGGATTTCTTGAGTCCATATAGTGCTTTCTTCAATTGGCAAACCATATCTTCTTTATCAGTCAGTTGAAATCCATCTGGTTTCTCACCATATACTTCTTCTAGCTCACCATTCAGAAATTTTGACTTTACATCCATTTGATAGACTTTGTAGTTCTTAAAAGAAACATAAGCAAGAAATAGTCTTACAACTTCAATTATAGCAACAGGGGCAAAGGTTTCTTCAAAATCAATACCTTCCATCTATGAGTACCCTTTACAAACTAGTCTTTCTTTATTCCTGACCACTTCACCTTGTTCATTCAGCTTATTCTGAAAGACCCATTTGGTTCCAATCACATTTTTATCCTGAGGTCTAGGAACAAGAGTCCATGTATCATTTTTCTCTATATGCATCAGTTCTTCCTTCATTGCTTCCATCCAATATTCATCTTTACATGCTTCATTGACATTGTTGAGCTCAATCTTGGAAATCAAACAATATTTTCTGCAATTCTTCTTCTAGTCTGCACACCTTTGTTTTTATCTCCTATAATCTGATTTTTAAAATGATTTAGCTTTACATTCCTCGAAACTTTAGGATTCTCTCGAAATTATGGTTCTTTTGTTCTTTCTTCGACACTTCCACTAGCTTCTCCTTCTTCATTCTCTTGATTCATCGAAACAATTTGAACTTGATTCTATGTCTAAGAATTCTTTCCATTATTAGTATTGTCATGTTGGTCATCAGAATCATATCCATAGTATCTGGATGATCTATTAGTGTCTTCATCAACTCTGACATTTTCACTTTCAACCATTTTCCTTAATCTTCTATTATAGCACCAGTAGGCCTTGCTCTTAGTAGAGTAACCCAGAAAGATTCCTTCATCACTCCTAGCATCAAACTTGCCAATATCTTCATCTCTCTTGATATAACATCTACTTCCAAAGATTTTGAAATATTTAACAGTAGGCTTATAACCAAACCACGACTCAAAAGGAGTCTTACGAGAAATACCATTGATATTTACTTGGTTAATAGTATATACAGTAGTTCTTAAAGCTTCTCTCCAATAGATATGAGGAACATTACCTTCCAACATCATAGTTCTAGCAGCATCTAGAATTGTTATGTTATTTCTCTCAACAACTATGTTCGGTTGAGGGGTCCGAGGAGCAAATAATTGTCTTTTGATTTCATGCTCTTCACAGAAAGAATTGAACTCTCGGGAAGTGGATTCACCACCTCTGTCTGACCTTAAGCATTTGATCTTCAAGCCTGTCTCATTCTCAGCCATACCTTTGAAAATTTTGAAATTTTCTAATGCTTTATGTTTTTCTCTCAAGAAAGCAACCCATATCATCCTAGAGTAATCATCAATAAGCAACATAAAGTACCTTTCTCCTTGTAGACTTCTGATTCTGGAGGGACCACATAAATCAGTATGCACTGGCTCCAGTACTCCATTAGAATGATGTTATTTTCTTTGAAAATAAATTCTAGTCTGCTTTCCCATCTGACATTCCTTGCATATGGTGTTAGTAGGCTTCACTAACTTAGGAAGATCTCTAACTGCTTGAGTGGAGCTTATTTTGACAATGTTATCAAAATTCACATGAAACAACCTCCTATGCCATAACCAACTTACATCAACTTGAGAAATTAAACAACTTTCACTAGCAGCACTCAGGTGAAAAATATTACCTCTTGTCTTGTCACCAGTCATATGATGTGAGCATCCACTGTCAATCATCCATTCATCCTTTTCTTCAATTTTAGCTGCAAGAGTTTTCTCAATATTCTTATCACTATTAGATTCAGTGGACATCGTACCATTTTCCTTGCTAGCAATAAATACCCATCCATCTTCATTTCCATTTTTTATTAGATTCATCATCAGTAATACCTTCTTCAGTATAATAACATTTCTTTTGAAATCTAGGCTTATCAAGTTTGACCTAGGAACTCTTTCAGGACACCTTGATGCAAAATGACCTATCTTATTGCAAGAGAAACATTTAATAAGCAATTTTCCTTTATACGCACCTTGTCCTTTGGCTTCTCATTTCACAATCAATGCTTCCAACTCCTCTAACTCTCTTTCTTCATGTTTAATATGTTTCATCTCATCTTCATACTTGAATGTCTTTCTAGAACTTTCTCCTAGATCATATCTATGTTGGTTTCTTCTGGATACAGTAGCCTTAAATGAAGATTATGTCTTAGGAGTAGATTTTCCAAATTCACTCAATTCAAAGGCAGAAAGCTTACCAATCATCATGTCTCTTGTCACATTTGTTACTATCCTAAGTTCTTCAATAGCAATAGCTTTCATTTTGTAAGAAGTAGGAAATGATCTGATCACTTTAGCCACAATCTCTTCTTCATCCAAGATTCCACCAACACATCTAATACCCATCACTAGTTCATTCACTTTTTGCATAAAAGAAATAATGTTTTCATCTTCACTCATTTTCAAGTTTTCCCACTTTCCTTTCAAACTTTGTAGCTTAGCAACTTTCACTTGTGCATCTCCTTCATACAATGTCTCCAGCTTCTTCGAGATCTCATATGTTTTTTTCAGACCCATTACATTTGTCATCTCTGAATCTGTCAAAGCACTCAATAATGCTTCTATAGCCCTGATATTAGTTTCAGCTTCTTTGATCTCATCAGGAGTAGAGGAACCATTCTGAGGAATAATATATCTATTCTTTGTAATCTTCCAGAAGGGATCACCAATGCAGTTCAAATGACACTCCATTTTAGCCTTCCATAGAGAGTAGTTTGTTCCATCAAATCTAGGACTATCCTTCTTGTATGATGCCATCTCAGATCACCTCAAGCTATTAAACTTCTTCAGAGGAACCTACTCTGATACCATTTTTTGGCAAAACAAGAATAGACAACTAAGAGGGGGGTGACTCATTTGTCACAAAATTCAACACTTAAGTATCCTTATTAACCTGTAATCATATATCTGATAATTAACAGTGAAAGCATGAATCAACAACACATCAAAAACACAATAACACCAAGATTTTATACGTGGAAACCCTATTAGGGTAAAAACCATGGTGGATGTTAGTCCACAAGATTATACCCTGTTAAAAGTATGATGAAAATGAATAAGGAATGTACATGCATTTAGGCACACTACCTAGAGCTCACTTCTCAAAGAAGACTCATTGTCTTACATAAAAATTTCAGATTAAATCCATCTGAAGAGGTTGAACTGAGAAATTAGCTTCTTCAAAAGCCTGATGACAGTTCCGGTTAGGCATAGAAACACCTCTTCACACTACGCTCAATATTCTTCACACTCTACTTTGCAATCGAATGATCTAATCTTTATTCACATATTTCACATTCACACTTCTCATACATACATCGACCGCACTTCAAAATGAAGAAACAATCGCTCTTATATATCCGCTACATGGAATTACATCAACAACTTTGTCGGCCAAAAATAAAAGAATAAATGAATTATAAACTGTTGGCCCAATTCATGAACAAATCTCAATGCGCACCAACCAAAGTCGGTCACAACATAATGAAGACCTAAAACAACTTCTTCAAACATGCCAAACATTAAAAGGTTAATCCACAAGGATCTACAACACGCTACAACCATCATGTCGACCAAGAACATGAAAACCCAAACACACAATGAAAAAATCTATGATCGCGATCACTCCAATCAACACGGACATGCAACAAGGATAGAGAATGATCTAGAAACATCAACAGACATCACACAAGCATAGACAAAAACTCAAATTACCAAAATTACATTCTCTTCTTCTAGAAACATCAGCTACAGTAACAAAATAACTGTAGGAACACAGAGACTCACAACTTGCACAAATCTTGATGTGCACCTCAAAAACTTCCAGAGTATAAACTAGATAAGTGTAGCAACAAACCCTTTAAAGCACAACACCTGAATAGAAACATATTTAATTTTCCACCACACTGAACTTCACAACTTCACAGACAGCCTTCAACATATTTATTATAATTTTCTCAATATCCTCAACATATACAGCCTTCAAGATCATCAATTCTAATAGTGTTGACATCAATGACAACCACATATCAGCAACACAACCACAACATCCAACATAATTATGATGTAACGGCTCTTTTCCACCCTTGCATGCATGAAAAAGCCCAATTTTTCTCTCATTTGGGGTTTCAAGTCATCTTCAATAAAGTTCTCTTCAATTCTTTCACACTTGAGTTCTATTTATTCTTGATAGTAGCACTCTCACAAGCGAAGCCATTTCAGACTAAGGTCCTTCGAGCAGCTGCATCTCCCTACAAAGTACTCAACGGTGCATTCGTGTGCTCTAAAGAGGGTCTAGGCCCATGGGTAATGCTCTCTCTTCTTTTATCTTTTCAATCTACTTGTTCATTTACTACCTAGTGGTGCAAGTTCTACTCCTGAAGTGGGTTTTTCTTTCACCACACACTTTGTTCTTTTCATTTACACTCCTTTCCAACTTGGTTGTCCATGTAGGTGTGAACACCAAAATGGGAGTCTGACTGAGACAGACCCCTATATAGCCCCAACCTTTTCCCCTCATTCTTGTGTGTGTAGGCTGTAGAGCAGAGCTTGAAGTGAAGACTCAAATGTTCGGTTGAAGGTAATTTTTCTCCAAGCTCTCCTTGTGCTTTTCTTAAAGTCTTTGTTCCTTGTTTGATCATTTTTTCAGTAGATCTAAGGTCTGAGTCAAGAATTGAAACCCTGTTCTACCCATTCAAGCTCCTAAGCACTTTGTTGCTTAGGACGCCAGCATGCCATTTGGATGACAGGGCGTCACATTGGTGTCCTAACTTTGTGTTGTCATCCTTTGGCTGAGAGCTCCTTTGTCTGAGGTAGATATTCAAAAGTTTCACTCACTTGGAATCTAAAGTAGTCTTCTTTTAAATATAACTTATGGACATTTCTTTATCACTTCTTCAATCTTCTTATGCTAAGGTGGATAAGGGCAGTTTGTTCCCTGGTGATCTCTTGAGAATGAAGAGACCCATGTGCAGCGAATCCCACTTATCTCACATTTTGGTGAACCTGACGTGAACATGTCGGATCTATCTCTACAATGCTTCCATATTTATGATAACACCTTTCTAAAGAAGATTTTGATATGTTGGATGAAACTCTAGATGGCTTCTTAGAAGTGCCATCCACTATCTATAAATCTCTCGAGAAAACTTGCTCTCTGCAAGTTAGAGAGTTAGTGAATGTAGTTGTAGTTTTTGTGGCTCCTCTGAGCCCTAAGAAACTCATCATTTACGTGACCCCAGTTGACCCTCCTTCTAGGGAGGATTGTTTTGTCTATGGTATTTTGTGTCATAGTGATTCATCAGACTTATACTCAAGGTCTATAAAATCTACGGACTCCACTTCCTATAATGTTGTTGGGCACACATATAACACAAGAATAAACAAAAAGAACTTGGATCAATAATATTCTATTCCTACGTCTCAACCCACTCAAGTTCCTACTTCTTTACCACCTTCTCAATCGAGCCTTCCTTCAGAACCTAAACTTGTGATCAAAGTACCAGGTGATTATGATCTTGTTGAGCAACTTCATATTACTCCAGCTAAGGTCTCACTTTGGGACTTGCTTCAGACCACTCCGGTTTATCAAGAGATGCTTCAGGAAGCCTTGCAAAAGATCCTCTTGTCTGCCTCTGCTAGGCCTATGGATTTTAATGCATTTTTATCTCATATTCGAGTAGATTCACCAAATATTACATTCCATCCACAAGAACTCCTGCCTTTGGATGTGTAGAAGCAAGCAGATCTATTAATGATTATAATTAATGTTAATAATATGGGTATTAGGTGTACTCTTGTTGACTTTAGTTTGACTCTCAATGTTTACAGTCTTGACCTATTACCTAAGATTAAATTTGATTCATCTTCTCTATCATCTTCTTTGTATATTCATGGGTTTGATAATGTTGGATTCCAAGCTCTAGGCACAATAATGCTTCCTTTGCAGCTAGGTCTCGTTACCTTACCTACTTTGGTTTATGTGATGCCTGATCCCTTACCTTACAATCTTCTTTTTGGGAGACCCTAGATTCATTCCATGGCTTTCGTAACCTCGACTTTACACCGATCCTTAAAGTTCATCACAAATAATCAAGTGGTCACGATTAAAGCTGATCCAAAAATTGTTCACCTTTGTGAGATAGTGGATGTCAGTCTGGCTTCAATCGTATCCACTCTTAAGAGTTGTATCTTGTCCTTAACCGCTGACACTATGTCTTATTCCTCATCGATACTCTCCATGGAGGTCATCCCCAGAGCGAGTGTTGTTAGAGATGAACCACCTAAAGTGAAAATTCCTAACTCTTCCTCATCGTCTCCTTCTTCTTCTCAATCAAACACTTTGCTTAGTGATGTTTGGGGCTCCTTGGAATTCTTTGAATTCTTCATAGCAGAATACAAAGTGATTCCCTCTCATATAGAATTTTTGAATGCCTCTGATTTAAAGATGGACAATTCTCCCTTTAAGGAAGAGAAGGGTGATCCTACCCAAGAGACCAATCCTTCCTTTACTAATAAGAGTGGTTCCACTCCTACAAAGGAGGTTAATGTTTGTGAACCAATCAAATATGGTGGAAATTATCTCATGGATGCATTCAATGTCCATTGGTGGAACAAAACCCTCTACGTAGAGCCGCCACCTCATAAATTTTTACAAACTCGCTATGGTTTCATATATCAACTCGCTTCTCGATATGGCTATGGGTAGAAAGGACTAGGGTGTATCAAACAAGGAATCCAAGTCCCTATCTAGTTTAAGCTATGAAAATGCAATCTAGTTTTGGGATGCTCTATTGAACAGTCTAAGCAGAAACCTTGGTGGAGTGTTAACATGATTTTGGTCAAACCACTGAATTTAGTCCATCCTGAATTGATAAAGGATAGAGGGAAGGCCAAGAAAATCCCTTTATATTTCTTCTCTTCAGATGAAGCACTTGAGGAATTCCTAGGTGCCTACTCTTTGTTGCCTCCCTTTCATCACAAGAGATGAATCCCATATTGCCTGCATAAACAAGCATACTTTGGAGAATTTGTCTGGAGTATTGATGAGGAGGACCCTCTATCCAATGTTGGTGATGATGTTTTGATATCACATCCTGAAGATCATAGTTCTCTCCTTAAAGGAGATACTATTGAAATCTTTATGGATCCTAAGTCCTTTGAAAAATTAATTAAGATTGGGAAGTGTCTCTCTTCGGAAGAAGTGGATAAACACTCCAATCTCTTACACTCTCATCCTGATATCTTTGCTTGGACGTACAAGGATATGCCTGGTATTGATGAATCTATAGTGGTTCATAATATTGTCCTATGTCCCGATGCCAAGCCATTTAAACAAAATATCCAAAAGATCAATCCTAGGGTGGCGTTGATGGTTAAGACTAAGATAGAGAAGCTATTAAATGCAAGCTTTATCCTCCCAATCGACTACTCCCCTTGGATTTCGAATATTGTTTATGTTAGTAAGCCTGATGGCCGTATTCGCATATGCATTGACTTTCATGATCTTAATAAGGATTCTCTTAAAGATGATTTTTTTTTGCCTAATATAGATATGATTGTGGACTCGACTGCAGCCATGCATTGTTATCTTTTATGGATGGTTTCTCGGGTTAAAATCATATATGTATTAATCGAGAAGATCAGTACAAGATAACCTTCACTAACCTTTGGGGTACCTTTTGTTATGTGGTCATGCCTTTTGGGTTAAATAACACATGAGCAACTTACTAATGGGCGATAACCCTAATATTTCATGATTTTATTCATAAAATCTCAGAAGATTATGTCGATGACATCTTGGTGAAATCGATAACCCATCAAGATCATGTAAAGAACCTTTGTCTTATCTTTGAAAGGCATCGACTCTATAAGAGAGACTCAATCCCCATAAGTGTGTCTTCGGTGTGGATGCCAAAAAAAATTTGGGATTTATAGTTTCTCACCGTGGGATCGAATTCGACACAAATAAAATTTATGCCATTGTTAACATACCTCCACCTAGGAACATTACTGAGTTGCAAAGTTTATAAGGGAAGATTTAGGAAATTCAAAGATTTATATCTCAATTGGTTGATCATACCCTTCCTTTCACTCATTTGTTGAAGAAATATGTCCGCTTCATATGGGATGAAGAGTGCCAAAAGGCTTTTGAGTCATTCAAAGCCTATTTTTCCAATCCTTTTGTATTGATGCTGGCTATACAAGATAGACCCTTTTTGCTTTACCTCGCAGCATCGCCATATGCTTTGGTAGCTTTGTTAGCTCAATATGATGATGTCGTGAAAGAGAGAAATCTACTACATTAGTCATGTTCTAGTTGATTATGAAACGCATTATTCCTCCATGGAGAAACAATGCCTTGCTCTTGTCTTTGCTACACATAAGTTAAGACACTACCTTCTCCATGTTGAAATGCACGTCATTGTAAAAAGTGACCTTTTAAAACATTTGTTCTCTAGTTCTGACCTTGTTGGGAGGTTAGCGAAATAGGTTATGTTTCTTTTTGAGTTTGATATAAAGTTCATTACTGAAAATTCAATAAAGGGTCAAGCAGTTGTCGATCAACTGGAAGACGCTCCCTTATCTCACTCCTTCTCGAGGTTAGATTTGTTTCCTAATGAGAGCATTTTTCTGATTAACTATGACCTTTAATGGAAGATGTATTTTAATGGGTCGAGGTGTCAAACTGGTTTCAAAGCAAGTGTGGTTTTAATATCCCTCAAAGGTAAACTAGTCCCTTTATCCTTTCGATTGGATTTTCTTTGCACCAATAACATTATTGAGTACAAAGCTCTCATTGTTGGCTTATGTGTTGCGATTGTGCTAAGAATCAAACATCTTCGCATACTGGTTGATTCTAAACTTATTGTGACTCATATTACGAGAACCTATCAAGCTAAAAAAAGTAAGGTGCCTCAATATCGATACCTTGTTTTTTCCTTGCTTAATCAGTTCTCTTCTTTCACAATAATTAGTATCCCTAGAAGGGAGAATAGACGCGTAGATTCCATGGCAAGCCCTACTTCCCTAGTACCCTCAAATGAAGATATAAAATAATACCACTTCATGGTTCAGGTCCTGCAAACCCCAACAATTTTTGATCAACCTGAATCTGATATCCTTGTGTGTTCTCACGTAGAATCGAGAGAATAGTTCTCTAATATCTATAGCTACCTAAAGACTGGAAACTTTCTCGATGATGCGACAAAGAATGATTGCACTCGTATATGAAATATTTCAGTACGTTATATTATTTTGTATGATGTTCTTTATCGAAAATCCTATAACAGAATGCTTCTCCTATGTCTCACTAAAGCAGAGACACCCCTTTCCCTTAAGGAAGCCCATTCAGGTTCTAGGGGTGGATATTTTGGTGGTAGATCCCTAGTGATAAAATTGGTACACATGGGGTATTTTTGGAAAATGATGGAACAAGATTCTTTTGATTTTGTTAAGAAATGACTACAATGTCAACAACACAGTCATCTTATCCATGCATTCGTACAAGAGTTACAAAATAATACCTCCCCTTGGTCGTTCGTGAAGTGGGGGTTGGATATTATTGGAAAAATATCGCCTCCTTCTTCTAAAGGACACATCTTTATCATTACTGCTATAGATTATTTCATGAAGTGGGTCGAAGCCATTCAACTTCGGTCCACGAATGTTGAAGCTATCTATATTTTTCTTCTAAATAATATTATTTCTCATTTTAGATTGCCCGCTACACTTGTTTCTAACAATGGTACACCATTCAGGAAAAAGGAAGTAAAGAAGTTCTTAGAGAAATTCCACATTCAATATAGATTTTCTACACCGTACTATCTGTAATCTAATGGTCAAGCAAAAGCGTCTAATAAGACTCTTGAGCTCATTCTCCATAAAATAGTTAATAAGCACGATAAGGATTGGAATATTCGATTAACGTATGCTTTATGGGCCTATCACATGAGCATTTGTACAGCAACGGGAACAATGCCTTACAACCTTGTATATGGTGCTAAAGCTATCTTGCCTTTAGAGTTGGGAATTATTTCTCTGCGGGTTTCCCTTAAAGGGTTAATTGATGATGAAACTTATCGAGCCAATCATTTTCATCAACTAGAGATGCTTGATGGGCACTGGTTGTAGGCCCTCGACCATCTTAAATCTTATCAATGATCATTATCCAGACAGTATAATCAAAATGTTCTTCTAGGACTTTTAAGCTGGGAGACTTGGTTCTTTGTGAAAACCAGAGAAATGTAAATGTGTTGTCTGATCAGAGGGAAATTTAGTCCTAACTGGTTAGGCCCTTACATTTTTGTCTTTGTGTATGGATCAGGTGCCTATGTATTATCTTCTATGGATGGAATGCCTCTAAAAGAACTCATTAATGTGATGCATCTCTGTCGATACTATGTGTAGTGTCCAAATGTGTCACGCGTACAATGTTCACCCTTTAAGGGTAATAGCACTATAGGTGTTGACATTATTCATTGACACATTATGAATATTTTTGTATTATGATGTGACCATGTGTGTGTGTGTGATATACATACGTGTGTCTTACTATGCTATGTATCCATACATCACATTACATATTTCAAGGAAATTAGATCACCATTTTATTTAATTAACATACAACCATGTGTGTTTTTAAAATCATATTAGCATATAATGTAAACATACATCCATATAAGCATATAAAATCCATAACATCAACATACATACAAATAAAAAAGCATACACATCAAAATACACAATGTCATGATGTCAAAACCAGTATGTATATATACATGTATCAAATTTCATGTACATGTATCAGGCCACTACTATCAAATGAGTGGCTACTAAATATATGTCTATACAAATGATCTACAAAAATGTATATCTCTCACTACAAAACTAATGTACAAAATCAGGAGCCCCTATGGTTGCGACGTGTGGCTCCCCGAGCCCTATGGCTCTGGCTATTGTTGTTGTGGTCTAGGAGGAGGTTGCACGGTGGTCATGGATTAGGATCGATGTGAGCATGATGCAAATAGAGCTACCCACATCCCCCTAATCTCTTCCTACAAAGAGCATATCATGAATTGTGACTGTGTTAGCTCCTACTATAGCTACTAAACATTTTTGGGATCATGGCTGCCAACTGCCTATCGAGGTCATCGAGGTAGCTCTGAAGGGTATCACACACCTACTCAGTAGAATCGGCCCTCGTCGCTACCATGTTTCACTCATCAATCATTGTTTGCAACTTCCTCGACAGTTGGTCGTGATTCCCTCGAACGGTGGCCACCTCTATAGTGAGTTGAACAATCTATACTCCCCGCTCCTCATAAGTGATCCTCAGACATGCTATCAGCTTGAAAGTGTGGGAATGTCACCCCATGGAAACTGGCCAATAATCCTCAAGAATCATCCTCTAAATAGGCACATCAGGGGCCACCTTCGATATACATTGAGCGATCAGCCTAGTCCATCCCTATGCATCCTCTGCAACCACAAAAGGAAAGAGAGAAATCAGTATCACATGGTGTATATATGTGAGAAAAACTAAAAGTACTAAAATATAAATAACATGCTTGATATACCTATGTCCCTTGGCTTCCATGTAGAGTCAAGGTGGGGAGTGACACTTGGACCCGCACTGTCGGCATTGGTAGCTACTCTCGGTGTTGCCAAGGTCATCATCATTGTAACAGTAGGTCATGGTGGCACCAAAAAGATAGGGGTAGCCGATGGAGGGTTTGACCTCCTCTGCCACCTCAGCCTTTGCATTGCCACCTCCTCCTCCTATGGTCTCTCCTCCTCGTCGGCCTGTTGTAGCCCTCTTCATCTATCCTATGGAGGTGGAGGTGGCACGTACCTCTATGGGACTAGATCCCCTCTAGGGGCATCCTCGTTGAACGCTGGACGAGAAAAGTGCCTATTCCACCACCCTTTGAAATCTATGGCAACCTCAAAATTATCTACCAACGCTATGGGAGGTAGATCGTGGTTGGGCCCATCATCATCCGAGGGGACAAAATTGGTGATGTGGGGCGACGATGATCCCTGGGTCTAGCTACACTCCTATAAGCCCCAGTATATGTGGGTACATCTGGGGGAATCATCTATACATGGCCATGTTGTCGCATGACTCGAATCCAGTAGTATGGTATAATGATGTGATCATGGTGACCTACTAGAAAATGGTCCCATTACAGGTTCCTCAGGTACCTTCTATCATCTACCCATCTAAAATATCGATGGGGTCTTCATCTGACCCGGTCTACAGTAAGTGTGTCGAACTATAACATCCAAAACTATAAGTCTTTGTGCCTCCATTACCCTGTCATATCATGCCAGTGGGCCAGGGGGATGTGATAGGAACATCACTAGGGAAAACTAGCTGACCTCATACACATGATGTGGGTGAAATCCCACACCTACAAAAGTGTGCATGTTGTAAGGTAACGATACTCGTAATAGATGTACCAGCCCAGCTCCTATTATAGGTGTGCTAACGTACTGCGCCTCCAAGAAAAAACTATCATATGCTCTACCATCTCCCTAATGGTGTGGATGAGGCTCCCATGTAGGTTATAGCCTCGATCATCTATCATAATTTGAAATACAACGGTCACAACCATCACCTGGTGCAGCAGCAGTGCAGTGGTTCGCGTCTAGTCATACCAGTACGTATAAATGTCACCTATGTCATCATCATCATCTATCTGCCCCGAATAGTAAAGGACTCCCTTCATCCACTCTTGTGTTGATCAGGTGTCGTCGATGGCCACCCACCATCTATGGATGGGTAGTCTGAGGATTCGATAAACATCCTCTAGTGTTATCGTCATCTCTCCAATCGGCAGTTGCAAAGATGATGTGGTGGCATCCCACCGCTCCATCGGTGTTGTAAGAATCCTCTCATGGTAGCACATCTCTGGCATGGTGAATACATGCTAGAGACTGACCTGCTCGAAGTGTGTGACCTCATCAGCAATGAGACAGTCCCTCTGCTCATGAACTAGATGCTAAGCTCGCTCTCCTAGATGCTCGCGAATCTCAGGATACTCCTACAATAGTGGAATTTTTTTTATGTTAGAACATGAAATTTTAGATTGAAAGAAAAACAAAAATCTACTAAGACCTATGCATGCTACGCACATGTCCCAGTCTTCCATTGATGCCCTGAGGACGCTAGCGCATCCTTGGGATACCACTGTAGAATCGAGACTCTTGTGTGAAACCTGAACGCTAGAATGCATTTTGGAGGAAACCGCCCAAAATGGATTCCTACGTAGCTCAACGAGGAAAAATTACTAAAAAAAAGTGCTTAAATTCACAAAAAATGAGGTTTAGAGGCCTACCTAGTCCACCTCGTGACCCTCGGTGACATCATCCCTTATCTGCTTCAGCCTAGGTGCCTCGTACTCCCTCCTGCTCGACATTTTGCTGACTTTTCTCTCACAAAAGTCAATAATTTGCTCGTAGTGAATAGTCAAAATGACCCTTCTAGGGGGCCACCTAGGTATATATAGGCCCCTTGGGGCCCATTTTTCTTGGAGTTTGTGGCTCCTTGGTTTCTCTTGAATTTTCCCCACCTAGCTAGGGAAAAACTCAAGAGGGGGCATATAGTCACCTCTTGATCATATTTTTTCTTTTGAATCAACAACTTCTTCTTTATCATTCTTCTCGTCGTGGTAGCTTCTTTTGATTTTCGAAACTAACCTAAAATTTGAGTTTTGTAGGTTAATTTTTTGTCTTATTTTTCACAATAGTTGTATCATTGTTTGTTGGGCTCAGTTTCTGGGGGAACCTTCGGTATTGGTTGGCTTGACTTTGGCAGCCTCTGAGGTCCCATTTTTTCTTGGCACGAAAATCCATAAAATTCAAATTTGGGTGAATTTTTTCTTCTCTACTTTAGTGTGGCTAATTTTTCCAAAAATCGAACCCACTAAAGTGGGGGCAAAATGTAATGTCACAAAATTTCATCTAGAGGCAATTCCACATTCTTGCACTTTTCCCTAGCATTTATGACACCTTAGAGCATTAATGGAAAAATTCCCATGAGTCAAAAATTTGCAATTCCAACCCTGTGTGGACTAGTGGCAAAGCAACAGAAGCCTAACGACATGTTTCCCAAAAATCTAGACCTTGGACGCCTGCACAGCACGTGGATGTCTGCATGGCATGCAGATGTTTTGGTGGTTTTTTAAGTTTTAAATGGGGAATCTAGAATCTTGACTCCCCCGACACATGTCCTAGTAGTCAAAATTCAGATGTAACGGCTCTTTTCGGCCCTTGCATGCATGAAAAATCCTCTTTTTCTCTCATTTGGAGGTTCAATTCATCTTCAATCAAGTTCTCTTCAAGTCCTTCACACTTGAGTTCTCTTTATTCTTAATAGCAACACTCTCACAAGTGAGGTCATGCCAAAATGAGGTCCTTCCAGCAATTGCAGATCCCTAGCAAGCACTCAATGATGCATCTATGTGCTCTAGAGAGGGTCTAGTCCCGTGGGTAACACTCTCTCTTCTTTTCTATTTTCAATCTACTTGTTCATTTACTACCTAGTGGTGCGGGTTCTACTCCTGAAGTGGGTTTTGCTATCACCACACCTTTGTTCTTTTCATTTACACTCCTTTCCAACTTGGTTGTCTGTGGAGGTGGGAACACTGAAACAAGGGTCTGACTGAGGCAAGCCCTTATGCAGCCCAAACCTTTTCCCCTCGTTCTTCTATGTGTAGGTTGTAGAGCAAAGCTTGGAGTGAAGACTCGAACTTCTGGTTGAAGGTAAGTTTTCTCCAAGCTCTCCTTGTGCTTTTCTTAAAGTTTCCATTCCTTGTTTGATCATTTTTTCAGTAGATCTTAGGTTTGAGTCAAGAAGTGAAACCTTGTTTTTCCCATTCGAGCTCCTAAGCACTTTTTTGCTTAGGATGCTAGTGCACCATTTGGAAGATAGCACACCACATTGGCATCCTAAATCTGCATTGTCATCCTTTGGTCGAGAGATCCTTTGTTTGTGGTAGAGATCTGAAAGTTTCACTCTCTCGGGATCTGAAGTAGTCTTCTTTGAAATATAACTTGTGTACATTTATATATCACTTCTTCAATCTACTTATGCTAAGGTGGATAAGGGTAGTTCATTCCCTAGCGATCTCTTGAGAATGAAGAGACCTATGTGCAGTGAATCTCTCTTATCTCATGGTTAGTTAATTCCCTTCTAGTCCTAGCTTCCTTATGTACTTTCTATTTGTATGGGAATTAGTGCTTGACCTAGATGCTAGTGCACCGCATTGTCATCCATCTTCTGCATTGGCGTCCTCTGGTAGAAAGTTTCCTAGGTCATAATTTTGGTTGAGGAATTTTCTCTCCTGATCCCCTAAACCTCTCAATTTTGTAGAAGGATAGTGACATATCAATTGTCCTTCTTGTTCACCCTCCTAAAACATTAAAATTTCCTTAAATAATCCCTATCGTGAGGTAGATCAATGTAGTTGATTGTTCTAGACCCTCTCGTGACCTGGGTCCTGAGCGTTTGGTCCCCCTCCTCTACATTTTGGTGAGCCTGATGTGAACTATTCTTGTTTCATTTGGTAGTGCTAAAAGACTCTTCCCTCATGTTCTAGGAGTGTTGTGGGTGTGTGTGTTGCAGGGCCTCTAGCCTTGCAACCTAACCTATGACCCCTAGTGGCATAGCTGTAAGGATTCATAAGTGTTGTGGAGAAAAACCTTGAATAGGTCACCATCTAATTGTTGAACTCTTGGGGGATTTTGGTAATTTCATGTCTAGTGTACATAAATATGGCTTCCTTTATGCATCTACCCATCCCATTTGTGTAGCTTGCAAGCGGGTCTCCTTCTATAACATTCACCTTGCAGGATTTGTTGATGAACGCTAATAGAGAACCATCCCCTTTGAGCATTCCTGCATGTATCAATGAGAACACCATAATTGGTGTTCTCATTCACCCTACATGTCGAGTGAATTTCATCATAGAGGAGATCATGTTAATTAAATTCTTACATAAGGATGGATATGATGAGTCTAGGAGCACCATACATACACACGATGGGCTTTCCGTCCCTCCCATCGATTCTATCACAATTTTAGAAATGATTTAAGGATGGAATAAATCCATGGTATGGATTTCCTAAGATAAATGATATTTATCTTCATAAAATGTATAAACATTATGCTTATGTAGCACGAGACCACAAAATAGGTTTTCATCTAGTCAAAGAATAGACTATTATGGGATGTAAAAGAGCCTATGTACCAAATTTTTTGGAGAATTAAGGGATGAAATGAGGAAATTGATGTCATGGTTAGGAAATTGAAATGAAAATTTTATTTTTTGGATGAGGAACCACTATAACCTAGAAAAAGGAGTGAGATGATGCACTAAATGTGGCAAGATAATGTCTAGTGTGCCAAGAAATAAAGATAGGATGTTGTCATTGGTAGGACATGTGTACTCTCTTCAGATTCCAGAGGGGGAGTGGTTGAACACAAGACAGTTTAACCTGTCTATGTCAGTGGAACTGGCATAATGTTGTGGTGGAAAAACTCACCAAGGTAACCAATGCAGGTTGGAAAAACTGATTTAAGGGATTTCAGTCCTAAATAATATATTGTGTGAGGTATTTGCTTAGTATTCCTGAGAAGGTTGTCTCGGTCGTGAATGATAAAATAATGATAGGGTTGTGTGAACCATGATCATACTACAAGACATTCAATTGAATGAATGTGCAATATATTATTGTAACTGAATAGGAAAAAGTGGTAAAGCAAATCTTGAATGATTTGTAGAATACTTATAAACTTTTATCATTGAGGCTTGATCCATTTTATGGAAAGGAAGTTTGAAAACTCTATTAAATTGAAATAGGCTAAGAAATAGAGTTAACCTTTGTAGAGAAGGGGTATTCACTACTCACGAGTTCTCTTCATTCAGAGAGCCGCATGGGGAAAACTACCTTGAACTACCTCAAGGAACAACATCAGAGTTCTAGAATAAAAAAGAGCAGGTCACGAGATTTCCTGGACAAAATGACAGGCTCTCAGCCAAAGGATGAAAATGCAAAATAAGGATGAAGACATGGTGCACTGCCATCCTAGAGGCACGTTGGTGTCTCGTACGGACCAGAAAGCGAGAATATCACACAAAATGGAAAAGTGGCTACTAGCAATCTGATTGCTGAGAAACTACAAAATGCAAGAAAATGACAAAATATAAAAGAACTAAAATAAATAAGTATAAATGATAAAGCTAAAGAGGAGAAATAAAATTCTTACAACCACCCAAGTAATGAAGCCTTCAGCATGTGAATGTCTTCAATACCTACATGCATGATATTTTGAGAAAGTGTTGGGGCTATATAGGGGTTTGCCTCATTCAAACCCTCGTTTTGGTGTTCCCACCTCCATGGACAGCCAAAAATATTGAGAGAGATGAACAAAAATGGACAAGGCATGTGGTGAAAGAAAAACCTGCTTCAGGAGTAGAACCCACACCACCAAGTATAAGTGATAAAAGCAATCCTCGCTCGAGGAGGAGAACCCATATCACAAAAGAGGTGATAAAAGAAATCCCCGCTCAAGGAGAAGAACTCATACCACAATATGTAGATGTGATAGATAGGGGATGTCAAAAATCCCAAGATGCTCACAAGCACAAGGAAAGGGAGGTATCACATGCAAGAGCCAAGGGATAAAAAGAGTGTTCCCAAGAGAACTTGAAGGTTTTTTTGTAGCAAGCTATATGGAATTGTCAAACTAATATATTAAGAGAGGAATGTAAGAGACAAGGCTAGAAAGAAGCTAGAATGAAGCTAGAAAGAAAAAGAGGAGCTAGAAGAACTTAGAAGAATCAATTGAATTGAGAAGATAGCATTAAAAGATAGAAGAGAAGAAAAAAGAAGCCTCTCAGACGGTTACAAGGCATCTCGAGCCATTACCACTGACAAAAGAGGTTGACAAGTGTCAAACATGCTCGGAAATGGTCATTTGAATGTTCAAACATCATAGGATGCTATCGCAGTGCTCAAAAATTCATGCAACACACTAGTGGCCAACGCATCACACTATGAAATGATGAGAATGGGAGAAGCATCAGGTTTAACACAAAGCTGACATGCAAGGGTAGTTGCTGAAAAGGGGTGTTGAGCATCTTGAGAGGGGAAAAAGGTTGATGCAGGGGCTAAAATGAACCTACACAAGATGCTAAGGGAGTGGACACTAAAGCAGGTGCAAGAATGCATGTGAAATTGGGAAGGGTACAATTTTATGACTATACGACCTTAAGCTAGAAAGGTTTTCAAAAAGGAATAATAGATCAAAATGATCAAACAAACGTTTGTTGATACAAAGCTTGAAATGTGAAATAGTATCGTTATGTTCAAAATTTGATAGGTGTCCAAAAGAAATGTTATGCTCAAAACAGACAAGCAATCAAGAGAATTATTGTTATGATTAAGGAAAATGGATGTGTAAGTGATGGACGGAATTAGCTTCTAAGTTGTCTAAAGGTATAGAAACCAAAGGGAAGGATGGGACCCACAGTGTGGTGTACAATACACCGACATTTCTTATCTATTTGGATTATACTAAGGATAAATTCATTAGCCAATGAGAACGTCTTTCCCAGCCACTATGTCATAGGTGTCATGTAGGATAAAGTTACTCTTGTACATGTGATGTACATATGAGGAATTGTGAATACCATGCATAAGCTCTTTGAGAAGATTAAGTATGTGTGAGGCACACAAGTTCTCCCTATTCATTAGCAAGGACACTCAAGACATGGTCCAAGAAGGACAAGATTGAAAGGAGATATGCTACGTAGGAAGAATGCTTTAAGATTCTTAAATATTTTGAAAATAGTAAGTAAAACCTTTATTTAACATTATTTGCATGTTAAAGTGCTATAGATCATCAAGGACGAGGATTCATAAGGGGGGAAGTATGTTACACCCCATCTTGTTGTTACCAATTTACTTTTACCTTCACGAGTAAATAGGATGGTAGATAATGGTTATGCCCTTAACATGTGTACATTGAAGTTCATAAAGTAGGTAGGATACACCCAAGTTGACTTGAATAATCACATTATCACCATAAAATCCTATGATAATATAGAGATGGGTTCTAAAGGCATCATTTGTCTTCCAATTTAGGTTGGCCCTATTGTGTAGGACACCACATTTCGCATCCTTGATCTGGACCTTCCATACAATATCCTCCTTGGTCACCCATGGATCCATTCCATGCAAGTTGTTTCATCCACTTACCATCAATGCCTAAAATTTCCTTTCAATGGGATGGAGGTAACCATTCATGTTGATCCTCAACCCTTTGAATATGTTTATGCGCTCGAAGCTTCTTTCCCTCACTGTCGAAATTGCCCAAGAGTTGAAGTGGGGGTACCTTAGGCCTCATCCTCTAATCCATCTCATAATCCATCATCCAACACAACATCCACCACATCTAAGTCTACCATCACCAAAGTCCAGATCATTGATAAGAGCTACAGAGAATATGAAATGTGAACCACACTTAATGTGCCAACAATGCCACCATCTCCCCGCATGTATGGGTAACCCTCTTAGTCAACACCAAAGGCCAAAGAAAAGACGAAAACCCTCACCTTCAAGAATATGGGCTCAACAACATTCTGAGATTTGGGTATGCTTCAAGATCAAATGGAGGATGACATTAGCCAATGGGTCTATAGGGAAGAACCAGAACCATCACCTCCCCTTGTAGAATATTTCCAGGAGGTCTATCCACATGCATCAAATTCATCTGAAAAATATAATTACCAAGGGGGAGGTCTCAGTATAGAAGAATAAGGAAGATGCCAACCTATTGTAACAACTATCCGACCAAGATGTGTAGGCCTAGGCTACAACAGAAAATAGAAGGGTTTTGCATCATCCTCTAGTACTTTGAATAATGTTAATGTAGATGATGATCTCCTTGAGTACATAACAGAAGAATAAACCATCATATTCTCATATGATGTCAGTGCTCCCTTCCTTATTTGATTTCCTATCCATCTTTACCATTATCCTTTCCCTCCACCATCTTGACTTGATTGATTGGGACCTACGAAGTAGTGCATCTATTGACACCTTCCCTTCAGTGGAAACTTACGTGCATCTTATGGGTTTGGGGGAAGATGAACACCTCAATCACAAAAATAACAAGAAACAAAATAATAAAGGGTCATCTAGTGAAAACCTCTCTAAGGCACTTCTTGACTCACCAAAAGTAAAAAGAAAGGGTGTATCCAACAACAAAAACCTTGACGAGGCACTGGAGGATGGGGATTTTCATCTTCCCCTCATAGGAGCTCACTTGTGTGAGCGATCTTCTATCATGATTGAAGAGACACAAGAGGTTAATTTGGGAACCGAAGAAGATCCTAAAATCACATACGTAGCCAAATCATTGTCAAAAGAAGAGCATTAAACCATTGTCAGCTTACTCAAGGAAGGAATCATCAAATTTGCATGAAACTACTCAGACATGCTAGGACTAGACCCCACACTAGTTATGCACCATTTGGGCATTCATCTAGATGCTAAACCTATTAAACAAAAGCTAAGAAAAATGCATCCCCAAGTTGCTTTTCTAGTCAAGAAAGAATTGGAGAAATTATTAGAAGTAGGGTTTATAAGACCTATTGATTATTCTAACTAGATCTCTAACATAGTGCCTATTGCCAAACCAAATGGGAATATCAGAATCTGCACAGATTTTTGGGATCTCAATAAGGCTTGTCCAAAGGACAATTTTCCTCTTCCAAAAATTGATATGTTGGTAGACCTTACAACGGGAAATGAGATGTTATCCCTTATGGATGGATTTTCCGGCTATAACCAAATCAAGATCACACCAAAATATCAAAACAAAACTGCCTTTACTACTCCTTGGGGCACCTTCTGCTATAATGTCATGCCCTTTGGCCTTAAAAATGCAAGGGAAACCTATCAATGTGTGATGACTATTATCTTTCATGATATCATCCACATCATCATGGAAGATTATGTTAATGACTTATTGGTAAAATCCAAGACTAGAGAAGAGCATCCTGTAATCCTGAAGAAAATATTTGAGCGGTTAGAGCACTACAAGCTGCGTCTAAATCCAAAAAAATGTGTGTTTGGGGTCACATCTGGAAAGCTATTGGGCTTCATAGTCTCTAGAAGGGGTATAGAATTAGATCCGGCCAAAATCAAATCAATCATGGAAATTCCCCCACCGTGCAATCTAAAAGAATAAAGGAGCCTTCAAGGAAAGTTGTAGTCCATTAGACGCCACATAGCCTAGCTTACTGACAAGTGTCAATCATTCACTCATTTTTTTTGCCAAGACATCACCTTCAAGTGGGATTTAGAGTGTCAACAAGGCTTTGAGAAGATTAAGGAGTACCTACCTCACCCACCTATTCTAATGCCTCCCATTCTAGGAAAACCACTTTTGTTATACATCTCAAGTACATCGGTTGCATTGAGGGCATTATTATCACAACATGATGAGTTCTCTAAGGAGCGTGCTATCTATTATTGTGAAATGAGGATTATTGGTGAGGGTCGATTATGCTTGACTCATGATGAATCGAAGCATAAAATTTCCAAACATACCTACATCTACAAACAAGATCATTCAAAATGGAAATCTAAACTAAGCATTTAATTGAAAATGAAAGCTACGTCAAACTACACAAAAATAATTAAATTCCTAATCTAGCCCATCTGAAACTTATCCTGTTTTGGAATTGGTGTTGTGTTGATGTGAAATGACAACCCTTTCCCAATCTTGTGATTAGTGAGCCTATTTCAGTCGATTCTATGGAAGAGAATTGATGAAACCATTGTGATTGATGTATAAAAAACCTAGTTTATGCAAAAATGAACATGATGCAAGCTAAGTTACCATGATTTTGTGCTAAAAATGATCTAATTATGCTATTTCTAAGCTAATCTAAGCTAAAATTATGCTAAAAGATGAAAACCCTAATTTATGATTGAGCTAAGATTAATGCAAGGAAGCCATTAATGGATGCTCTAAGCTATTATGCAACTAAAATGAACTAAAACAAGTTAAAAATGAGTAAAGTATGAGTGTGGATGCAAGTTAAATCAACAGCATAAGTTTTCAATTGAAATATGGATGAGATTCAATAGCATAAGCTTGATCTAAAAAATATGGATCCATTTCTCTCCAAATAGTGTTTTATTTATATGAGAGAAAATGAGAAATGGAGGGTTGAGATCGAAAAGATTAATCAACGGTTTAGGATGAAAGGAAGGAGAGGCATGGATCATGGATTCTCATCAATGGATGAGAATGCATGATAGGATTTAATCAAGGGTTCACATTTGCTTCAAACAAACACACTTTTGACCTACACACATAGGTCAAAGGTGACTTGTTCAAAAGGTTCAAAGATAACTTGTAACTCAAATTACAAAGTAACTTTCATTTGATGCCAAGTGCAAATATCCCTTTTTAAAATGATGAAGGAATAAGAATATTCTCTTGGAATATTCCTATGGGTGAGGAAAAAGGCATTTTGCAAATTAAAACAAATTTTTAATTGTGCAAAAAAGGGGATAAGGAATATTTTATGCGAATATTCCCTTTGATTAGAGGAAAGTTAGTTTAATTGCTAATTAAACAAGGTTTAATTTACGCAATTAGGGGATTAGAAGAATTAAAGTGACATTTATTAAATTAGATGATTTAATAAATGTGGAAAAGGTGAAATGATATTTAATTAAATAACTTAGGGTTATTTAATTAAGTAAGATGACTTAGGAGATTAATTTAAATATTTTGATTTATTTAATTTAATTAAATGAAGTGTTAGTGTGAAAAGAGATGGATTAACCTGATTAAATTTAATTAGGCCAATAGATGAAAATGATGTAATTAATTAATTAGTTAGGCTAATTAAATCAATTAAGTGAAAAGAGGATGGGTTAAAGAGGAAATGATGTTAGTAAATCTGATGTAAATGTATTATATTGATTAGGACATTTTTTGGTGTCTACATTTTCCCCTCTTTGAAGTGAGGTATTTGCTGCTTTAGTTCAAAGAATAACACTCCTCAGATGAAAACTATTGCTCAAATCAAAAATTAAAAATTTTCTAATTTTTTAGATGTCTTAGCGGAAGGATAAAGTTGATTTCATTCTCCCTCAAGAAATCGGCCACAAATTTTGAATTTTGGGTTGATTTCTCAATAAAGATGAAAAGTTGACCCAAGGGGTCCGAAAAGGCTCCAAGATGCAAGAATTATGCCAAAAATGCAAAAATGATACAAAATTAGGCTCTGATTGGCAAAATTGGTGAAAGTGATGATGAACCCTAGCTTGATGATGAAATTAGGGCAAAAAACCCTAATTTTCTAGCATAAATAAGCTAAGAAGGATCACTTTCAATTCATTTGTGCATTCACACTTAAGAGGTTCTTATTGTTTTGAGCTCTGACCCTCCAACAAAATGGAACGTCGTGAGCTTCCTAGGCACATCTTTGATCAAGTTCGAGAGTTCCAGCAGCTTCCAGGCGCAGGACCACCGGTATGTATCTCAAAACTTGATTTGAAATTTCACTTTTTGATGAATTTAATACGCATTAGAATTTAGACTTTGGCGACATCACTATATAGTGATTCCCAAATTACAATCAACAATGCTAAAATGAATTTTAGTGATGCACTTGTTTTTGGCAACGCTTTTGGCGATTTAAAATTAGGGTTTCTAATTTTAAATGGTGACGCATGCTTGTTTAGCAACTCTGATGCCGATTTAGAAACTAGGGTTAGGTTTGCTAAAATGTAAATAATGATGCCATTGTATTTAGAGACACACATTTTAATTTGCAATTTAAAATGCCTTCGGGCATCACAATTTGAAATTTGAATATAGTAACACTATTGAAAATAGCGACGCTTTTGTGATTTCTAAGATGTAAATTTCAAATTGAGCCAAATTTCCTTGATTTCCTGATGTCGTGTGCTTCGTGGATGCAGGAGGTCATTCCACCATTGATTTCGTGGGAGCACAGGCCCGTTGTTTTGGAGAGGCTAGGTGATTTTTCAGAGTTACACTAGGAGCACCTGGGAGAGATCGGCCTCTGGTATGTTGCATACACACCAGTCATTCGTACACACCTCACTATGATGACTACCCTGTGCGAGAGATGGTACAGTGAGGCCTCGTCATTCCACCTTCTGACAAGTGAGGCAATAGTGACCTTAGAGGATGTTTGGCGGATCATGTTCTTACCCATTCACGGTGATCGTGTGATCTATAATGTTGATGCCAAATTGGATGCCTACCATGAGGTGATGGAGATGGAGGATATTGTGTTTGTCACATCTTAGATAGACCTCAAGTCATATAGAGGTCATGTGCCCACATTTAGATTTATCATTGTAGCCATCATTTCAGGGTTGGTGGCCCCAGACAGACGCAACAAGGGATTCAGCCCAAGATGGGGCTTAGCGTGGCATCGAATGTTGCATAGGAGGACACTCTTTGCATGGGGAAATGTGATTCTAGCCTCCTTATATCATGATTTACATGATTTTATCTATTATGACAGCATGGCCATTGGTCCAGGGGTGACCCTGCTACATATTTTGGCATGGGAGCACATTGTCATGCTTTGGTCGATTGCTCAGATGGTCGATGTTGACCTAGATGATCCTATGATCTGGAAATACAAGGGTGCCATTACTTTGAGGCACAGTGGATAGATTGGGCTCCCATATTGGAGATGGGTCCTGGATGACATGATAATTTTTAGATGGCGACCCTATCTATGGATGCCAGCATGGTACGATGATACTCAGTAGTTGTTTTTTGCTAGACAGACCCAATATATGCACAGTTGAGAGCACCATATTATTGAGAGATATCTTTCTAATAGGGTAGCATGTCAATTTGGGGATGTACAAGACAGGCCTGACGATGCATATAGGGCCATTTTTGTGAGATCGGCCAGAGAGGTTCCTATATGGGGACTGACCATTCTCACTCCAAAGGTCGTGGAGGATTTCAAACAGTTGGTTGCCCAGCCTTGGGCATATGATCAGGGCTAGCTAGTAGCTCAGACTACTCTGGAATATGATGAATGGTTCATCCCTCCCAGATGATTGATAGATCCAATAGGTGCTCCTCCCAGAGGGAGACCGAGAGGCAGGGGATCCAGAGGCAGGGGATAGGGAGATGAGGACGGCCATGATGGATAGGTTCTAGGGGCTCCCTCAGTTGGATAGTTGCCTTAGGTATAGCCATAGGTACAACCATAGGTACAACCGTAACCAAGACCACCACCACCACTAGACGCACAAGATGCACAAATTTAGCAGTTGCAGCAACAAGTGTAGACATTGACTAGTGAGTGGGATCAGGCCCGACAGCGGGTGATTGGTGTCATAGCAGATAGGGATCAGGCATTGGAGAGAGTAGAGGTTTTGATGGCAGAGAGGGACCAAGAGGTTGCCAGACGCCAGTAGATAGAGGCTGTGATGGTGGACACACATGGTAGGATTGTTTTAGCATGTTTATATAGAGAGGTTGTGATAGAGGTTGTGTATTACAGGATGCACTACCATCAGGATGTTCTAGCGGCTCTTCGACATCTTGATTTTTCATAGCGTAGCAATGTGCATCCTCAAGCAGAGGATCAACTTGAGAGATAGGTTGGAGAGGGTAGCAGCCATCAAGGCTAGCTTTCTGGTGTATAGACATTTTTTTATTTTTCCCCATTCTTTATCACTGATATACATTCATGGGCTCCTTTTTGATAGCCTCGTGGATATTGTACTTTTGATCGATATTCATACACTGATCCAGATTTTGTACCATGACACATTTTTTGATTATATATGATACTGATACAGATGATTTATGATGTGATGTGTGCACTTTATTTCATTTTTATGATTGTATGGATGCATATGATGTGAGATGCTTATATTTTTTCATGTATGGATGCAATTTAGTAATGCTTATGTGATATGCGATGATCACGATATGATATGCGATGCAAATGATATTATCTTTTCGTGTGCAAATGTTATAGATGCAAATGATGTGGATGTATTTATTTTTGTATATTTTTTATGTAATGTTTTACGATGATGATGTATGGATGCAAATTCTTATGATATGCAGCGAGTTAAGATTCTTAGAATAACAAATCTATATTATTCTTCACAACTTAAATGATGATGCAAAATGTATGATGTGATATGCAATGATTATGCTGATGGATGCTTCATTTTATGATTTATGAGATGCATGTATGCTAATTATTTTTGGATGTAGGATGGATGCATTGGTGATTTTTTTGTTGACTATCATGATACTTAGTGCAGAGAGAAGATAGAAGAATAAAGGATGAATAACTGTTGATTCTGATGATGGCTTTTAAAAGATCCAACAAGTCCATGATCCATCGAGACTTTATTAGAGATGGTGATGAGACAATGCAAGATGCAAGATGAATGCAAGATGATGAGATGCTCACACTTTAGGATAGGGATTTTATGTCATTCCTTATTGTTTGATATAACACATACACACAATGCATCAAGGTATTGATAACCAGGATGGTGTTGTATCTAGTGTAACGGAAACCTCGTTCAAATGTAAGTTAGAAGCTTAAAATATATTTGACCAAAGCATACACAATAGGCAACAACATATCCCAAACAACTTTCCTACATACAACTAAGCAAGTATGCGCCAAGATTATATTACAAGAATACCCACAAGCGCAGAAAACGAAAGATCATGATCGATGCCCCATTCCTTTCTCTGTAAATCATTTTGATAGACATCATCGAGAGGTCCTAGGAATGGGTCATTAAGATAAATCGGAAGAAAATATCAAAGACAAACAGTCAGTGATATCTATATCTCTTGCCTTGTTTAATTTAGCTAAAGGGATAACTGATACTGATGCCCATTGTAGGAAGGATACACCCTAGGATATGTTGATCAGAGGTTGTTTGATGTTAGGATGATGATGCTAATATGATTCATTGATACAAACTTCACTAATGTATTTACCTATGATCTCGACTCGAGATTTTGATAATTAGGTTCTCACTTTATGACTTGCTATACTTGCTTTCTATTTGACTTACCAAAGGGTGAAGGCAACGATCAATTTATCATGGGTGAGGATTTATTATGGGTGAAAACGAGATGGGAAGGGTGGTTTTGGGTTTTCTAGAATATTTCAATGTTTTTGGTATTTTGAAAATGTTTTGAGGCTATTTTTGATCTTTTTGAAAGTTTATGCGAATGTTTTTAAAATTTTCAGTTATCTGAGGATTTTTTAGGGTTTTTTAAATGTTTCTAATGTTTTTGGTATTTTCAATTTTCAAATGTTTTTGTGTTTTCCAATATTTGAATGTTTTGGGATTTTTGGAATATTTGGATGTTTAGGGATTTTTTGATTTTTTCGACCAAGAACCTAACCTAAAAGACCTATCCTAGGGGTCTCGGGGGCTGATCAAAGATAATCCTTGCCTATGTTATACATGTAGAGAGCACGTAGTTTGACGGACTCGACCCATTTATAGGATGAAGATATGAACAAATGATGGAAAG
Organism: Sequoiadendron giganteum; assembly: GCA_007115665.2. Classification (NCBI taxonomy): domain Eukaryota; kingdom Viridiplantae; phylum Streptophyta; class Pinopsida; order Cupressales; family Cupressaceae; genus Sequoiadendron; species Sequoiadendron giganteum. Next base: position 305,474,755 of record CM021106.1, on the reverse strand, counting down.
TCAGTTTATTATGATGGACTCCTAAAGGACTGACCTATGGTGTCTCGGGGGCACATCCATGATGGCCTTGCCTACGTTCAAGCTCAGAGACAACGTAGTTCGACAAAGATGCTGATTTTTTAAATTTTCAATGTTTTGACCTTTTTAGGATTTTTTTGATGTTTTCTGGATGTTTTGGATTTTAGCCTTTACAATTTTTTGAATGTTTTTGAGATTTTAGTTGTAAAGGATTTTGGATGTTTTGAATTTTTTGATTAGATTTTATGAATGTTTTTGGGATTTTTTATGAGATTTTTTATGACCTCAAGATATATAAGGACCCAATATGATCCATAACCAATTTCCCCCAGCATGACAGGTTAGACTACTTCGATATAGGTAGGACAAAATGACCTTTGAAATATTCCAAGTATACTAAAGAGATATGATACTTCAAATCATCAAGCTATGATAAGGATGTGGATGGGTGATGGATGAATGGTAGCATAAATAATGATGGGGCCAAAGAGTCAAAGAATATATGGAGGTGCTTTATTTATGCAAGGCACCTATTTACCAACTTTTCACCAAGGTACTTGCCCAAAGTTCCACCGAGGTGGTTTTCACTAGAGGATGATTTTTTCCTTTACTTTTTTAATCCTTTTTCTTATTTTTTTGGACTTTGATCATTTTTTGATTTTTTTGTATTTTCTAGTTTATACCCTTCAAGGCTAGGCATAAAAATTTATGAGATGCAATTTTTTAGTCGGCTCCTGCAAGGGTTCACCTTCAGGTGTTGATAGTTGATATGCTCCTAATCCGTAGCTTGTTGTGATGATGAAAGGACCCAACCAGCTAGGCTCAAATTTTCCTTTACTGTCTTGATCTGGTAGATTCTTTTGATTCTACTTTAGGACAAGATCCCCTACATGGAAGGACCGACATTTTATTCTCTTGCTATAGCTTTGTTTCAGTCAGTTTTGATATACTTGTAAGTGACTAAGGGCATCAAGACGATGCTTGTCTAGGAACTCTAGCTCATTCAGCTGAGATATTTTGTATTCTTCATCGATGATCAGATTCTATAGTGATACTCATAGTTATGGGAGCTCAACCTCAATAGGCATGATAGCTTCTAATTCATAGAGAAAGGAGAAAGGGGTTGCACCTATTGGTGTGCGGATACTGGTTCGATAGGCCCAGAGAGCGGGATTTAGCTACAGATGCTAGTCATGACCAACTTCGTTGACTATTTTTTTCAAGATTTTTAGGATGGTTTTGTTTGTATCCTCTACTTGGTCATTGCCTTAGGGATAATATAGGGTAGAGAATCGGTGTTGGATGTTGAATTTTTGGCACAGTTCTTTCACATTTTGATTCGTAAAGGGTGTCCATAGTCTGAGATTAGGGTTTGTGGGACACCATAATGGTAGATGAGGTAATTTAGGATAAACCTAGCAATTTGCTTCCCCATTATGTATGTGATAGGAATGGCTTCTACCCACTTAGTGAAGTACTTAATGGCAGTTATGTTAAACATGTGGCCATTAGATGAGGTTGGGGTGATTTTTCCTATGAGGTCAAGTCCCCATTGTGAAAAAGGCCAAGGTGTGATTATGGGTTGCAATTCCTGAGTTGGTACATGAATCAAATCTCCATGCTACTAACATTGGACACACTTCTGTACATAGTGATGAGCTTCCTTCTCCATGGTTGGCCAATAGTACCCCATCCTCAATAGTTTCTTAGCTAATGGCATACCACTAGAATGGGAACCACATATGCCATTGTGTACTTATGTTAAAAAAGTTAAGGCTTCCTCTTGGTTAAGTCATCGCAGAAATGTTCCTTCGATGCTTCAACGGTAAAGGGTATCACCTAGGATCATAAATCAAGATGTCTTTTTGAAAAAGGTCTTTTTAAAGTTCAAGGTGATATCAGATGGGAGGATTCCTCTGCTTAGGTAGGTAAAGATTTCATGACACGATGGGGATCTAGGACTAACAATTACACACACAAATTCAGATTCAAGGATATTGAAAGTTGGCACGAGAAGTTGTTCTACCAAGAATTCACATTGGAGGACGTTGTTCAGCATGTCCAATAGTGATCCAATGGTTGTCATGGAATCTATTGCTTTGTTATTCATGCGAAGAATCTGCTCAAAAGTTATTTCTATAAAGAGATCTTTGAGATTCTCTACCATCCTCTTCTAAGGGGTGAGCTTATCATCTTTGGTTTGATATTCATAATTGACTTGGTAATAACTAGTTGTGAGTCTCCATAGACTTTCATTTCTTGAATTTTCCACTAAACTGTTATCCTTAAATCTATGATTAGGGCTTCGTACTTAGCAATGTTGTTAGTGCATGGAAATGATAGCCTATATTACTTTGGAATGCAATCACCTTGAAGGGTGATGAAAAGAATGCTTGCTCCAGATCCATGTTGGGTGAATGATCCATCAAAATACATTTTCCATTGATCTGTGAGGTTGAGAAGGAATACTGATTCATCAGGAAACTTATATACCAAAGGATTTTTTGCATAGATGGGTGCTTTTGCTAGTTGGTATGTGATCACTTGTCCTTTGATTGCCTTGCACTCCACATACTCTATGTCAAATTTAGTTAAGATCATCACCCATTTGGCCATTCACCCTATGAGATTTGCCTAAAATAACAAGTATTTTAATGGGTCTATCTTTGCAATGAGCTTTATTTTATGTGACAACATGTAATGTCTAAACTTTTGTGAAGCAAAAACTACTACTAGGCATGCTTTCTCAATAGGTGAATAGTTCATTTCATAGCCCACCAAGGTTTTGCTGATATAGTAGATATCTCTTAATTTTCCATTGTCATCATGTTGTGCCAAAAGAGCTCCTAGTGTTGCTGATGTTGTTGAGATATATAAGATCAATGGCTTGTTTGGTATTGGAGGTATGAGAACTAGAGGTGTTAGTAGATAATATTTTTTCTACTAGAAAGCTTTATCACACTTGTCATCCCATTTGTTATTTATCGCTTTATGGAGGAGATGTGAAAAGGGGTGGATCTTATCTAATAACTACGCTATGAACCTTTTGATGGACTAAATTCTTCCTTGTAATCCTCTCATTTTTTTTAGTTTTTGTGGTGGTTCCATGTCAAGGATTGCTTTTACCTTTGTTGGATCAATTTCTGTATACACCTAAAATTCGTCTGGAGCATCCGATTAATTAAATACACATTATTTGATTAATTATTCTATTTCCTCTACTGTTTAAATAAATAGAAATATTTATTTAATATAGTTCACTTTCAAATTCATCTTAATTAAATAAACAAAATTAAATATGTTGTTTGATTTAATTATCAAATCCCTATTTCAATCTATCACATCATTCTCGAATTAATTAAATAAGGTCAAACACTTTATTTATTAATTACCATATTCCTCTGATTAATTTAATAAATGACTATCCTATAGTTTGTTTTATTAAATTATTTATCTCCCTTTTCCTAATTTAAATAAATCAAAATATTTGAATTAGAGCATAAAGGAATATTCCAATCTACATTTTCTCAAAAATGAATTAGATTTCCTATGTCTAATATATGTCTAAATTTGTCACAATTAATGCTTTGAAACTTCACGGGAAGTTTTGGAGATAAATTGGAGACAAATTTGGAATTTGATCTCTCAATCCTCTTCCATCAATTTTTCCTCTTCTCTTGCCTGGTGTTTTCATGGGTAGAGACAACCTCCCTCTTTCTCTCAATCTCCTCCATCTCTCACCATTCAAATCTTCAGATCAAATCCAAACCTCTCAAAGCTTTTCCCTGTGCATTTCTACAGCCCGAAAATCTATAAATAAAGCCTCATTGAACCAAGAAAAGGATCCAGATAATCAAGCTTTTACACCCTTACTCTGCAGGAATCCAGGCATCAAGTATCAAGCAATTCAACAATCAAGCTTCACATCAAAGGCTGCCTTTGAGAGCTGCAATTATCTGTTTCACCTCAATATCATGCTAGTTTAATTGATTTATCATTTAGCATTGTATTAACATTATCTCGTTCTTCAGATAGTCATTTTAACAGTCTTATATGCTTAACAATCTAAGAGCAATTTAGATTTAACAAATCTTTGGAGATAGAGAACAATAGGATGATTTCAATTGATTATTTTGTTGAATTGATTCAATATGTTTAATCATTGATATAATGTCATATTAAGAAGTGTATTTATGTTATTTACCTCATTCCACACTTACAGTTTGGCGCCCACCGTGGGGCATTAACCCCATTTTATCAAAATTACAATTTTATTTTATTTTTCTGGAAAGTGTTACGCATGGTTTACAGCGTGATTTGTTTTAGCGCTTTCGTTAAAAGTTTTGGCGCTTCCGGTCCCTGTTCGAGCACTTTCAGAGTTTTAGTGCTTACGGTCCCTGTTCTAGCGCATCCAATGTTTTAGCACTTTTATGACAAACTTCAGCGCTTCGGTACACTGTTTTGGCACTTTGGTTATTTAGCGCTTCTAAGACAAACTTCGGCACTTCGGTACACTATTTCGGTGCTTTCAGGTTTTAGCGCCTCAGGTAACTGTTCTAGCGCTTTAGTTCCATATTTCGGCGCTTTTGTAAAAACAGTCTGGATCCGACGCTTCCACGGCCAGATCTTACTTCTTTTTTTTTCACAGTTGGGATAAAATTGATCAATCTAGGATAGTCACTTCAAAGTTCTTAAAAATTGATCAATCCTAGAATAGTCACTTTCTTATTTTTCTTAAAGCAAATATATCAATCCTAGGATAGTCATATCATTTTTACAGTAGAAGTTAAAAAGAACATCATGATTTCAGTGAAGCAACACCTTCACTTAGATTAAGAATCTTTCTTTTTGGGCTTAAAACAGAACAAATCTATATGTTGTGCTTGTAGTGATTAGGCTTATGCTCTCCCCTTAACTGGGTGACCAAAGTGCCAAATTCACTTTTCTTTTATGTCATTTACGCTTTATTAAATCCTTTAGCAGGCCTGCCGTAGTGGGAAAAAGTACTCACCCTATGGGAACGACCTAAGTGGGAACAACCAAAGCCAGGTTATCCAACCCACTATAATAAAAATGCAATTTGTTGATGAAAGTCCAAATTGACAGTAGTAGGCAAGATAACCATCCCCAAAATCTTTGTTCTAAAGATTGGGAGGTCTCCTGAGGGAGTTTATCTATTCGCCACACCAAACGGAACCCTATCTACGAACCATAGAGTAGTTGCTCGCCGAGTCAGTATCCATACATTGTCATACTCACGGTGCAAGGGGAGGGAAGAATCTGCCCCCAAGACACTCACCATATAATTACCAAGGATTGTTTGCTCAAGGGATTCGATATCTACATCCGTCACTTTGAGTACGCACCTAGCAAAGACAAAAACACGGGCGCCCTCTAGGGGGTGACACGGCTGTGTGAGTCAACGTAATTACAAGATGTGGGCTGTGAGTATAATGATGACCTACTTGTCCTTAAGTGTGAGTCTGTTTGATATGTGTACAAATGTTAAAACAACCCGTCAAAATCAATAAATATCATTCGTGATTTTTGAACATACACAATCTTTTTAGTTTTAAAATCAAATATTCAAAATTGCTTGCTGTGTTTTCACAAATTCATTTAAATCAGATTTAAAGATCATCCTGAAAACGTCAAGTCAAAACAAATCAGAAAATCCATGCTGCGAAAGTGGAAGTCCACCACATTTCTCAAAAAGAAAATCAAAGTCACGAAACCCCAAAGACCTCTCAGTTATAGAAACAAATTGGGAAAACAACATTTTTTGTATCAAAATCGAAAACTTTTTTTACAACATAGAACATTCATTCACCGTTATCATGATTTTGCTAGGGGTCACTCTTTAGACTACACGGTAGAACCACTCTATTCACGAGCCTTCTTTCAAAGAAAAGCTCTCACACAATTTCACAACTGTAGTCAATGGATTCATGCTTCTTATCTTCCACAATCTCTAATACAGTATGCCACAAGGCCAGATCAAATTTTATAGTAGAGGGTCTTTAAAGTCCTATTTTTAGAAGCTCTGGAAAAACCTGTTTCAGCGCTTCTGGTCACTATTTTAGCGCTTCTGGTAAAATAGCGCTTTCGGGCACTGTTTGAGTGCTAAGAGTCTCTGTTTCAGCGCTTCTGATAAAGTAGCGCTTTCATCACTTTTTACAGCGCTTCTGTGCACTGTTTTAGCACTTCTGTCAAGTAGTGCTTCCATCAATTTCTACAGTGCTTTTATGCACTATTTCAGCGCTTCTGGTTTTTGTTTCAGCGCTTCTGGTGTATGTTCTAGCGCTTTTTGTGAAACAGCGCTTCTGTACTCTGTTTTAGTACTTCTAAAACAGAAAGTTCAACAATCTTACCAATCAGTCTGTTTGTCTTTTGTCTACAATCTTCATCAGAACACAAGTCTCTGTTCATCATAATCACTGTCAAAGGACCAAAATCAGAAAGGTTTACACAAATTTCCAACTTGTCAACTGAAACAAAGATCTTGCAAATCACAAGTGTCAAAATCAATTACTATACTAAAGTTTCTTTATCAGGATACTATCATCCTTCATCACAAAATAAAGTATAGCGATTATCTTTTTTAAATATTGTCTCATCAATAAGATAAGTCATCTTATTCAACTTTGTTTAAAAAAGTTCAAATTGACACTATCCCGCACATAAGATCAAATTTCAGAAAAAAGGACAAAAATTTGTATGCCAATCTTCACTAGGTCCCACAAACAGAGACTCTTAGAACAAGAGTTTGAATCATCTAAAAATATGGCAAAAGAAAATCCTTGGAACACTTTAAACTACAACAACAAAAATGAAATAACTCAAGAGGAAATCCAAGCGGCTCAATAGGATCCCAAGTTTCACATGTTTATGGAAAAGGTTTTGGAACAAGACATGGAAAAATATCTTTTAATGTTGGCCAAATCAGGGGCGAAACTTCCAAAAGATTTTAATATAAACCATTTGAAAGGTGCAACTGAAACAAATGAAACAGAAATACCACTACCAACATAAACAATCGATCCAGTTGTTGCTTTAACTTCACAAATGCAATTATTACAGCAATAGATACACGACATGACGAAAGGGACAACCAAAAGATATGCGATACAGGATATTTGTCCTTATCCATTTGACGCAATAGTTGGTTTGCTACCTTTTCCAAGACATTGTGAATTCCCAAAGTACAATAAGTACAATGGACAAATAGATCCTATAGATCATATACGAGAATTTAAAACAATGAGTCTTGAGTTTGCTCAAGAAGAGACTTATTTGATGAGGTTATTTCCACGAAGTTTGGGAGGTGCATGTATGGAATGGTTCTCAAAACTACAACCTGGTATAAAAATGTTTGAGGAACTTGTTAACAAGTTTATCTCTCAATATTCATTCAACATCCAAAATGATGTTACTATCAAGGATCTCTACAACTTAAAGCAAAACAAAGGAGAGACATTCTTGTCTTTTCTCCAAAGATGGCGATGATTGTTCGCTAGATATCCTTGATCTATTCCAAAGGAAGAAAAGATGGAATTATTCATTGAGAACTTGATAGAAGAAATGAGCTATAGGCTAGAATTAAAATGTCCACCTACTTTCAAAAAATTCATAGAAAATGGTTTGAAGATTGAGGAAGCATTAGTAAAACGGGGAGTTATCAAAAATTACAATGACAAATCAAATAACTACTCCAATCAAAACTCAAGCAATGATAAACCAAAAATTTGGAAAAAGAATCAAAACACAAATGAAACAACATGCAATTCACAAAATGTCAAACCAGTTTTCAACTTGATGGCATCTTCTTCAAACAATCAAAACAGTGACCAAAAAGTCCAGTCAAATACCATGCAGAACAACGAACGTGCAAAAACACTACCATATCAAAAACCATCAAATAGACGAAGGTTCACACCTTTAGGTCAATCAATGGAATCGGTGATGAAGGAACTAGTTACCAGAGGCCTTCTCACTGCACGAGAAGCTAGGTTCTGGGATCCAAAAGTCAAACCATCATGGTGGAATGACGCTGATTATTGCAACTATCATAATAACAAGGGTCATAAAACAAATGAATGTATGGAATTGAAACATGCAGTACAAGATTTGGTGGACAGCAACAAAGTGTATGTGGAAGGACCTCAAAATAACAACAATCATTCGGCCTTCAAAGATCCACTGCCAAATTATGACAAAGGTGCATCATCATCAAACAGCAAAGGGAATAACGCCAATCATGTCTATAACACAACAATCCTGTGTCTATCTGAATTCAAATATGATCATACAGTTAGTGATAACATTGAGGAAAATGAAACCAACAATGTTACCTCTTTGGATTTACTCCCAAGCGTGCAAAACTCTGATAATCAAATCAATGTTTTAAAAATCAGAGACAATCAAGAACATCAACCAGCAAATGCCATGACTCGGGGGCAATCAAAAGTTATGTTAAAGGGAATTGGATCCACACATGCAGTCCCACCTCCATCAAATTATGATATTATCAATCAAATGCAAAACACCCCCCAAGAGAATCAAGAACGTCAACCAGCAAACGTCATAACTAGGGGGCAAGCCAAGGTAGTATTAAAAGGAGTAGGATCTCAACGTGTGTTTACGCCTCAATCTCATTATAGTATTGTTGATCAATTACAAAATATCCCCGCTCAAATCTCAATACTAGAACTCCTAAAGCTGTCACCATCACATAAAGAAGTTCTTGAACAAGCGTTAGTGGCCACAACTGTACCAAATAATTTGGATGTTTGTCAATTCTAAGCTATGGTGGGACATCTGACTACCCCGCATTGTTTATCATTCTCTCAACAGGATGATGTCTCATTAAACCATCCGCATAACATAGCATTGCATATCGAAGTCTGTATCCATAATCGTCCTGGTAAGAGAGTTCTGATAGATGTGGGAGCTGGTTTGAACATTTGCACCCTCAAATTAATCCGTGCACTAGGATATTCCGAAGACGCTATTGATGCTCAATGGAAAATGACCATTCAATCCTATGATGAGGAGGAAAGATCGTCCAAAGGTTTTATTGTATTACCCATTCAAGTGGGGCCTGTGATGAAGCATATAGCATGTCAAGTATTAGACAGAGAATTGACATACAACATACTCTTAGGATGACCCTGGATTCATGAAATGCAGGCTGCACCTTCTACATACCATCAATGCCTAAAATTTCCAGTAAATGGACAAGAGGTGACTATAGCTGTTGATTATAATCACCCACAACATTGTGACACATTAAGAATATCTCAAGACACCTTTGTCCCTCACAACAGGGAAGCTTCCAGTTCATCATCCTTCAAGAACAAACAAAGTCCAAGCATCACTACCAAGTGGGTACAAAAGAAAGGTAAAGAAAAGGAAATAATTCATGATGAAACAAACAAACCGGATACACAAACTTCTCTATCACACAAATTTCAAAAGCAAGTTCAGTTGACAGATAAAGGAATGGGACAGTACTCAATGGAGCAATCACTTAACTTATCACAGTTAATGCCATCTCCTAGGAAATATGGTCAACCATCACTAATCAAACCTCCAACATCTGTACCTACCACAGTTCTTCACAAAACATTTGTAAAATCTAGAACCATAGCAGAAGAAACGAACAACAAAGCAATCTTGGATTGGCTATACAAGGATGAAGAAACATCAACATCAGAGACCGACATCAAAAATGTTAGCATCAACACAGACAAGTATGGAAAAGGAAAGGCTATTCTTGAAAAGATGGGTTATGAAGGACAAGGACCATTGGGGTTAAGAAAGGAGGGAATCTCAGAACCTATCACACCTCTCACTCTCCATACAAAAGAAAAACCAAGACTAGGATACTCTGAAGAAGAGAAGCAGGAGCTACAAAGGACAGCTATGGAAAATATCCTTCACTTTAGAGATGGTTCTAATACAGACTCAAATGAATATGAGTGGGAATTACCTTGTGATCTACTTGACATTGATATTCTAGTCGATGTGATTCAAAAATATGCACCTACACGTGAGGAGGGCCAAGGCTTGGGGTCTATACCATTCATCAAGGAATCACTAAATATCGATGACTCTAGTGAGGACAAACAGAATTTGAGTGAACTAGATGATTTCGAAGAGGGTACCATCATGGATCTCGATATCCCAAATGACAATTATGACAATCTTGTTGTCCTCACCCTTACCTCCATTGACCTAAATCAATCTGATGATACCATGCCATTAATCCATCTGGAACTTATTGATTGGGAACCTGTCGAACCATTGACTGTACCAAAATTTGAAAATGATGATGCTATCGTACATTTCCTTTGTCATACTGAACCTGATACAAATACTATCCATAATACTCATAACAATATGACTCAGCAGGAGGGTGTCAAATCTTCCAGTTGCAAAAGTGACAACAGGGAAAATAGATCTAATGGTGAAAACCATTCTATGGCAGCATTAGATCTGGAAAAAGTAAAAATAAGGAATGCATCCAACGGTGAAAACCTTTTAGAGGCACTGAAGGATGGAAGATTTGACACTCTCCCAGAACACTATTATGAGCGATCATCAGTTCTGTTCTAACCTACACAAGCAGTGGACATTGGCACAGAAGAGAAGGCAAAAGTACTATATCTAGCAGAATCAATGACAGAACAAGAAAGACCGGCATTCATCTAATTCTTCAAAGTAAGAAGCATCAACTTTGCTTGGTCATATTTCGATATGCCAGGTTTAGATCCAAATCTGCTTATGCATCATTTGTCTTTGCCAAAAGGAATCAAGCCTGTTAAACAAAAATTAAGAAAAATGCACCCCCATATTGCATTAATGGTCAAAACAGAGCTAAAGAAATTACTGGATGCGGGATTCATATGATCTATAGATTATGCTGAATGGATATCAAATCTTGTGCCTATTTCCAAGCTAGACAATAGCATCAGAATCTACACAGATTTCAGGGACCTCAATAAAGCATGCCCGAAGGATGATTTTCCACTTCCAAATATAGACATCATTGTAGACTTGACGACAGGGCATGCCATGTTATCGATCATGGACGGTTTCTCTGGGTACAATCAAATAAGAATAGCTCTAGAAGATCAAGAAAAGATGGATTTTACATGTCCATGGGGAACCTTCTACTGGAATGTCATGCCATTTGGTTAAAGAATGTAGGAGCAACTTATCAAACAGCAATGATAACGATCTTCCATGATATGATGCACACTTTCATGGAGGATTATGTCGATGACATCTTAGCAAAATCTACTACTAGGGAAGAACATCTGCATATCCTAGATAAAATCTTCACAGGGATGGAGAAATTTAATGTCAGGTTAAACCCTAAGAAATGTGTCTTCGGGGTTACATCAGCAAAGTTACTAGGATACATTGTTTCAGCAAAGGGCATTGAAGTGGATCCGGCAAAAGTCAAAGCTATAATGGAGATGCCACCTCCTAGGAACATCAGCCAACTATGATCACTACAAGGATGGCTTCAATCAATCCATAGATTCATCTCCCAGTTGGTAGATAGAATTCACCCTTTCAATCATCTATTGCATAAACACATAGTTTTCATGTGGGATGAGAAGTGTGAAGCGACTTTCAATCAGATCAAACAATATCTAATGTCACCACCTGTTCTCATACCACCAACACAGGGAAGGCCTCTCATTTTTTACATTGCCATGACAGATATATCTTTGGGGGCACTCTTAGCACAAGAGGATAATACAGGAAAACAGCATGCTATCTACTACATCAGTAGAACTTTAAATGGCTATGAAATAAACTATACATTCATAGAAAAGTCTTGCTTAGCAGTGGTATTTGCTACTCAAAAGTTAAGACACTACATGATGGCTCATACAATCAGGTTATTGGAAAGATTGATCCTTTGAAGTATCTATTAAGTAAAGTTGCCTTCACAGGTAGATTGGAAAAATGGGTTATGCTCTTAAGTGAATTTGACATTCAATATGTCGAGAGAAAGGCAATTAAGGGACAAGCAATTGTTGAACAGCTAGTTGAAGTTCCTCTATCAGATGATCACCCAATGACAATGGAATTCCCAAATGCAAACATCATGACAGCAATGCCCCAACAATGGATACTATATTTTGATGGATTGTATACACAACGAGGATCAGGAGCAGGAATCTTGTTCATATCTCCCCAAGGACACACAATTCCGAATTCATATAGACTCATGTTTCAATGTACAAACAATGTAGCGGAATATGAAGCATTGATTATTGGGGTCAAGATTGCAATTCAATGGAAAATCACAGATTTACAGGTCTATGGAGACTCTCAACTGGTTATTTATCAATTCAATGATGAATATCAAACCAAAGATGACAAATTGATGCCTTACAAGCAGCAAATAGATAATCTGAAACAATCCTTTGCTAATATCAAGTTTGATCAGATTCCAAGGGTAGAGAACAAAGCTGCTGATGCTATGGCTACGATCGCTTCATTACTACAATTGCCTGAGAAGCGTATTTGTTATGAGTTTATGGTAGAACAAGTATCATGTCCTTCCCATTATCAATCAGAATCCGCTACCATATGTCATCTAGAAACCACCAAACCCTGCATATACAAAACAACCTATGCTTATCTGAAAGATGATATCCTACCTCCTGACCTTTCCAGGAATCAAAAATGTAACTTTATTCATCAATCCGACCAACACACTTTAATCACAGATGTCCTTTATCGTCAAGGTGTTGATGGTACACTACTCTGATTTATAGAACGCAATGAATTTGAAACGGCCTTACAAGAAGTTCATGAGGGTATTTGTGGTACTCACTCGAGTGGAATAACCCTAGCCAAGAAACTCCTCTGTTTGGGTTATTATTGGCCTTGCATGGAAAAAGAATCATATCAATTTGTCAAGAAATGCCAAAAATGTCAGGTTCACAGCAATTTGATTCATGCACCGGCACAAGAACTGCATCCTTTTACATCAACATGGCCTTTCTGTCAATGGGGCTTAGATCTAGTAGGAAAAATACATCCATCTTCATCTAATGGACACAAGTTCATTATCACGACTACAGAATACTTCACAAAGTGGATAGAGGCAGTCCCTCTTACTACCATCATTGGGAAACAGATCTCCTCATTCATCTTGAACTACATCATATGTCGGTATGGTATCCCTCAATCCATTATCACTGATAATGGATGACCTTTCAAAAATCAAGATGTCCAAGAGCTATGTGAAAAGTTTCACATACAACATCATTTTTCAACACCATACTATCCTCAAGGGAATGGCCAAGCAGAGGCCTCCAACAAAACCATACTCAAAATTCTCAAAAATACGGTTAACGATGTTGGATGTGATTGGCATGTTCAACTCAATCCTGCACTATGGGCCTACAGAACAAGCATCAGAACACCAATGGGAGCTACACAATTTGCTTTGGTATATGGATCGGAAGCCATATTACCCATTGAAGTTGAAATTCCATCCCTTCGTGTATCACTCAGAGGTATCATTTCAGATGAAGAATATAGGGTATCTAGATTGCAAGAACTGGAATTGCTGGATGAGCATCGTCAACAAGCTGTAAATCATCTAACAGCTTATCAACAAAGGATGTCAAGGAGTTACAATCATAGGGTAAAACGAAAGGTCTTTCAGGTTGGTGACTTGGTACTAAAAGAAAATCCTAGGAATCAGCAGGACAAAGAAAAGAAAGGCAAATTTGAGCCTAACTGGCTTGGTCCATTTGTCGTCATATCAGTGTATGGATCGGGAGCATATCAGCTATCAACATCAGAAGGGGATCTATTCGATGAACCTATCAACAGTATTCAACTCAGAAAATTCTATGCTTAAAGTCTTCTAGTGCACGGGGCAAAATCTGAAAATTTGTTTCCTTGGTGAAAACCTGGCAAATAGGCATCTTGGCAAAACGCAAAAATACAAAAAGATATAATAAAATAGAAAATAAAACAAAAGGGGAAAATACAAAATACAAAGGGTGTAATCAAAGCATATGGTGAAAACCTAGAAATAGGCACCATAAGTGATTTTAAGATCAGCTTTCTCATCTATTTGGATACATGTCAGGATCATTCATTTGAAGGTCGGTATCAATCCATATCATATCATTCATCTGGCCATCATTACATCCACTATCAAGTCATGTCACATGGTCAACATATAACTCCATAGCTTGGGGGAAACATCTGGATATCTAGGGGCAATCCAAATGTATCAATTACATCCGGTGATAGAAAATCAAAAACAAAGATCAAAACACAATTTCAATCATTATCAGAAGAATCAACCATCCTTATCAAAAATCCAAAAACATGTCAAATAGGAAACTCTGAAAAGGAAAAATCCAAACACATAGGTCTATGTCAGTCTAACTACGTGGTCTCTGCGTGTGTAACGTAGGCAAGGCTAATCTTAAATCAGCCCCTGAGACCCCTAAGATAGGGTGGTAGGTTAGGTCTTTGGTCAAAAATCTCGAAAATCCAAAAACATGTCAAAATCAGGATGGATGATCTCAAAACTGATAAATGAATGAAACACTCTAAGTGAACAATGGATAAATTATACTTTTTGATTATCATTTCTTTAGAGTGACTCAATGATGTATTGAACTAGAGGAACAAGGAAAAAGGATGATATTTTTATTGTCTGTTGTATGTGCGATAATCATATAAATGTGTGAATTGTCAAAGGATGTGCTATGCAAATGTATCACCGATGACATTCAGAAGTCACACACTCAAATGATAATCTTTGCCTGTTTATTCAATGAATGCTCAGGTCATCAATTTTTTGATCGTGTCAGCCTTTGATTTGATATTGATTGTTGATCCTGATAGATTAGAAGATTATTGATCTCATGATAGGTGAGAATCAATGATAGATTGATGATTGACCTCATGATAGGCGAGGATCAATGATAGATTGATTGATTGACCTCATGATAGGTGAGGATCAATGATAGATTGATGATTGACCTCATGATAGGCGAGGATCAATGATAGATTGATTGATTGACCTCATGATAGGCGAGGATCAATGATAGATTGATTGATTGACCTCCTGATAGGCGAGGATCAATGATAGATTGATGATTGACCTCATGATAGGCGAGGATCAATGATAGATTGATTGATTGACCTCATGATAGGCGAGGATCAATGATAGTCACTCATGAGATTTGATCGAAGTCTCACCAGAGCCGATTAGATTGATAGGCTACTTGATTTTTGATTGATTATAGGAGGATTTTAGAGTTTTTCCCAAAGATGTGGGACATGATTCTGCATCTAGCGCAGGCTGATATAGATATCTTTAATCGATGTGAAAAATCTATAATGCAAATGCAAAACTAATATGAATGCAGTTTAATTTGATCATGCAACTATATGCAAACTATTGTCATTTTAACAGTACTTTTGTGCTTTTTGTCATCATAGAGCTTTAAAAATGTTGAAAGTAAGTACAAGCGTCAAAGGTATGTGTTAGACCAATGATGACCTGAGTACTACTTTCATGATTTTTGATATTGCAAGTGAACACAAGCATCGAGGTATAATTGAACCGAGATGACCTGAGCATTCATTGCATAAACAAGCAGTGATTAATCATTTCAATGTGTGAATTATGAATGTCATCGGTGATACATTTTGATAAAAAAATAATTCCAAATGCCCCAGACATGATTTTCAGATGATAATAATTTTGTGTGCCCCAAACATGATTTTCAGATGATTTGATGATAATATGCCCCCTCGAGAGATAAATTAATAATCTAATGATTTTTAGAATTTTTCGAAAATTTATGATTTTCTAATGATTTTTTTTTTTATGTTTCGATGATAAAATAATTTATCTCCTGACAAAATGATGAAGAAATAGAGCCATCGGATGAGTTTTAATTAATTTCATGGATAAAATTAATCAAAATGTTATAAAAATCCCCCAAAAATACCTTTCAAAAATTATAAATAGTGCTAAAAGGTCATTTTCAATTCATTATTTGATTTTTGAGTTCAAATTTCTTAGTGATAGAGACATTTCTGCCAGCTGGAGCGAGATTCCTATTCCTTACCACACTCACCGATTTGAGCACGTTCGACGCCACAGATGGCCGCCTGCGTATGGACCTCCGTTATGTACCCCTTGACCTCCGCGTAATTCATGCATTTTTATTTTTTATGTTTTTTAGGTCTTAGGTGTGTCTAGGAGAGTTTCAGCGCTTTGAAGCCGCACTGTAGTGCTTACATCCCAATGTAGTGCTTCTAGTAAATTGTCTAGCGCTTTGAGTTTTAGTGCTTGCGTTTAAAACTCTAGCGCTTCCAGTCGGTAAAGTAGTGCTTTCAGCAAATTAGTGCTTAGGAGTTAAGAAGTAGTGCTTTGAAGTCAGATTCTAGTGCTTTGAGATTTTCAACGTTTTGAGTCGGTGGTTTAGCGCTTTGAAGGTCTGTTCTAGCGCTTCTGGTAAAGTGGCGCTTTGACAGCCTGTTTTAGCGCTTTGATGCGAAAAAGTAGCACGTTGAGTTTTTTAGCACTTCGGAAGCCTGTTTTAGTGCTTTGGAGTGCTGAAATAGCGCTTTCATGGTTTTAGTGCTTGGGGTCCATGATTTAGCGCTTTTGGATGATAAAATAGCGCTTTTGGGATTTAGCGCTTTGGAAGCCTATTTTAGCGCTTCCATGTCAGAATTAAAGATTTTGACTTAGTGAAATTTGATTTTGTTAATTCCGATCATGTCCATTCTTCTGATCCTATTTCTTGATGATCCTCATGATAGGCGAGGAAATGATTCAATACCTGATAAATCTCATGATAGGCGAGATCTAGATAATGTTTTGATGAACCTCCTGATAGGCGAGGTTTGAGCCAATATCTAATAAATCTCATGATAGGCGAGATCTAGATAATGTTTTGATGACCCTCATGATAGGTGAGGTTGGATGTTCGCCTATGAATTTTGATCGAAAATTCATACCAAAGTTTTTGAAACAGACTTGATAGTAGAATGACATTTAATTCTTGACATACTTCACTGATTGTGGATTTTTCGTTATGATGATAAGAGGATCTGGGTACTCTCCAGATGCAAGAGAGGTTTTCACAGACGACCGATTTGATACCACATTTGACACCTAATGAGCTCTAGGTGATAGGCTAGTGTGGCATGATGAGTTTACTTGACATGCCCCAGATTAGGATTAATCGGGGTTTATTGACCGCACTAGCTGAGAGGTGGCATAGCAACCACAACACCTTTCACCTACCCACAGGTGAGATGACAGTCACACCAGAGGATGTGTGGTGTATATTGTGCATTCCTTTTATGGGGGGGATTGTTACATATGACTCTCATGGGACTAGCAGCAGAGATGCTCTTCATCAAGTATTTCAGGATCAGGATATAGAGGGTCCGAGCGTTCGATGGCAGAGGATCGTAGACTCTTATGCGACACTACCAACAGTACTAGCTGGATTCATAAGAGGATTCCTTTGCCCTAATCACAAGTCAAAGGGATTTCTCATTGGCTGGGGCAGGACACTGGAGAGTATGTTGGTACACGGTACCAGATATGCGTGGGGGATGTGCATGTTAGCACATCTCTATCATGATCTTCATTCCATTGTGTACCTAGGTGCACGCAGTATATCTGCAGGGGCGACATTACTACAGATTTGGGTGTGGGAGCACTTTGCTATTTGTCGGCCATTTCCCCTTGCAGATAGACCAGCTGGCAGGCCATATGTTTTTAGATATAGTGGTCGATTCACGCAGGCCCGGATGGGAAAGTTAGAGCACTGGAGGTGGGTTTTTGATGATACGGAGACAGTGATATGGCGCCCCTACCTTGACTATGAGGAGTAGGAGGAGGATGGTGTAGTGTTGGGGTTTCTTTGTGACTCTATGTACCTTATTGGCCAGACTCTATTTGTTATTAAGAGATTTCTGCTGCGTTGGGTTACAGACTGTATGGCATTATTCAGTGCATGCCACAGGGGGTATCCCACTATGCACGACTACGAATGGATATTCCAGATTGGGGCCCCACATTATCCTATGATGTGGTAGTAGAGGGTTACATAGCGTTACAGCCATCTGCTTGGGACATGAGGAGAGATATTGCAGTTGCACCCGTGACAGAGGATTACGCAGCATTCTTGGCTTTGGTCCCTCATCCTCATATTACCATCCCTGATGAGCCAGCACCTTTACCAGTAGAGGAGGATGCGACAGAGGATGTTGTCAGGGGTGAGGGTGATATCCCAGTAGATGAGAGCTCAGAGAGCAGTAGCTCAGATAGTGAGGATAGCAGCAATAGTGGGGATAGTGATGGTGGGAGTGGAGGATACAGAGGGCCGGGTCCAGATATTCATAGTGCACCTTCATCCAGTAGGCCTCATAAGAGGCAGGCAGTGATAGTGCCAGCAGTTGGGCAGCAGAGACAGATGGCTGGGCTTCAGGCAAAGGTCCAGACTTTGCAGGCATAGGTTCAGACACTGCAAGGGTAGTTGGTACAGGCTCCGGGCATGGTTGTGCAGACATAGACACAGATGCAGGCATAGGCACAAACTCACGCACAGGCCTTGGCACAGGTACAGGGGCAGTTAGCCGCTATGCAGACGCAGGTTGATACACTGACAGCCAAGAGAGATAGTGCATGATAGATTTCCGAGAGGGCACAGGAGAGAGCCGAGACCCTACAAAGAGTGGCTGATGGCACCTCTATAGGTGATTATATGAGAGGTTCTGCGGGTTGCCTGAGAGGCCGAGTTTTACAGAGGTCGATATCATGATGCAGTGCCTGCCGAGCGCCGAGTCAGTTATGCCCCATCGAGATCTGGGCGGACTCACACACGGATAGTCAGTGAGGGGGTGACACAGCCTCCACACAGAGATCCCAGAGATCCGGATCCGTCTGGGGGTGGTGGTGGTACAGGTCCTGTTGGGCCTGCGCATTCTAGTAGTAGCAGGTCATAGAGGCCATGTTATCCTCATTGATGTATTTTATTATGTACCTTCTTGTATGATGATATATTTTTATGACTTCATTGTATACTTGACTCTTGATGATAAATATATGAGATGCATTTGATATGATTATGATGATGGCGTCATGGTTTCTATGTGATGGATGTTGTTTATATGCTTTATGTGATGAGTTTATTCTAAATGTGATGATAATAAATGATGATTTATGTTAATGTAATGATGTAATGATGTATGTATGGATGGAATATGATATGTGGATAAATGATGTGATTTTGATAACATGTATGGATAGTTGAATAAATGCTTTTTAATTATGGGATGATTTTATGATAAATGATCGTGGATGGATGTAATGATGTGATTTTGATATTTTTTAATGTATGGATGCATGATATAATAATGATGATGTGATGTATGGATTCTAAATGATTTGTGGATATATGATGTGATTTTGGATTCTAAATGATATTAAATGAATGTGTTATGGTAAGAATGAACTTGATGCACTGATGGTAGAATTTATGATGCAATGAAGATGTTTATATGTTTTTGATGATTTTATGTCAAGTATACTGAGTCTCTTTCGTAGAGTAGATAATCATTGATTGGAATCCTTTATGCAAAAAATACTCTGCAGATAATGAATGATGATGAATGCAATCTAATTTAATCATGCAATGATATGCAAAATAGATGTCATTTTACAGTCTTTTTGTGCTTGGTATCATCATAGAGCTTTATTGGATGTTGAAAGTGAATACAAGCGTCAATAGTTGTGTTAATCCAATGACGACTTGAGTATTTCTTTCATATTTTTGATATTGCAATCAAACACAAGCATCGAGGTATAATTGAACCGAGATGACTTGAGCATTCATTGCCTAAACAGGCAAAGATTATCATTTGAGTGTGTGACTTCTGAATGTCATCGGTGATACATTTGCATAGCACATCCTCCGACAATTCACACATTTATATGATTATCGCACATACAGTAGACAATAAAAATATCATCCTTTTTCCTTGTTCCTCTAGTTCAATACATCATTGAGTCACTCTAAAGAAATGATAATCAAAAAGTATAATTTATCCATTGTTCACTTAGAGTGTTTCATTCATTTATCAGTTTTGAGATCATCCATCCTGATTTTGACATGTTTTTGGATTTTCGAGATTTTTGACCAAAGACCTAACCTACCACCCTATCTTAGGGGTCTCGGGGGCTGATTTAAGATTACTCTTGCCTACGTTACACACACAAAGACCACGTAGTTTGACTGACATAGACCTATGTTTTTGGATTTTTCCTTTTCAGAGTTTCCTATTTGACATGTTTTTGGATTTTTGATAAGGATGGTTGATTCTTCTGACAATGATTGAAATTGCATTTTGATCTTTGTTTTTGATTTTCTATCACCGGATGTAATTGATATGTTTGGATTGCCCCTAGATATCTAGATGTTTCCCCCAAGCTATGGAGTTATATGTTGACCATGTGACATGACTTGATAGTGGATGTAATGATGGCCAGATGAATGATATGATATGAATTGACACCGACCTTCAGATGAATGATCTTGACATATATCCAAATAGATGAGAAAGTTGATCTTAAAATCACTTATGGTGCCTGTTTCCAGGTTTTCACCATACGCTTTGATTACACCCTTTGTATTTTGTATTTTCCCCTTTTGTTTTATTTTCTATTTTATTATATTTTTTTGTATTTTTGTGTTTTGCCAAGATGCCTGTTTGCCAGGTTTTCACCAAGGAAACAATTTTTCAGATTTTGCCTCGTGCACTAGGAGACTTTAAGCATAGAATTTTCTGAGATGAATACTATTGATAGGTTCATCGAATAGATCCCCTTCTGACATTGATAGCCGATATGCTCCTGATCCATACACTGATATGACGACAAATGGACCAAGCTAGTTAGGCTCAAATTTGCCTTTCTTTTCTCTATCCTACTGATTCCTAGGATTTTCTTTTAGTACCAAGTCACCAACCTGAAAGACCCTTGGTTTTACCCTGTGATTGTAACTCCTTGACATCCTTTGTTGATAAGTTGTTAGATGATTTACAGCTTGTTGACGACGCTCATCCAGCAATTCCAATTCCTGCAATCTAGATACCCTATATTCTTCATCTGAAATGATACCTCTGAGTGATACACGAAGGGATGGAATTTCAACTTCAATGGGTAATATGGCTTTTGATCCATATACCAAAGCAAATGGTGTAGCTCCCATTGGTTTTCTGATGCTTGTTCTGTAGGCCCATAGTGCAGGATAGAGTTGAACATGCCAATCACATCCAACATCGTTAACCATCTTTTTGAGAATTTTGAGTATGGTTTTGTTGGAGGCCTCTGCTTGGCCATTCCCTTGAGGATAGTATGGTGTTGAAAAATGATGTTGTATGTGAAACTTTTCACATAGCTCTTGTACATCTTGATTTTTGAAAGGTCATCCATTATCAGTGATAATGGATTGAGGGATACCATACCGACATATGATGTAGTTCAAGATGAATGAGGAGATTTGTTTCCCAGTGATGGTAGTAAGAGGGACTGCCTCTATCCACTTTGTGAAGTATTTTGTAGCCGTGATAATGAACTTGTGTCCATTAGATGAAGATGGATGTATTTTTCCTACCAGATCTAAGCCCCATTGACAGAAAGGCCATGTTGATGTAAAAGGATGCAGTTCTTGTGCTGATGCGTGAATCAAATTGTTGTGAACCTGACATTTTTGGCATTTCTTGACAAATTGATATGATTCTTTTTCCATGCAAGGCCAATAATAACCCAAACGGAGGAGTTTCTTGGCTAGGGTTATTCCACTCGAGTGAGTACCACAAATACCCTTGTGAACTTCTCGTAAGGCCATTTCAGATTCATTGCGTTCTAGACATTGGAGTAGTGTACCATCAACACCTCAATGATAAAGGACATCTGTGATTAAAGTGTGTCGGGCGGATTGACGGATAAAGTTATGTTTTTGATTCCTGGAAAGGTCAGGAGGTAGGATATCATCTTTCAAATAAGCATAGGTTGTTTCGTATATCAATCAATAAAGCTTGTTTACGCAATGAATGCTCAGGTCATCTCGGTTCAATTACACCTCGATGCTTGTGTTTGCTTGCAATATCAAAAATCATGAAAGTAGTACTCAGGTCGTCATTGGTCTAATCAAGCTTCACAATAATGGCTGCCTCTTGGAGCTGCATTTATCTGTTTCACATCAATATCATGCTAGTTTAATTGATTTATCATTTAGCATTGTATTAACATTATCTCATTCTTCAGATAGTCATTTTAATAGTCTTATATGCTTACACAATCTGAGAGCAATTTAGATTTAATAAATCTTTGGAGATAGAGAGCAATAGGATGCTTTCAATTGATTAGCAATGAATGCTCAGATCATCTCGGTTCAATTATACCTTGATGCTTGTGTTCACTTGCAATATCAAAAATCATGAAAGTAGTACTCAAGTCGTCATTGGTCTAACACATACCTTTGACGCTTGTACTTACTTTCAACATTTTTAAAGCTCTATGATGACAAAAAGCACAAAAGTACTGTTAAAATGACAATAGTTTGCATATAGTTGCATGATCAAATTAAACTGCATTCATATTAGTTTTGCATCTACATTATAGATTTTTCACATCGATTAAAGATATCTATATCAGCCTACGCTAGATGCAGAATCATGTCCCACATCTTTGGGAAAAACTCTAAAATCCTCCTATAATCAATCAAAAATCAAGTAGCCTATCAATCTAATTGACTCTGGTGAGACTTCAATCAAATCTCATGAGCGACTATCATTGATACTCACCTATCATGAGGTCAATCAATCAATCTATCATTGATCCTCGCCTATCATGAGGTCAATCATCAATCTATCATTGATCCTCGCCTATCATGAGGTCAATCAATCAATCTATCATTGATCCTCGCCTATCATGAGGTCAATCAATCAATCTATCATTGATCCTCACCTATCATGAGGTCAATCATCAATCTACCATTGATCCTCGCCTATCATGAAGTCAATCAATCAATCTATCATTGATCCTCGCCTATCATGAGGTCAATCATCAATCTATCATTGATTCTCACCTATCATGAGATCAATAATCTTCTAATCTATCAGGATCAACAATCAATATCAAATCAAAGGCTGACATGATCGAAAAATCATCAAACACAAGGAGGTAAGGCAGGGCAACATTTTATCATCTGCAGGCTATATTTCTTCATCATTGTCGGGAGATAAATTATTTCTTCATCATATCATCATCAAATCATCTAAAAATAAATAAAAATAAAAAATCTAAAATTCTAAAAAAAAAATCATCAAATCATTAATTTATCTCCCAAGGGGGCATATTATCATCAATCATCTGAAAATCAATGTCTGGGGCATGTCTGGGGCATACGGAATTATTTTTTTGAAATCATCAATCCTGGCAGTAGCAGCAAAATATTCTTCGAACCAATGCGTAAACACATCACTTCGAAGAGGGGCAATATGTATACACCTAAAATTGGTCTGGAGCATCCGATTAATTAAATACACATTATTTGATTAATTATTCTATTTCCTCTACTGTTTAAATAAATAGAAATATTTATTTAATATAGTTCACTTTCAAATTCATCTTAATTAAATAAACAAAATTAAATATGTTGTTCAATTTAATTATCAAATCCCTATTTCAATCTATCACATCATTCTCGAATTAATTAAATAAGGTCAAACACTGTATTTATTAATTACCATATTCCTCTGATTAATTTAATAAATGACTATCCTATAGTTTGTTTTATTAAATTATTTATCTCCCTTTTCCTAATTTAAATAAATCAAAATATTTGAATTAGAGCATAAAGGAATATTCCAATCTACATTTTCTCAAAAATGAATTAGATTTCCTATGTCTAATCTATGTCTAAATTTGTCACAATTAATGCTTTGAAACTTCACGAGAAGTTTTGGAGACAAATTTGGAATTTGATCTCTCAATCCTCTTCCATCAATTTTTCCTCTTCTCTTGCCTGGTGTTTTCATGGGTAGAGACAACCTCCCTCTTTCTCTCAATCTCCTCCATCTCTCACCATTCAAATCTTCAGATCAAATCCAAACCTCTCAAAGCTTTTCCCTGTGCATTTCTACAGCCAGGAAATCTATAAATAAAGCCTCATTGAACCAAGAAAAGGATCCAGATAATCAAGCTTTTACACCCTTACTCTGCAGGAATCCAGGCATCAAGTATCAAGCAATTCAACAATCAAGCTTCACATCAATGGTTGCCTCTGGGAGCTGCAATTATCTGTTTCACCTCAATATCATGCTAGTTTAATTGATTTATCATTTAGCATTGTATTAACATTATCTCATTCTTCAGATAGTCATTTTAACTGTCTTATATGCTTAACAATCTGAGAGCAATTTAGATTTAACAAATCTTTGGAGATAGAGAGCAATAGGACAATTTCAATTGATTATTTTGTTGAATTGATTCAATATGTTTAATCATTGATATAATGTCGTATTAAGAAGTGTATTTATGTTATTTACCTCATTCCACACTTACAATTTCTATCCCTCTTTGTGAGACAATGAAGCCAAGAAGTTTCCCTGATGTAACCCCAAAGACACACTTTTTTGGATTCAATCGCACCTTGTATTCTTCAAGCTTGTCAAAGATGGGTCCTAAGATTGGTATGTGCTCACTTCTTTTCTTTGATTTTACCAAAATATCGTCCACATAATCTTCAAATATTTTGTGGATCATGTCATGGAAGATGAGGGTCATTTCTCTTTGATAGGTTGCTCCTACATTCTTTAACCCGAATGGCATCACATTCCATCAATATGTTCCCCATGGATAAGTGAATGCAATTTTATGTTCATCCTCCATGGCGATCATGATTTGGTTGTAGCCTGAAAAACCATCCATGAGTGATAGCATTTCATGCCTAGTTGTTAATTCTACAATGAGGTCAATGTTGGGAAGAGGAAAAACATCCTTTGGGCATGCTTTGTTTAAGTCTTTGAAATCGGTGCAGATTATAATGCCCCCAGTGGGTTTTGAGACTGAAACCAGGTTTGAAACCCACTCAGGATAATCTATTGGTCAGATGAACCCGATGTCAAGAATTTTTTGTAACTCTATTTTTTCCAAGAGTGCTATCTGAGGGTGCATCTTTCTTAACTTTTGCTTGACTGGCTTAGCTTCGAGATATACTACCAAATGATGCACAACTACTTCAAGATCAAGGCCAGGCATATTTGTGTATGACCATGAAAAGTTAGCTCTTTGTTCTTTCAGGAATGTTGCTAGGTTCTTTTTTTCTTCATCAAATGGGGATTCGATATAGAAAGTGATTTGGGGTGCTTATTTTGTTCGTCGATTGACTAGGGTAGCCTTTTCTACTAACACTGCTCACTTTTTGGGATGCATTGCACTAAGGGGAAGATTGAATCCCTCATTCTTGGGTGCCTCGGAGAGGTTTTCACCCTCGGATATGTCCTTTCTTTTTATTGTTTTAGGATTAGAGAGTGCCACAATGTGGTTTTAACTCAAGGGTATGCATGTTAGTTGTATTTCATCAATTTTTCGACTGAAGGATTCAATCATCTCTCCATAGTATGCCCTTGTTTCTAGCTCTATGTCGAAACCTGGTTTGTGATCTACCCGGGATAGATTATCATGGAGTCCCATAAATTTTGAGATCGCTTCATCATTTTTGAATAAATCCAGAATTGGTGGTCCTTGTTGGTCCAAGTCAATAAGTTGCGGGTATCCCAGGCATACTTTAGTGGGTTGATCACTTGGATGAAAGGATGTAATGGATATCTTGAATAGGGAGTTTTTCTTAAATAGGCCATCAATATCAAGTGGGAGTCATCTAAATTCGTGTCTCGCGATGTAGGTAACCAAGAGGAAGCCTCAGCCAATTTAATGGAAGTACCTTTTCCAATAAGTGTAACCTTGTTAACAGTACAACCTAAACCAAGATTCTTTAATCGTTTCTTAGGAATGATAGGTTCTAGTAAGCCATTGTCATTTTGTCCCAGTTTCTCATTCTTGCTATAACCCATTCCCTTCATGAGTTGCAAGCCTTTATTATCATCTTCCATAGGAAGAACAGGGATAGGGTGTTCATCCTAATAGATGAGTTTAGAGATATCCTCCTCGTTGACATCTTCTTGATTCAAATCCCCCAATTTGGTGAAGGTAGTAGTTGCCATATTGATTGTTTTGGGCTCTTTGGTGCTAGATTTAGGTTTCCCATGAGATTGAGGAGAAAAAGGTAATTCTTCTAAGAAAAAGGTATCCTTTAGGAGCTTATAATTCCCACAACCATGATCTGTAATTAGAGGTTTACAAATTCAAATGTATTTAACCTTAATTACAATTATTCTCGATCCAAGAAAATTGTGTGACTATGTTGTTTAACCATTGAAATTATAGACTACGTTCACTTTTATATAAATTAAGGAAATTGACTAATTACTATAATGTAGAAATCAACATAAGGAATTAAAAACTAAAAGAATGAAAGATAGGAGAGAGAATAATGAAAAGACGGAAGAGAGAGAGGAACACGAGCTTGATAACGGAGTTTGTCCAATCAGGACTATGTCTCCAGGTCCGATTCTCATGGTAGACCACTTTATTAATATCACCAAGCAATGAAAATGCCTTGTTACAATATCCAAGCTCCATCTGCATAAGAATTTCTCACAATCTCTCTCTTTACAATTTTTGGTGTAATAATCAACACCTTGTAATCTCTCTCTCAAACAATTTAAATTCTCCACCTTTCACAATAATTTCCCAATAATACAATTATTCTCTCGAAGAGAATTTTCCACATTTCACAATAATTTCCCAATAATACAATTATTCTCTCAAAGAGAATTTTCCACATTTCACAATAATTTCTAATGTCCCTAAAAGGCCAAACTCTTCCCCTTTTTATACATTTTAATTTTCCTAATATGGTTTAAAACCATATGATTTTTTAATTATCCCAATCTCCCATTTACAACAGTAAATCCCCTAAAAAATAATACACCCGTTAAAATAAATAGCCCTGATAATTTTGAACTTTACAATATTCTCGTACAATATCATTTCAATTTGATAAACACCTTTAGAATTATCCTAAAAACCCCTTAGGATATTCTCACAAATCTTAACATGTAAATAGGGATATAGATTATCTTTTAATAATCCATGTAAATAGGGATATGGATTTCAAGCCTTAAAAATAGGGATATGGATTATCTTTTAATAATCCATGTAAATAGGGATATGGATTTCAAGCCTTTAAAATACGGATATATATTATCTTTTAATAATCCTCTAAAAATTATATTTAAATCTTGTAAGATTCGGGCTTTTATATTTTATGATATTTTCCTCCTTTAAAATCTCTGTACATTTTATTTTAAAGGGTTTGGCTCATATATTTCGAGCTTAATTTCAAATTTAAATAAGATAAATACCCTCAACTACTTATGCCATTTCAGCTTGTCCTTTCACGTCAACAACAATGTTGACTATACCTATTGACTGTACAGGTCAACCTACCCTTTTGGAAACTTTGATCGGCTCTATCTTGCTCATACGGACTCCATTTGACGTGATTCAAAAGGTGTCGGAACCATATTGACGAGCCCTCTGATCTAAGACTAATTTTGTTTGATTTGGAGATGATCTATTTTTCAGCCTTGTATCAGCACCTAATTCACCTATTTGACCAAACCTTTGACTGAGCATAACTTCTACGTACGGACTCCTTTTGATCCCATTCAAGTTGCATCGGGATCATGTCAGTGATTTCTATCTAATGATGTTGATTTGGTTGAATTTTGAGACTGTGAAATTTGTAGGTTTTCTAGATCCACCTGGATCATTCCTCCCCATTAAGGAGCTTTTGGACCACCAAAATTTTATTTTTACATAGAATTTGAGCTAGGGCATTGTCGCCCCACTTTCTTAGTGCCATCTATCCACCCTACTAGAATTATGACCATCTGTACCATCACAAACACAATGAACAATGAAATAGAATTGTTTATGAAATCAATTGTATTCTCATCAATATTCACTATCACATCCATCATCCACATAGAACTAACTAGTATAAGAACAAGCAATAGTACTGAAAAAATTGATGTGAAGGAAAATGAATCAACTTTCTAAATATCTTGAACATGAACATTATTAGAAAATGAATCATTCAAACCCTATTTTACCTCCTCTGGTTGAAGGCTTAATTGTGCTTGCAACTGATCCTCACTCTGTATTGTTTGTGACACTGTATCATGATCAAAGATTATTCCACCTTTATGCTTAGTATCACTAGTTGTTATAGACATAAGGGTTAAAGTATTGCTTGCATTTACAATCATCTTCATATGCCATGTGTTTACAAGAAATCTGTCATTCTTCATGTGATGAGCTTTTACAATGTATTCAATTCCATCCTTAAACAAATGATACTTATTATGTTCCCTATAGAAAATGGCCTTTCTGTCATACAAATAAGGACTACCTAGAACCATCCCATGGATGTCAAGTGAAATTACATCTAACTCTACCTCATCTACGAACAATTTGATCCTATTAAGAGGCTTTGATACCATTTGATCTATAATTAGAGGTTTACAAATTCAAATGTATTTAACCTCAATTACAATTATTCCCAATCCAATATAATTGTGTGACTATGTTGTTTAACCATTGAAATTACAAACTAAGTTCACTTTTACATAAATTAAGGAAATTGACTAATTACTATAATGTAGAAATCAACACAAGGAATTAAAAATTGAAAGAATGAAAGATAGGAGAGAGAAAAATGAAAAGACAGAAGAGAGAGAGGAACACGAGCTTGATAATGGAGTTCATCCAATCAGGACTACATCTTTGGGTCTGCTTCTCAAGGTAGACCGCTTTATTAATATCACCAAGAAATGAAAATGCCTTGTTACAATATCCAATATCCACCTGCATAAGAATTTATCACAATCTCTCTCTTCTTTACAATTTTTGGTGTAATAATCAACACCTTGTAGTCTCTCTCTCAAAGAATTCAAATTCTCCACCTTTCATAATAATTTCCCAATAATACAACTATTCTCTCCAAGAGAGTTTTATACATTTCACAATAATTTCCAATGTCCCTGAAAGGCCAAACTATTCCCCTTTTTATACATTTGATTTTTCCTAATATGGCTTAAAACCATATGATTTTCAAATTATCCCAATCTCTCATTTACAATAGTAAATCCCCTAAAAATAATACACCCGTGAAAATAAATAGCCCTTATAATTTTGGGCTTTAAAATATTCCCATACAATATAATTTCAATTTGATAAACACCTTTAAAATTATCCTAAAAACCCCTTAGGATATTCTCACAAATCTTAACATGTAAATAGGGATATAGATTATCTTTTAATAATCCATGTAAATAGGGATATGGATTATCTTTTAATAATCCATGTAAATAGGGATATGGATTTCAAGCCTTAAAAATAGGGATATATATTATCTTTTAATAATCTCCTTAAAATTACATTTAAATCCTTTAAGATTCAGGCTTTTATATTTTATGATATTTGCCTCCTTTAAAATCTTTATACATTTTATTTTAAAGGGTTTGGCTCATATATTTTGGGCTTAATTTCTAATTTAAATAATATAATGCCCTCAACTGCTTATGCCACATCACCTTATCTTGCCACGTCAACAACAATGTTGACTATACCTGCTAACTGTATCTGTTGACTATACAAGTCAACCTACCCTTTCGGAAACTTTGATCGGCTCTATCTTGCTCATACGGACTCTATTTGACGTGATTCAAAAGGTGTCAGAACCGTATTGACGAGCCCTCCAATTTGAGACTACTTTTTCTTGATTTGGAGATGATCTATTTTTCAACCTTGTATCGGCACCTGATTCACCTATTCGACCGAACCTTTGAATAAGAATAACTTCTATGTACGAAATCCTTTTGAGCCCATCAGGTTGCGTCAAGATCGTGTCAGTGAATTCTTTCTAATGATGCTAATTCGGTTGAATCTTGAGACTATGAAATTTTTTAGGTTTTTTCGATCCACCTGGATCAAACCATCATCTTGGAGTATTGATTTGATGTTAGGGATGTTTTACACAATGGGTGTATTTGTTGTTGAAGTAGATGCAAGAGATGAGGGATCAACAAATGAGGTAGGTATGGATGTAGGCCCTTCATCATTTTTAGGCACTTGGGGGATCTTATAGAACCAAAGGCTCAGGATCTCCATAGATGGTAACTTCTTTGCCCTTGAAAGGAAACTTGACACATTGATGGTAGGTTGAAGCAACAGCTTTTAAGGCATGGATCCATGGTCGGCCAAGTAGGATTTTGTATGGAAAATCAAGATCTAGCACTTGGCAAGTAGTTTCTGCAATGATAGGTCCCACTTGAATGGGTAATGCAATGATGCCTTGTGATACCTACTCTTGGTCATCATATGCCCTAATGGTGGTACTCTTTGTTTTCTCAATGGTATCTTTTGAGTAGCCCAAGTCTTTGATCAACTTAAGGGTACAAATGCCCAAACCAACACCTCCATCTACTAAGACTCTTTTGACCT